>JABTTQ020002831.1:0-392507 GCA_016081115.2 Rehmannia glutinosa
TTTCTATATTTATTAAGCTGGTGGATAAGGCGTCAACAACAAAATGTCTGGTTATGCTGCAATTTCAACACAAGTTCTCGACTCTGTCCCGGTTCTTTGATTATCATCTCTCTTGGCGACATGTCTCCACTTGCTTTGGAGGTGTTGAATGTCTTTGGAGGTTTCACCCTTGTTCCCTTTTGTAGTTCTTGTTAAGAACATTGAATCTTTTAACCATTAGGGCAATCTCCTCCTTTGGTCGATGGTCTCATTTGACTTCTTCCCATCACTTGCCAACAATGCGGTGTCTTGGGTACAAGCTATTTCTCGTACTCTTTCCCATTTCAGGCTCAGACTCGTAGGCTTTGAGGTGCGAGAATAGCTCATGGTTGGATGTTTTTGAGAGGTCCATTGAATGTCTCGGGGCCGCTGACCGTTTCCCAATCGGTAGGAGGGCCTTCAATATCTTCATGCCACATCTCCTTTTGAGTGTATTCTTTCCCAAAGGCTAAAAGCTCATTTGTTATCTCTGTGAATATGGCATCGGTATCTAGATTCTCACTACAAGCATTTTAAAATTTTCTAATTTTTGAACGACAACAATTAATTTATTCTCCTTAATTTGTTTTAATCCTTCATAAATTAAAGTTAACTTATCCCTAGATTTCTTTAATGATTTGAAGATTTGACTTTGTTGAATATGCCTTTGTCAGCGTCTTGTAAGTATATCCTTGGCCACATTGTCCAGGTTATATCTCTTTCGATCTTCATTTGTCCATTGATCGAGGTTTATCAGCCATGGTTGGTCTATCTTGACAACTTCTCCCTTGTGCGGTCTTTCTCTTGCAATGATGTTGACTTTGTATATTTGCAATGGCCCGTCCCCTCTATCACAAGCCACATTTCATCGTATAAAGCGGATAGATGAGCTGCATAAGAATTTTCGGTCATCAAAATCTTCCATGATAAACATTGGAATACGAGTTAGATTTGCTTCCATGATAATAACTTTACTTTACAAATGAAAGACTTTGAAAAACACAAGTGTTAAAACCTTTGAAAAAGATTGAGATCTAGTTGGTAACCGGTCGGAGGCTCGATGAACCAGCCAGCTCGATATCAACTTGTAGGTCCCCAAGGGGTTTGGTGTAAGGTTTAGAAAGGAGGGGTTGAATAAACCTTACCAAATTTTCGATTTTAGTCCTTTTAAGATTGTTGTGAGTTGACTCAAATGGGTTGTGTCCTTGAGGACATCTAAGTTGGCTATTCGGCTCGTTACCCGCTCGACAAACTCGATAGAATGATTTATAAGATTGCTTAAGCGAATCTTAACTTAGTTGATTTGGTTTTTAACGGCGGAAGACTTAACACCTTTGATTGATTTTAAGATTGTTTTTAACACTTGTTTAGCACTAAGTTAATTATCGAGTTTGGATAGCAAATTTTAGCCCAAGTGGATATAAAGTAAATGCGAGAATGTAAGTGTTGAAAGTAAATTGACACAAGTAATTTTTATAGTGGTGGTGGGGTAATTCTTTAATCCACTCTTCTCTAACTCTTGGATGAATCCACTAAGTAACAAATCAAGTTACAAAGCGGTGAGCAGGTCTAGAGATAGCCTTGATCACCACAGTTGGCCTACTCTGCGACTCGGAGCTTCTTCAAGTAGTGCGCACGGCTACTTGGACTCACTCTCAAGTTCTTGGATTTGATCACGAAGCCCTCAACAAACTTGAAACTTGGTTCGACCTTGAACCTTTCTACAATACTTCAACTTGGAAAGTAGACCCCTTTTTAATCTTCAAATGTTTCTTCTTCAAGGCTGATTGAAGTTGTCTCTCTTCCATGACTTATATTGGATCGAGTTTCTTTGAGTTTTAGACAGGAATATCTTTAAATGCTTTGAGAATATTGATTAATTGCTTGAATATTGCTTGTTCGTGTTAGGTTCGGGTAATTGTCAGGTAACCTTTTCTCAAATACTTCCTTGACCTTTTATAGTGTACATTTGAAATTTTCCGTTGAAGAGATAGACTAATTTCAAATGTCACTTTGTGTTTGTTGGCTTCTCTTTTCTTGAGTATTGACACTTGTGATGTTGACCTTTCCTAAATGATTAAATGGCATCCACCTTGCGCAGTTCGAGTTAGGTGTTTCTTGGTTTATTCCTTTGCATAATTATGGGTCAAAGTTGCGATCGGCTTGGGCGTATTTCGAGTAATATTGGTTTTTATCGATTTGTCTTGAATTATTGTACTACCTTTACCTAGGTTTTTGCTCAATTGAGTGTCAAAATGCCGTCCGAACTAATGGGTGAATCGGGTCGGGCTAGTTTTTGGTCGAAATTACTTGAACAGACGATCCGGACTATCGGACGATTTGGACCTAATTTAAGAATATTCAAGAAAAATAAATCACATTTTTTCTGAAACAAAAGCCCAATTGCATAAGTCCCTAAATCATTTGAAAATTAAAACTATTGTTGAGCATAACTCCAAAAATACAATCACAAATTACATTAGAATACGGAAACAACCAAACAACATCCATACAAACATTTAAAGCGGTTAAACAACCAAACAACATCCATACAATCATTCTCCCTTGATTCGAAAATGCGAAGCGAGCTTTTTAAAAAAGAAAACAACTTTTTTGGAAAAAACTAAAAAACATAGAGCCAAAACTGAGATCACATCCCTAAATCATTGAAAGTGAAAACTTGTTGAGCATAAGTCCAATACAATCACAAATTACATTAGAATCAGTAGCAAATTACATAAGTCCAAAACACAAAGATCAACACAGTAGAATGTGTAGGAATGCAATTCATAAATCTTACACATCGTCACTCATCATCAAGAATATTGGAGTCTTCCTTAGACAATCGTATCTCTTCTACTTCCTGTAAATCTGTATTTCAAAATAGAGATATAAAATGAGATCAATACATTTGATAACAACTTGACAAGTTATGGAAAAAAATAGCTATAATAAACATACTATATGTCGATAACTGAATGAAAAAATTGCATGTGAGATACATGAGATCAATATATTATTACACAGATCTTCAACTTCTTTGAAACCATGCAACCAATTCACAGTACAAATAAGAGCATGCAGTTTGAGCAAACAATTCCTATACTTGTGCAAGATCGACCACCAATACTAAATGTAGATTACGCAAACTGACGGTGGTGATTGGAATGCTTAAAATATCACAAGCCATAATTGTAAGTCGGGAATCGATGTTTATTCACCTTCAATATTCTAGCACATCTATGTCATTTCCAACAATGCACCCTTCATCTAAGTATATATCAGTTAGGATTTATCTTCATTTGAAGTCATTTGCCTCATTTCTTGATGGTACTCCTATAATTAAATAAGCACAACATAAACAATAGTAATGTTAAACTAGTGTTTGAATAGATTAGTAAAATAATATAATGAAAATAATACTCAAACTTACATCAAGAATGGATGTCATACTCATAGTCATAGATGATGAGTTTATTTCACTTGTCATTGAATGTAGTTGTGAATGAGAGTGACCCTCTCTTGATGAGCTAGAAGGAAATGAGTTTGATGTGACTCCGATTTGTACATACTCACCAAAAAGTTTGTACAAAGCTTCTTTTACCTATTCACCTTTCCTTGATAATCATGTGGGTAAAGTCTCCTAAAGCTTCAGAAGAATTGCAACTTTGCTTTTAGGTCAAGAATACATCAAATGCGAGAAGTAATACAATATTCATTCCAATACTTATCAAATTTGACTTTCATTCTGCGCCATTTCTTTGATCACCTCATTTCTTTGACTTTTCTATGCTTGCAATTTGCATGAAATATAAGTTGGAGGTGGGGTATGATGATCAGGATATTAAGTTGGTAATATGATAAAATGGGGCCAACAAAACACATATTTGCTCGCTCTACCCACTCTTCATTGGTTGGACAAAGCTTGTAGTTTCTATCAATATAGCTCAAATTAGAGAATGCACGACGATCTTAACAACACTTTCAAGCATCATATACGTGGGAATTCCATCTAGTCGATACATCGACCTTAGAAAATTTCCACCAACATTGCTTAAGTGAACCTCTTCAATACATTTATGAAACTCCCTCAACCTCCCTTCCGGAAGCCTTCACATATTTAACACTCCCCTCTAATTCTTTTCAAAGCATCTTTAACGCTTTAAACCTTCTTGAACAATAATATTCAAAACATGTGCACAACACCTCACATGAAAAAACTCACCTTTACACAACAACCCATTTTTAAAATTAAGCCTATGTTTTAAAATTCTTATCATGCTATCATTGGAAGAGGCGTTATCAAAGTGAGTGAAAATATTTTGGATTTTATACCCCAATCCTTAAGCACTCCAAGCAATTTTCACGATAATTCTAACCCGAATGTGGACTATCCAACTCACAAAATGCAAGTAATTTAGAATTTAACTTACATTTTCATCAACATAATGGCTTGATCCTTCATCATATAACCTTTGTCTTGATCACGTGCATCAGTCCATACATCAAGTCAAACATATTCTTCGGGAAGAGTAGCTAACATTCCCTTTAGCTTTACCTTTTCAACTAGAAACACTTTTGTACAATCACTTTTTGCGGTGTTTCTACTAATTGGTTTGAATTGGATTCAATACTTTATTCACACTAACCCCCTCATACTCTGCGTAGCTAAATGGAAGATCATGTTGAATAATACATCTAGATAAAGCATCTCGATAGGTCTTACTATCAAATTTCCATTTCTTCAATAGAGTATTTTGGTTATCCAACAAAAGAACCCACATCATGAAATTTAGGAGTTTTATAACATGTAACAAAATGACGTCTTAGATGAGTGGTGCGGACTCGGATTTACATGTATATAATTTATTACAACGCTTGCATTTACATTTTCTACCCCATCTATTTTCCCAATTTTTTCAAAAAGTTCCACACCTCGGACTTAGCTTTTTGGCATCTCTTTCATCAACATCTTCACTATCCAATCTATTCTCCCTAATACTCTTACTCTTAGATTTATTAATTGTAGTACTCCTCCCATGAAGCATTAGTACCGCAGATTACTCTTGCGATGTAGGAGGAGATTCCAACAATTGCAAGTCATCATCCATATCCTCTAAATGTTGATCAATATTCATATCTGCAATAATCTAATGAAATAAGATAAATACATTAATTAAATCAATAAAATATAGACTAGTTGTAAATTATGTCCATTGCACTTTCAAAGGTAAACAAATGAGATGACATCATATATCATAATTCATAACTTAATACAAATGATAATTAACTCATTGACTTCAAATGATAATTAACTCATTGGCATTGGATATCATAATGAATACAAATCATATATCACGCCAACTAGATATACACCAATTGAAGCGACCATCCACATATCCAGATTAGCGATTTCTCTGAGAAAATCTAATTAAATGATTCTTTGAAAAAATGGGTTTTAATTAAGTCAAAACATATTACTATTGGCAACTAATAAAAGAAATAAAATTAAAAACAATGCTCGGTTCCATCATTGAGGCGAGCAACAGGACTCAGAAAATTTTTGAGAACCCTTCATTATATAAGAACTTAATAATCACACAAAAAAAGAATGCAAGAAAAATGTTAATACCGTGTGTTGGTTGCTCAAGGAGAACAAATTAAGAGTTATGGCGCCGAGAATGGAGCGGGACGGTGAGCGGTGCGGCCGTGCGGAGTGACACGGTGGGTGGCGTCGGTGGCGATTTGCGGGTAGTGGACTAGTAGGGTTTTTGTGTTTTGTGTTTTGTAAAGAAGAAAAGTGGAAGGCAGACGGCCTTGAGAGGCAGGGGTAAGCTTTAGTTCTTAATTCATTTTTTTATTTTGACGGACTGGTTAGCCCAAAAAATCGGGCTTTTTTGGCCGAGCCAGTGGCCCGACAGACTATCGGAGACGGAAGCCATTTAAGCCCGATTTTTTCGACGATAAAATCGAGGCCCAAGCCCACCTAAAAATCGGGTAGGTCGGGCCAATTTTGGCCGACTTAGCTCGATCATAAGATTGACTCAACTATCACTTCAACTCATAGACTTGGCTTCTTGAGTTGACTTAATGACACTTCACACAACTGTCCCATGGTGATTCTCCTTGATCAGTCTTTGACTTTCTTAAAGCCATACTCTGTTGACACACGTGAGTCTTCTTTTCCGATCTGCCTTGACTTTTTGTAATCTTGGCTTATTTGACTTCACTCGGCTCTTCGATCTATCTATTATAATCTGTAATTACAAGGAAAATTGGGTGCCAACTTCCTAGTCTAAGTTTTACATGGTATCATCAAAATCGATAAATAAATATCCTAACATGGAATGGGTAGAGGACTAGGACTTTTATTGTTCATTTTCTACATCGAATATATGCGATTATTAAAGTAAGGATTTCTATATTGTTTGTATTTATTTAATGTTTCGTGATTGTATTTTAATAATTGCAATATATGTCAAGAGAAATAAATTCATATAAGCTATGGACCATAAAAGATGCAGGATCAAAAGTATCTTCGGGGTGAACCCGTCAATGCTATATATCGAGGAATCGGCTAGTTAGAGGAAATTAATGAATTTATTGTTGTAATTATGTGAATGCATTTCATGTTATATTAAATATTTGAGATATATCCCTCTTGAAGCGAGATGAAGCTCATTTTATTATTATCATGATTTTCAAGTTGAGGAATCCATTTGAAGATATGATGTTGTGGATGGTGGAATAAATCATCTTTATATTTATATTTAAATAATTATGATCAGACTAAATTTTGGATTAATGTCTTTAATTTGTTTTCGATTTGCTTGAATGATTATTCGATATTTAATTTGAAAGATATATTATTATTATTATCATTATATTTTTTCCTTAAGAATTAAAAATTCTAAATCATTTTTTGATAATTATCGGGATCACTTTAATTTATAAAATTGTGTTTTCTTAATAGTATTTTTAGAGTACTTTAATTTCATAAATTAGGTCGAATTATAAAGACTAAGTTATAATAGAAGTGATCAAGGGAATTGGAGATGTGATAATGGAGTTTAATTATCACTAAAATACAAAAAAATTGAAAAATGGATGATGATAGGCGGCCAGGTGGGCTAGGGAGGAGAATCAAACATTTGTCTTTTTCTTCTTGCCTTATTCACTCAAGTAGGGGTGGGCATTCGGGATCGGGTTTTGGTACCCAGGCCGTCGAAAATTACCCGATTAGGTCGGGTATTTTTAAAAAATCGGGGTTCGGGTACCCGATACCCGACATTAAAAAAGTTGGATCGGGGATTGGGTTCCTTAAGTGGAACAGTAAACCGATCGGTCTGCGCCCATTTAAGAAAAATAAAAAATGATATTACTTATTTATGTTGACTACCCGATACCCATTTTGGTGACCCGTTAATTGAAAAAGAATAAAACAAAAACTTGCAAACACATTACACACAAACCCCAACGGTAAACCCATTTTACTTTAGGGTTTGGACTTTGAAAAATAGAGATGGAGAGAGGCCGGCGATCAGCGGCGCCCCTTCTCCCGGCTCCCGTGGCGGGAAGCGGCTCGTCTCCCGGCGGCGTGCGGGTAATTGACTTGTTCTCTCTTGCTCTGGCGTGTATGTTGTATGTATGTGAGTATGTCCTTTTTTGTTTAATAGGTTGGGCAATTTGATATATGATAATTATTGTTTGATAATTTTATTTTTGATAATTGTATGATAATTATTGTTTGATAATCATTGTGCTTTGGCCGTGTATGTCTAATGTCCCCTTGGATTATTGTTTGATAATTATTGTTTGATAATATGATTTTTAAAAATATTATTGTTTGATAGTTTGATAATTTAAAATTCTAATAGGTTGGGTCATTTTTTTTTTGTTATTCTGGTTACTGAAATTTTCAGTAAAAACCCATGATTTTTTTTTTTAAAAAAGTAAAAATCAAATTTAAACCCGACATGGCGGGTACCCGACTTATTCGGTTCGGTTTGGGAACCAAAATTGCTACCAATGAGTCGGACACCCGGCAGAAACCACGAAAACCCGGGCCGATGCCCGTCCCTACACTCAAGCATGCAAGCTTTCTCAACCCCAAGGCGGGTCATTTTTTACATTACCAAGGCAAGCATGAGCCCATTCCCAAGCCCTAAAACAAACACTTGAGAGCCTAAAGCAAGAGGGGAGGGGGAGCAAGAAGAGCGGGGGGGACTTAAGATGTGTTTATTCCATTTTCATTCCAACAAGCATACATTTTAAAAGAAAAACCAAACCTCTCTTTCCTACTCCTTAAGTGTCGAAAATTTGAAGAGAAATAGGTAAAAATTCTTCCTCTTCATATCATTTTCTTTTCTTTAAGTCAAGACCTTCTTCTCCCACGTTTAACTTGAAATTCCATCTATTGCTACTAGAAGAAACGGCGAAAATTTTAAGGTGGAGAAGAGCTTCAAGTTGTGACTTAAAAGGCTTTCAAGCAAGACATAAGGTAAAGACCTTTAACTAGTACTCCTCCTTATTCCTTTCTATTTTTCCATTTTTTCTTACATTTTGACACCAAAATCTTCCAACCTGGGGCTGTCCTTAAGACTCTAAGGCTTTGAGAACGCATTACAAGAGGGAAAAATCACCTAGACATCCTACTACCAAAAATCAAAAGGTGGGCGAAAACCTTTCCAAACTCTCTCATTTTATTTTTGCATAAAAAGCATGCTAGATAATTTAGTATTATGTACAGATAAACAACAACAAACTAAGCCTTAATCCCACTATGTGGGGTCGACTATACGGATCATATCGCGCCATCGTTTACGGTCCTAAACCATATTTTCATTTATTTCTAGATATAACATGTCTTGTTTAATAATTTCTTTCTAAGTCTTTTAATTTTTGGGTGATTCCCTCATCTCAGACGTCGCAAGGTGCTAAAGGTCTCTTATAAATATGTCCAAACCATCTTAATCGTGTTTCTCTAATTTTCTCATCTATTGGTGCTACTCCCACTTTGTTTCTAATGTGTTCATTTCTTATTCTATCTAATCTAGTGTGTCCGCACATCCATCTTAACATTCTCATCTCTTGCTACCCTTATTTTTTGTTCGTGTTCATATTTAGTCGCCCAACATTCGCTCCATAAAGCATTGGGGCCTTATGGTTGTTTTATAAAATTTTTTCTTTTAATTTTAATGGTATTTCTGATCACAAAGGATAGAAGATGCACTCCTCCATTTATTCAACTACTTTGGATCTTATGTGTGACATCTTTATTGATTTCTCCGTTCTCTTCAATTATAGATCCTAAATATTTAAAACTCTTTGTTATACTCACTTCATGTCCATCAATTTTAACCTTTGTCTCATTACTCCTATTGTTTTTACTAAAGTGGCATCACATGTATTCTAATTTATAGTAAAACCTTTTGATTCGAGTGCTTCTCTCCAAACTTCAGTTTTGCATTTACTCGTTCCTTGTTTCATCAATTAAAATTATATTGTCCGCAAATAGCATACATTCGAGGATGTATTTTTGTAAGTGTTTAGTGATTTTTCAATTATTAGGATAAAAGGTAAGGGCTTAAAGCGGATCCGATGTAAACCTATAGTGTTTGAGAATTCACTAGAACTTCTGTTGGTGTCCTGATACATGTTGTTATATCATCATACATATCTTTTATGACATCTATGTAAGCTATTTTTATTCTTTTTTTTCTAATACGCACCATATTATATCCCGGTTAACTCTATCGTATGCCTTTTCAAGGTCAATAAAAACTATATGTAAATCTTGTTTTCTCTCATTGTATTGTTCACATAATCGTCTAATTAAGGGTATAGCTTCAATTGTGGACCTTCCTGACATGAAGTCAAATTGATTATCTAATATACTAGTTTTATTTCTTATTCTTACCCCTGTAACTTTTTCCTATAGTTTCATTGTATGACTTATTAATTTAATTCCCCTGTAATTAACACAATTTTGTATATTCCCTTTGTTTTTATATATAGGTATCAATATACTTTTTCTCCATTCATTAGGCCTTTTCTTAGTTTTTAGGATAAAATTAAATAATTTAGTATTTGTACAAACCTTGTTATAAAACTTTTCAAGTATTTATACTGAGAAAAATTTTACAAAATATATATATTATGATTTTTCTTGCAAAAATAATAAATTTAGACAAAATTGCTCTTTATTATGCTTCCAGGGGCCTTATTACTATGCATGTCCAAAATAACTTAGAAATGTGAAATATATATATTTTTACATGTTTATATATTCTGGACTTGAAACTTAGTAGAAATTCGAACTTGGAACATTTTTGTAATTTTTGTAAATCCTTGTGAGTATTCTTGTGGAAAGAATACACTTGGGTGATCTAGGTGATAGGTGTTTCAAGAGTGTGGTGCTCTTGAGGTGTTGAAGAATTTGGTATTCTTCAAGATTGAAGATTGTGGTGATCTTCAAAGGTGCCGTTGAAGGAAGATTGTGGTAATCTTCAAAGGGGAGATTGTGGTAATCTCCAAAGGTGATGTTGAAGAAGAGTATGGTGCTCTTCAAGGTGTTGTAAGTTGAATTTGTATTAATTTTGGTAATTAATAAAATTCTTTTCTTTGAAATCCATCCAGGATATCTTTGGGGTGGTAGAGGATTATGCCTAGGTGGGTTGAACCTCTTTAAATCACGCGTGTTGTTTACCTTCCACACCTTTATTATTGTCTTGGCGCATTTAACTCAAAAAAAAGAGGGCATAATCGAAATGATGGAGATAATCTATTCACCCCCTCTAGATTATCGTAGCCGCTGACTTACAAGTCGTATCACGACTTAGTTTGGGGAATGACATTAGGCTCTCTAGCTCATGCATTAAATTGAATCATTACATAATGAATTAATCATATAATCATTGCTTACATCATTACTTAATGATATAATCATTGTTGGATTTCACAATTTTTAACGGATAAAAAGCAGGTTTAAATAGAGTGTCGATTTTTATTTCAAAAAGAAAAACATTAATAAAAACGGTGAAGGCCAAGAAGACTTTAATTTCTTTTAAAATGAAAACCAAGTGACATAATAAAAACGGCAAGAAGCTTAACGATTTAAATAAAACCGGTAGCCGTCTTTGACTATTATTTTAAAGCTTTTTTTTTCGGTTCATTTGTGTAACTCGTTAAAAAAATACAATAATCTGTTAAAAAAGCCAAAGTTACATATATCGTAAATATTCTTGTTGTCTTTAAATTCATGAAACATTGTAATAAATAACATCCATTAATGTCATACGGTATAAAATATGAAAATGAACACCATATGTTTGAAAATGAACATTTCATTTTGTAAAGTTGAATTAAAATTCTTAAAAATCAAAACAGTGGTACTTTTGTTAAAATTTTGATAAAACGATTTTAACTGTTTAGTAAATATCAGAAAAAATAAAAAAATAGAAGATAGAAACCGATAAGTGCTCCTGGCAAAATGCGGCTTGACTCATGGGTTGGCGAGGGTTTGGGTGGACCATTTTTTTTCGGGGAAATTACGAGATCTACGTTTTTTGTACCATTACCACACAATACGCTCTTATTACTCTTGTGCCTATTTTTTTACTTTTGTACCTATTTTTTTTTACATTCCTTGCTATTTTTTGATTATTTTTAATTTTTTTTTCGTTTTTTTTTGTTCCTGTATTGTTTTATATGTTCTATAAGTTGTTTCGAGGTTGTTTAAATTTGTTTCATTATTGTTTCTATGTTATTTCTATGTTGTTTCTTTGTTGTTTCGATGTTTCAAAATAACTGTAACCTATTTTTTATGTTGTTTTTTTTCATATATTATTTTGTACATTGTTTTTATTGTTTCAGTGTTGTTTTATAATATTTTTAATGTTGTTCTAATAATTTTTTTTGTTGTTTTCATGTAGTATTCAATGTGTAAATACAATTTTTACCTATTTTTAAGCTCTTTTTATTCATGTTGTGTTTTAAATATATTTTACGTTGTTTCTGGGTTGTTTCCATACCCTTTTTAATGTTGTTGTGATATTTCTTTGTTGTTTCAATGAAGTTTTCGATGTTTAAATACAATTTTTACCTATTTTTATTAAAAGAAACATGTTAGAAACAATGTTGAAACACAGAAACATGTTTAAAACATGTTAGAAACATGTTTGAAACAATGTTGAAACACAGAAACATGTTAAAACATGTTTGAAACAATGTTGAAACAAAGCGTAAAATTTTAAAGGAATTTTTCTTTGGAGCGTATTGTTGTGTAAAAAAAGAGCGGGGAGCGTATATTTAGGTAAATTTGCAAGGAAAGCGTAAATTTTGGTAAAATTGCATAGGAAAGCGTAAAAGGCTGACATTAACTTAAAAAAGGTAGGTATTTTTGTCATAAGCCCTTTTTTCTACACCCAAAAAAGGTTGGGCCTATTTGGCCCGGTCCGATTTGGTCACGTGGGCCGGGGTTAGCTCGACTTTAGCCCCGATCCAGGTAGTTTTTATGTACAAAATGCACACATAGGTTGGATAGGGGCATGCATTCTGGCTTTGCCTGAAAATCGGGCGATCCGATCCCGCCCATTTTTCAAAAGCTGGTGGTTTGGGTTGTGCGGCCACCTGCTCATATGCAAATCCAAGTTCCACGGTGATAAGTGTACGTGGGCGCTTTCCAAAAAAAAAAAGAGCAAAAACTTGTATGAGACGATTTCATGGGTATTATCCATGAGACGGATCCTATATATAAATAGAATTCAAACCTAAACCCAAACCCATAAAAAAATCCATATTTTTGTGTTTTGTATGATTAAATCTAATGAAATTAAGTTTTCATGAGACGGGTCTCACATAAGAGTATAAGACCACCTATAAAAAGGTGTGCATTTTAGTTTTGATTTATTAAAATACAAAAAATGAGGCCCATTTAATTGAATTTAATAGGGTCGAAATCTGATAAGTATTATTAAGACCAACTCCAACGGGGCGTTATCCCAACAAAAAACTCCAAAATGAAGCCAAAACACTCCTCCAACCCAGTGCCAATATTTGCGCTAAAATGAAGTTTGATACAGTGCTGCGTCAAATTTGGCGCAACACTATTACTTCACGCTATCCTTTTCTTTTTTTTGTTTTGTTTTGTTTTGTTTGATTAATTAATAGATTTAATGGTCTTTGAGGGATAAAAATGAAATGGAGATTCATTATTTAATTCATATTTTCTAGTAACATTAATTTATTTTTATTTTATATACATGAATATATTCAATAAAATTCAATTTATATTTTAAATAAAGTATTTATAATTATTTTATATAAGTATATAACTTATTACATTATCAATAAACATTTGATTTCAATATAAGTAAATAACTCATTACATTATCAATAAATATTTGATTTTTGTCATAGTATATAACTTATTATATTATCAATAAATATTTTTTAA
This sequence comes from Rehmannia glutinosa, assembly GCA_016081115.2. Classification (NCBI taxonomy): domain Eukaryota; kingdom Viridiplantae; phylum Streptophyta; class Magnoliopsida; order Lamiales; family Orobanchaceae; genus Rehmannia; species Rehmannia glutinosa. Next base: position 13,475 of record JABTTQ020002831.1, read on the forward strand.
TATAATTACAAAACTTATTATATTATCAATAAATATTTTATATAAGTATTTATATTTATTAATAAATATTTGAATTTTAATAAAATATTTTTTGTATTAAAAGAATATGGAATTAATGGAATAACCCTTTTAGTGCAAAATTTAAAGTAAATGGATTGGAGATGACTTTTAGATTTAGTGCGAAATTATACTAAAATAAAATTATTGGTCGGAGATGGCCTAAACATTGATTAAGCCGAATTTAGTTGCCGAAGCCGCCAATGGATTTTCATAAGCCGATTGAGCTTCTAAATACCCAAAAGACAAATCTACCCCTAATTTTATTAATACGACGCCGTATCACATAATCCTCAGAGAATTAAATCATCTTTCTCCGGCACCAAAACCCTAAACCCTAACCCGGCTCCATCTTTCCAAGTCTGTGTGCTCCTCTCACTCACTCCACCATCACCGCCTCCCGCGCCGCCCCACGCCACCGCCACCTCCACCGAAGGACTTTTGGGTTGTCAGCTCCGTGAGTCGACAATTACGTGAAAATTTCAGACAAACAACGCAATGGCGGGAACCTCGATTTCATCCCAGCTACAGGCAATTAAAACCATCCTAAACGTCTCCACCGATCCTGAACCCGGTAAGAGGCGGCCGATAACTCGTCCTTCAATTCTATTCGATGCCAAAGCTGCTGCAGATATTGACCTCGACACCATATTCAACATCGCGCTCTCTGGTATTAATTAAAACAGCACGTTTTCAGCCAGAAGATTCAGTTTTCCTATTCGGAATTGCGCAGTTTCGTAGTTCTAAGAGTCTTTATATTTGTTTTAAAACAGGTTTGGAGGTTTTAATAACTATGGAGGAGAGGTTTAGGAATTACAAGAATGATTTGTTCAGTTACCAGAGTAAGGAGCTAGACAGGGAGTTGGTTGGCCAAGAAGAAAACAAACGAATTAATGCATCCATTGGCTCTTATTTGCGATTATTATCCGGACATCTTGAGTTGCATTCGGCTTTGAAGACGCTGGAATATTTAATTCGTAGATACAAGTATGCTTTCTGCCTCTATGCAAGCACGCTTCATTTTCAAGGAATATTTGCTTCTAGCTTGCGGGTTCAGAACCTTTTGATTCTTTCACATTTATTTCTTTTGGTATTGTAGGGTTCATGTATATAATGCAGAAGACCTGATTTTATGTGCATTGCCGTACCATGACACACATGTATTTGTTCAAATAGTGCAGTTAATTGATACAGGGTAAGTCTGTATTATGAATTCCTTTTGAGGATGTATGGAACTATAGGACTCTATGCCTTCTTCATTTTTGTTTCTTTAGTTTCTACATATTATGATTGTGAAAGCGATCCAGATAAGTGATACCAACACATCATATCTATTTAATGTTGGTGGTGCAGGAACAGATGGAAGTTCCTTGATGGAGTTAAAGCATCAGGAGCACGACCCCCTAGGGATGTCATTGTTCAACAGTGTATTCGAGATATGGGGGTTTTGGAGGCTATTTGTAATTATGTGAGAACTTGTTTTGGGCTTATAGCTCCTTGATCCTCTTATATCTGACCTATCTGAGAATCTGAAACTGTTGAATTTTTCAGGCTTCACCTGCGAAAAAGATTCAACCGTCAAAGCCTGTGATCGGATTCTGCACAGCAGTTGTTTTTGAGGTTTTGGGTCTTGTTAATGTTGATAGTGATACTGTGAGGAGGATTCTTCCATATGTCAATTCTGCGCTGCAACCTGGTGCCAGAGGAATGAACCAGAAGGTCAAGTTCGGACATGCGAATTTTTTGTGTTCTCATATATTGACTATACAAGTTATCTGACTATAAGGAAATTTTCTTTTCACATGTACAGGCTGGAGCTCTGATGATTGTGAGTTTACTAGCCCAAAAGGCAGCCTTGGCACCTAAGGTTGTCAAAAGCTTGTTGCATTTGGTGGCTGCGTAGCTAGGGCAGCCTCTAAAGAAAGAGGTGACTTGCAATGGTTCGCATGTCATTTATGACCGTAATCAGCATTGTTCAGGTATTGATTTTTGTTTGAACTTTTAATTGGTAAATTAACTTACAAAAACTTAACTTCCTCATTTATGCATCTTAGAACTAGCTTTTGTTTCCTTCATTTGTGGCGTTATTAGCTGTGATGCAACATGTGTTCCTTACAGTTAGCTTGTTTAGTAGGTCTGAAGTATGGGTGTTACCTGAATGATCATTAACATTATGTTTGTTGTCTAGCTTCAATCTGTAGAATTGATTCCCAAGAAGACTCTGGACGTCTTAAATGGACTCAGGTAATCATTAATATTCACGCATCTATGTCCATTGGCAGAGACTGGCACAGATGCTGCTCTTAAACTTGAAACATTCGAAATTGGAGTTTCTTAATTTTTCCCCTCTTGATTTGAAGGGATGTTTGAGATTCTTTCTGGTTTGACCAATGTCTTCAACATTGATAAGTTCTTAGCTGTGTTTCTCGAGTCCTTACTTGAGCACAGGTTGGTGATGATTTTATACTTTTACAGATCATTTTTCTAACCCTTATCTTGTCAAACTAAATAGTTTGCTTTGCAGTGCTTCTGATGATCTTTGCAGTCGTACTTTATTGTCAATAATAGAGACTGTTCCTATGAAAGACTGTGTTAATCGCATAGTCTTTAGACTTCTTTCTATGCGCATAAAGATATCTCAGGGCAAGATTAATTTGGTATCATCTGAATCAGGTTTGTAATTCTGCTCATTTAAACTTCTAGACCCTACTACTTGATTTGCTTTTTGCATAGTGATTTTAGATTTGGTTTATGCTTCCAGCAGGATCAGTTTTGCTCTTCTAGTGTTATTTTTTGTTGTGTAATTTGACCCGTTTTATCAGGAGCCAAGGAAAACAAATTCTGCTTTCTATTTGTGAGAAGTATCCATATGAATCACAAGGAGCTTTCTATAGTTTTTGAAGGTTGGTTCGTCCCCCTTTCTTTGTTTTGGTTTCTGTTTTGGTGAATGGCACTAATTTTTTTTTTTTTTGGTTCTTCGTATGAAATTTTATAGGACACTAAAATACAGTCCAAGAAAATCAATTCAAGCTATGGTTTACTGTGCGAGATATTAGATGAGCATTTGGACTCATCACAAGAAATACCCGATCCAAAATTATTTTTGCGCTGGAACACTCCGAGGTATTATTATTCTTTGACATGGTGTAAATTGGACAACATTTCATAATTGAAACCACATAAATATTATACCTTTATTCTTTATTATTTTTTCTTAATATTTTCTGAAGGCTTGCTCACTGATTTAGTACCACTAATATTGGTATTAAGTTCCTTAATTACTTGCCATTTGAGTATTTTTACAGGCGGGGATTCGAAAGTCAGCAGTCTTGGGCTTGGATGTAGACAATGTTCTGAGGGAGAAAACTGCTGGCTCGAAGGTAACCTCGTTGCCTTTCTCTCAATTTGTATTGATATTAGACTAGTTCTTTTAAACCCTTTCAAAAGTCCAGCGTGCCCTCTGCTGATGTGATTCGGATCTGCAAAAGATGTAGTGGAAGTACAGTTGACTTTCTGGCAATATTTCCCCCCCACTGCACGATACTCTTAGCAGCAGTAGTTGTGAGGCTTCTCTCAGTCTGTTATATGTTGATCATATTTTATTTTGGCAGCGTTTGGCAATAGCTGGAAATTGCTTGTAGCTGTCTCTTGGTTAGTCCACTATAATGTAGATTCAAGTTCAGACTTCAGACCAATTTCCACATTTATTTAGCTTTAGTTCACCCCACTTATTTTCATTATCTGTTTTGCCTCTGAAGTAAATATTCATATGCTCATCTGATGGACCAAAGTATCACTTGTTGTATCGTGCATTTGATTCTCTTGTAAGTACTTAAGATTTAGTTGATGATACAATTGGATTATTCACCAACCATTTATGCCTTTCCTTTTAAAGTTTAAAGTTGCAAGCGATCTTGATACTAGTCCTTTAAGTGAATTTCAAATTGTAATCTTTATCCGATTTGTCATAGTCACTTGTGTTTTTTGTTCACGTGGTAAGCTCTATATTTAGATTCTTGTTTAAGCTCCATAGTTATTTTTATTATTTCTAATATGTTTTCTTGACTGTTTGCCCAGAAGTTTGATGCCATTCAAGATGCACTAGTTCGACGGCTTTATGATGATGACCTAAATGTTGTACTGATGGTTCTGAGTTTGAAGAACTTACCCGAAATATTAAGTTCATCACTTCTTACTGAAGCACTCGAATATGTGCTTCAAAGATGCATTGAAATCTTGCTGCCAAGTGAGATGCTGTTATCTTGATGATTTTTTGGTTTTGTGTACACTCTCTTGTTCACTGTTTTAAAGATCCTGAAATATTTGGGAAAAGTGAAAAAATGTCAATTAGCACTAGTAAATAAAAATTACATGTGTGGAGATGTTGGTCACTCCTTTATCTATCATGAAATCAAGATTAGAAGGCTTTAATGGGAAGTAGTAGGTATTCGAGTTGGTTATAGATTGTTTGTGTGGACTTCTTGTTCAGGTTGTTGTTAGTGTTCTGCCTTTATATTGTGGGTGGGTTTAAGAATTTGATTTTTAATGTGAAAATGGAATGGGCTCGAAGTTAAAGTTCTAATATGAAGTTAAGTCAGTTGAGTAAGAGTGATAATAAAATGTTCCTTGTTGTCCATCAGAAAAACTTAATGTTTAGCCATCGGAAGATGAAACCTGTTGTATAGATCAAGCAATAACATCATTCACGTTTAGCCATAGGAAGAATTTTTTAATCGTATTGATCAAGCAATAATAATCAGGCCATGCATACTTACAGTTTTATAGGACTCCAAGATTGGTCCTTGAGTTTAGTCTCATATTTGAGGAAAATCACACAGAATGGGATGAATAGAAAAGGCTTATTTGTGCAGGAGTTGGGAATTCTGTCACTTGGTTATTTAGCATGTATTGGATCAACTTGTTCTCATTGCTTGTTCATATTGCAGGTTCATTAACAAACACATCTCTCCCGATAATGCTGCTTCCTTGTGCCTGCAACAAGTTATCACAAGTTTCAAAGATCAGGATCGATATGCAACAACATTAGCAACAACAATCTTTCCCTTACTTCTAATTCGACCTCAGGTTTCTTTATTTGAAATATTCTTGTTGTTGACAAAATGAAATTTGAGACATCTGGGAAATTTATTTGCTTTGCTGGCTAAATTTTATGTTTTTGCTGTCTTAACCAGACTCAGAAGTCAAACTTGAAGGCTTTGGAATCGGCTAAAGAATTAAAATGGCCTTTCTATGAGAACATTGCAAGTCTTCCAGGGTCAGATAAGGTAAACAGATAGTAGAAAAGGAAATGCTAGCGGATAATACTACATCTCTTCACTTAGTGATTTATTACTTACAACAAATGTGTTTTGATTTGACAAAAGAAAAGATTGGCTCTTTTGATATTTTCTTAATTAAACTACTGCAAGATGGTGAAGGATTGTAGAAGTAATTGCTTATTTGTAGAAGTTAAATCAGTGATTTGTGGACCTTTTTCTTGTGAACTCATTCTTTAGTATTGCTGTTAGAGCCTGAGGAGTACAAGTTGTACCTTTTCACTTGCATCCTTATCATTTGTATTTTTCTTGTGTTACTTTTTAAGGAAAGATATTTACAGTATGTTTCATCATTCCAAAATCACCTGAAATAAATGATATTAATTCTTAAGTCAAGTAAATGACAGTTTGATTGAACTATCAAATGTTTAGTAATTAGTTTGTTCCTATTTTCTGTCAATACTTTCAGTGCTCATTTGATTAGTCTATACTTAGTGCTTGTCTGGGAGCACTTTTCAAATGGGCTTTTGGATCTAAAAGTTCATTTCCATAATAAAAGATGTTTGGTAGTTAATTTAAAATGGACTTTTGGATAAGTCACTCCTCCAAAACGTCCATTCTTGAGAATTAGAACTGCGGGCTTTTGAGAAGTCACTTGTTAAAAGTCCATTTCCAAATGGATTTTGCATAAATGCTCCCAAACATGCACTTAATCTCTTTGTACTTGGCCATCTACATAATCTCAATGTAATTTGCATGGAATATATAGTAACTTGATTTGAATAATATTGAGAGGGAGATAATTATTCCCAGATAGCTGGATTAAATTTTAGGGCATTAGGTGAAAAGCAAAGGGACAGCATGGATTCCTTGACTTACTCAGGAATATTGTTTTTCCAAGATAGATGGACCTAACAATGGTGTTGTGGGTGCGATACTACATTGATATTGTGGGAGGAAATTTTGGGGGACGACACAAGGAAAGAATGTAGCTGTGTGGAAGGCCGGTCATCAGGAAGTGAAAAACAGGACTGTGCTGTCTTGTCATCTGATGAGAGACATGTTATTGAGTTTTTTTCCTTGTTCATTTGTTCATAGCATCTCAATTTTTAAATTTCAATTTAGAATTAGAATCCTGTATGCATCTTTGAATTTCTCATATCGGCGTGTAGGTGATATGGTGTACATTGGTTGTTGTGAAGGGAGGGTAACTGTTGGTTCAGAACAATTGTAACCCTGAAAAAAAAGAGATGTTTCAACAACTTTATGATCAACATGCAGTATTATTTCACTGAATTGATTACGTAAGGAGTGTAATGGTTGATTAGAAATTGATTTAACTTGTGCGTACAGTTTTACTGGACATGAAAACCAATATCAAATAAATATTGATTATGGATACAGGATACCATGAAGGGACATAGCTGTTAATTTACATTTACCGTGCTTTTCACATTTTTTCTTCTTGAACATGGAACTAGGATCACGTAAATTGTGGTACCTATTGACTTAGTATATTATTCAGAATTGTTAATTTTCTTATTATTTATATGTGAGGTTTGATTGAAGTACTTCAAAGCTGAGTATGAATATATATGATAATATCTTCTCTAATTCTGACTGAAATTCCTTAGGAAAATGTATATATGCAAGTGTTATGGTACTCTTTTTGTTAGTTCCAAATGGATCCTGTTTCAACCATGAAGCTTGGATAAAAAGAACTCGTGTATCAGAGATTTTTGTATTGGATAAATTCATAAACTTTCTGTTCATATCTTTCCTGCATTACTCTGGAGTGGTTCCTTGGTACATAATTAGGCATTTTTGGCAAAGACTGCAGCCTTTGAGATGAATTTTCAAGATATTGTTTATTGGCAACTTAAACATTATTACATTAAAAACACACCTAAGTGCATATAATGTCTGTTAATAATATTGCACATTCAGTTGTGTACAGAATGTAATTACGTTCATCTGAACAGTATGCCCCTGAACAAATTTATTTTAAAGAATAGCTCTGGTTCTATTTGTCTTTACCTTACCATCTGAAAAATGGAAACTGTATTCTATACTCATCTGACTTCAAATTTGAAATGGTTGCAGAAATTGGATCTTTCAGACATATCTTCAATTAATGTCGAAAATGTCAGTAAGTTAGCAGAGACATTCTCATTAAGCCCTGAGGAGTACATGCCTTGGCTTGCTAAATGCTGCAACTCCCATGAGCTTTCAAAGACATTATTCTTCTTGGTGTTGTTTCAGTCATTGAAAATAATGCAAATGGGTAAATATGCTTCTCATATTTCATGTTTAAACATTTCCCCTGCTGTATGGAGTAGTGAATGCCCTTTCTATCATTTAATGTTGCTGTTGACCTTTGATGTATAAATATATGGCAATTGCCACCTTCTTTTTGGATTGCCTAGAAGTTAATTCACTACATTAGGTTGGATTCAAGGATCCTTTTAATTTCTGGAGTTTGCTTAAATAATAAATATGCAGTTCATGCGAGCACACCTCATTTATATTGGTTGCTCACACTCAATTTTTTCAGAGGTGGTGATAACTGAGTCTGTTAGTTAATTTTTCGTGTGTGTGAACTCAGAAAACAAACTGAAAAGGTTCTTGTTTATACCAGTTCTTCTGGTCGTTGTTCTATGTTTTTCATGTCTATCAGTGATTCCCTGACCCTATTCTTGAAATCTGTTTGATGTGGGAAATGGTACAAAGTTTTAATTGGATTATTATCCTTCAAATGAAGCCTTCCCTAAAGTAACATTAGCCTGTCATTGACCATGGCAGACATTTGTTTATGACATCAGTTGTGGATTGAGCAAGGCTCCTAGTAAGATGGAATTAAGATACCTTTCTCCTGGTCTATTTGCTCCTTGAGAGAAATTCACTACATTCACTTGTCCAGAGGTTACAAACTTTATCTTGGATCATTACCATGTTTTGCAATGGCAGTTCAACTGAAGCCTTCCTAAAGCAACATTAGCTTGTCTTTGACCATTGCAGACATTTGTTTATGACATCAGATGTGGATTGAGCAAGGCTCCTAGTAAGATGGAATAAGATACCTTTCTCCTGGTCTATTTGCTCATTGAGAGAAATTCACTACATTCACTTGTCCAGAGAGTACAAACATTATCTTGGATCATTACCATGTTCTGCAATGGCAGTTCTTTAGCTGCTTGTTTCCCTCTTTATCAGTGAGAGTGTCACGACATAGTAGATAGTTTCATTTTTAGCATCAGTTGTCTGTCTGTTCTTGTAGCCGTTATTTTTAGGTCTTTTTTTAAAAAACTCTCTCCAAGTTTTTGAGTGAAACATGGTCTCGTTCTCACAGATGTGAGTCATACATCAGTGTGGATGAATTAGAATGTTGTGCTTTCTTCTCCTACTATAATGAGATGCATGCTTAATTGCATTTATTATCCATGTTCAAGACTGCTACTAGATCTTTCCTTTAGATTTCTTCTTTTGAGATTTACAGCAATTATCATAAATTTAGACTGCAAATGATGTTTTGCAACGAATTCTGGAGGTACCATGCTTATTTTTCTGCCCTCTTTGACTTGGCAGATGTTGGCCGATTTTCTGCATTTTTTGATTCTTGTTTTCCAATTGTCAAAAATGAGTGGGAGATGCTAGAGTCTCTGGGGATATCTGCAGAGCAGGTATTATAATTTTAGTATTGCTCTATTCTAATATGATTTCTATTGTAACATGGTAACTCCTGACACTCCATTGTATCAACCAGTCCAAGAAAAGAATCCTGGATGGTGATTGCAAAGGAGTCTTAGAAGATCTTTATGACACTGACATCAAAGACCTCAATGCTGAGATTCTTGCTTGCCTGTTTTTGAGGTTATCGGAAGCTTTTATTGCAACAGCACCTGAGGATGTGGCTTTGGTTGGTTATTCTTCACATTTTAGTAAGCTGTATTCTGTAGCCCATCCTGTGGCATTAAACTTGCATTTGTTGCAGGATATGAAGGGGAAGTGGGTATCCACGCTTCAGGATCTATTTGTGTTCTTTGTTTGTCACTCTAAAGATGTTTTCAAGAAACATCTGGAGTACCTATCTACGAAGTGCAAGATCTCTCTGACGCAAATAATGTTGAAACTGTTCACGGAAGAAGGTTTGGCTCTTCGTCTTTGTTATTTTTGTTCTCCTTTTTTATTTCGTGTTCCGTCAGTTCTCCTGGATATAGCTGATGAGCATAGAATTATAAATGATTTTTAAGAGGTGAAACATGGAGTGCACGGACATTTTTTCACGTATCTGTAGGAGTACACAAAAGTACAAAAAAAAAGAAAAAAACAGCATTACAGGAACAATGTGTACATGATCAGTTTGATATTTGATTGGCTGAAAACCAACATGGAACAGTTAATTTAGTATGTTTTAGATGAAGACTTCATTGAAAGAATTTCCAGATGCTAGTATGTGACTTATCTTAAATGGATGTGTTAATAATACAGTCAAGTTTTGAAAAATTAATTATAAAAACTGCTACAGTTGTACATTTGATTCATATCTTACGCCAATGAGAAACTTTATGAGTTCATTTGAGTATCTCCTCATTTCTTAAAAGTGATCTGTGAATATCAAGTTCAGTGGCTTGAATATTGATGTCATACTTGTAATATATGACATATTTGCTATATTTATCTAATTCAGTGGGATATAATAAAGTAGGGATGGCATTTATGATTTACGGTTTACACATTTTCTAAAATTGTTTGGTAAGTATGCCTCGAAATAGTTCTTCAAGGCTGAGTTTGACAGGGTATTTTTGGGATGTGTGGCATTTGACCTAATAATTTTGTGTCAATACAAATAATCTTTTCGTGGAAGTTCTATTAAGGCGTGGACCTCTTATTTCATCGGTCTTTAGCTTTAAAGAATGTTTGCCCTTTTAATATTTTCAGAATTTCTTTATTTTTTTAAGTTCTTCATTCACATAGAAGTTTTCTTTCATTAAAGACTTGTTATCTAATTGCCTTTCTTGTTTGGGTGCTTTAAACTCTCAGGCATTCCCCATGCTGCTCAAATTGAGAGTCTTCAGTCTTTCTCAAATATTTGTTCTCAGTTTGATGAGGGTTCGGCCCTTCAGCTCCTTGCTGATTTCCCTTCTGTTCTTGTTCCACTATCAAGTGATAACCAGGTTTTGGAACTTTATTCTTGTTCCACTTCTGTTTGCTTTTGCTTTTTATTAGCTGATAATGCAACTAGTATTATGGATATTCTAAAATGTTTGGATTTGATTGGTTCTAATTAAGTAGTACATGAACCATGTGAAACTGACTCTCTTCCCCTCTCTCTCATATCTAGAATGTACGGGTGGCTGCCATGAAATGCATTGAAGAGCTATTTGCGTTGTGGTCTCGTATGGGCAGGAATGGTATGGAGTTATATTGTGAGTTTTCACTCAAGTTCCTCATTTCTTTAACTGGCATTTGTAACCCTAATATTGCAGGCAACAATGGAGCTGGGTTGCATTTTCTTGGGAGCTATTGTGCTTAATTATTCAGCAGAAGATGATGATACTATCGGACAAAAACGTTCTTACCTCTTTCTTCACCACCGTGCTTAGTTCATCATCTGAGAGCCTTTTGGTGCAGCAGTCTGTTGGGAAGAGGTTGGCATTTGATCTGGTTGATTTTCTGTTACCTAGTTACAGCCCCTGATTGAGACCTTATTATGCTGATGCATAGTGTAATATCTGTTGACGATCCTTCATTGAGAATAACTCTATTAATTTTCCCTAGGTTATGAAGAAAAGAAAAGAAACCATTTTCATTGCCTTGGGAGTTGGGAGACTAACATTTGATCTCATTGAATTTTATCCATAGGAAGTTGATCCAGTCTTCTTTTATGATCCAACTGTTTGCTTCTTGTGTTGTTCGTTTATAATGCTTTTGACATGAATATTCAGATTTGTGAATCCACCAAAAATGACATCCTAGTTTTCATGATCAGCCATGCTCTTGGGCTTCCTGCCCATGCAAAGGTTGGTTTATGTTTCTTTTTTTTCTTTTCCCCCTTCTCTTTTGTTGTTTCTTAGTTGCTTCTTCTCAGAATGAATATCAAACTGAGAGAGGACATGGGTTCTAATGTGTAAAAATATTCAAGATTTGGGTGCATTACTCAATTAGTTAACTGAGAAGTCACTTCTATTTTTCTCCGTGGTCTACATGGCAGCTGAAGATTCTTTCTTTGATCAAAGGCGTGGGAAGTAAACTCATGTCTGTTTCTGGGGTGAGGTCATTATTGAATGATCTTTTGGAAAGTCGTCGTCAATATTATCTTGCGGATGTCAAACTATGCCATAAGTTGTCGCAAAGTGAAGTTGACATATTGTGCCTTTTGCTGGAGGTAGATTTTCTAAGTTATGTTTTGCCATTATGTTTATACCTAAAACTTCAACAGATTTGTCATAGATGAAATTTATGCATGTCTCAGAGCTGTACCAGGCCAAACGCATTTCTTGAAGGGCATGATTTTGGGGACTTCATATTAAAGGCTTTATGGGTCAGCAGCATTTGTGTTTACTTGCTTTTTTACTCACTCTATTCTTTCATGGTATCTGTTGAGATCTTATGAGTGTTTGAACTTTTAGGTAAATGGTGCTGAAGACTCTGTTGTTCTGGAGCCATGCATGACAATTTTGAGAAATCTTAGCAGTTCCCTTTATGGAGATATGAAGGTTGAAACACAGGTTGAGTTCATCTTCCCCATTTAACTGGATCGACTATTTTGCATTTATGATATGTAATGGTTGATTAATTACATAGGAAAAAAGCTGGTTTGACTAAAAAACAAAATCATACTGAGTGCTGCTATTTTGTGGGCTGTTAATGCTTTTATTTGTTGTTTTGTGCTTATTTTTGCTGATCGTTAATTTATGTAAATGAACCTTTAGTAAGATAAAGTACTGAGTACCGGAGATATAAGAAACTCGATGATGATACCTGGATTGACTTGATTGATTGTGGTAAAACTGGGTTCCTGACTAGGTGCTATGTTAAAGTTTAAGAACTGGTCTTCACAGAATGGGGTAACTTGTCAAAGTAAGTTTTGAGTAATGGCCTTGTAATTAGGCTAATTCTAAAATTCTCACTTCAACAAGGGTATGAGACATGCTGATCTTTCACATTAACTTGGAAAGTATATTAAAGATTTGTGATATCTTTGAAACTTCAAAGAAAAAGTTGGTGCACCTAATGTTATTCTCGAATTGAACAGTTCACTTTCAATTGGAGTTCTCATTCTAAGGTAGTACTTTTCAGTAAACTCAGGTTCAGAGGTCCAATAATTTGACTTTTGACGCACCTGACCGTAACATTTGGAATCTTTCTCTACCATGTCCTTTAGAGTTGCGTATTGCTGCGTCATGTTAATCTTAAGATCTTTTGTTTTAGTAAGGTATTTCACATTTCTCCTATCTTTTTAAATTACTCAGCTGATAATAATTTGGTACTATATTCATCTCCCTCCACCTTATCAGTAGGACACGGATCTCGGTGCTAGCATACGCCGTAATCGATTCTATTCATACGAGTGAAGTTAACCTGTTTAGAGAAATAACTTCATTGTGCTTTACTCTGTCATTCTGTGTTGGGAATCATGGACTGCTAAAACCTTTTTTCTCTCCAGAAGAAACTTAAGTGTCTATATGTATGGTTGTGGTTCTGATCTCATTTTGTTTTGTTTTGTCTTTCTGCAGGAGCTTATCTTCCGAAATCTTTTAGTTCTATTTAGAAGTGCCAATGCTGGTATACATAATGCCAGTAGAGATACCTTGTTGCGAGTTAATGTATGTCCCCTCACTCTGTTTTCTATTTTCATTTTTCCTTTTCCATGTCAATAAATAATTTCATGGCTCGTGATTGCGTTATATTTGAACTTGTATAAATTGCACTAGATTGACCTTGCTACAAACTGAAATCATAAGTGTAGTTATGGATCTTGCCTGTCCATAATAACGCACTGGTACTTTCTTGACTTCAACTTCAAGTCTCGGAAGCCAATCCAAGGATTTTGTTATTGGAGATTTTACAACAGTGCTCAAACTTATGTTTCATATTTATTGGTTTGTATCCACGAAAGATGACTTGCCCTGAAATCTTGCAGCTAAATTGCTCCATTGTTGGACGGGTTCTTGATTCCATTTTGGATCAGGAAACTTGTTCAGTTGGCTCAGCGCATGGGAAGAAGCGAAAGAAATCAGTCAAACGGCAGGATCCTTTCCAGTGTAATGATGCAACCCAGAACAGAGAAAGCACACTATCTTTGTTGAGTGCTTTTCTCGATGTGTTGCTAATGAAGAAAAACATAGATAACAGGTCTGCACATTTCAACTTCGGCACATTTGTGATTGGCATGCTTTCATTTACCTGTCTGATTTCTCTTCTGACTGTTATTGTCTATGCTGATCTAAGCTGATCATATTTTGTAGAACTTCACTTGTTGGTCCCTTATTTAAGCTGCTCCACTTGATATTTATGGATGATGAATGGATGCTTAAAGCTGCCTACCGTGATAAAGCATGTATGGATTCATCTGGTTCTCCCCAGGCTGTTTCTGATACTACAGCTTACATTCAGCAGACTCTGCTATTGACTTTGGAAGATATCAGTGCTTCCATAGGGAATGATATTCCACAGAAGGTTTTCTCCTTTACTTTTCTCTCTCTCTCTCTCTCTATATATATATATATATATATATATATATATATTGACCCAACATGGCTTCTCTTCTTTCTGATCACTGGTTGCACTTGTTTCATATCAGGATGTCAACCACAGTTTTGACTTGCGATTGTTAGTCAGTTGTGCCCGTTCTTCAAGCGATGCCGTTACCCGTAATCATGCCTTCTCGTTAATAACTACTCTTGTAAAGATCATACCCGACAAAGTCTTGGACCAAATTCTTGATATTCTCACTGCGATTGGGGAATGCACTGTAACTCAGGTTGGCTAATTTGCGGATATAGACCTGCATTTCATACACACACACACGCACACATATATATTCTTTGCATTCTTCAAATGCTTACATGTGTCTTTGTTAGCGGTTACTTCCATTTGACCTTAAGACGCAATGAACTATTTCTATTTGATTTTATCACTCAGCCTAATTTTGTATCTAGTGAACCGTACCTTTTTGATGTGTAAAAGTCTGTTATTATTTTACATGGCTGGTAGTTGCAATATACAACCATCACTCTGGGTATCTTACATTATTCACTCACTTTGTATTCAAAAACAAGTCTCAGTGCATCATGTATTTCATCTATCACCAAACCTGAAATTAAAAGAAGGGCAATTTCATCTGTCTGCAGTGGGATAGTTATTCACAACGCGTGTTTGAAGGCCTTATATCAGCAATTATACCCTGCTGGTTATCTAGGACCAACAATGCAGACCAATTACTTCAGGTATGTTATAAAATCTTCTGCAACAACTTTGTTTGCTGAATTGGTCAAATGTGTGTTAGCAGCAGCTATTTTCTTTATTTTGTCACAAACGAAGTTCTTAACTTGTTGAATTCTCTTAGATTTTTGTGAATGTATTGCCACAAGTTGCAGAGCATAGGAGACTCTCCATTGTTGGGCACCTATTGAGGTAGAATTTGCAATTTGGTCATTATGGTTCTTGGAATTTATCTTTGCTGACAAGATTTCTCTCGCAGGACTCTGGGAGAGGCTGAAAGTTTGGGTTCGCTGCTCTTTCTCCTTTTCCGCTCATTAACCTCAAGGAAAGACGAGCTAGGTCTCTTTGTTAATGAGCATTCTTTTGATCACTTGGCGTTTGTCATCAATAAGCAGTGGGAATATGAATTTGCCATACTGCTTTGTGAGCAGTATGCATGCACAATTTGGCTTCCTTCTCTCATCATAGCACTTCAGAAAATTGGAAGTGATACTTTTAGTGAAGGCATGTTCATGCAAATGTTGGTTGCAATGCAGTTTGTTTCAGATAAGCTGCGAGATCCTGAGCTTTCCCACAAGCTTGGTTTGGAAGAAGATTTTAATAACATTCAGGTATGAACATCTCTCTCTGTCTATATATACATGTGTGTGTGTGTAAAGTTTTTCCACATTATCTTCCAGTTGATAAAGATTATGAATTTTTCTTTAGTAGCTCAAAGTGCTATGTCATCATCATCTGAAATTTTAAGTACCTGCAGTGGGAAGGTAGTCACACTCTTGGGCATTATATATTACTTTCAATCAGCTGGTTTCAAGTGACTAGACTCCTTGCTTGTGAAATTTTCGGTTTTCTGACAAATGAGATTTTTTTTTGCAAATGAAAAGTGCAGATTTTCATTTATCTATGAGTAAGAAGCTATGCTGATTAGGGTTACTGCTATTGAGAATTGAAATCCTCATTTCGGTGGTTTTTATGCCCTGAATCATCCTAAAATCATACTTATAGTGGTAGTATTGTGGTAAGACTAGGAGTTTCTTCATGTACATATTACACCCTTTCACATTTTTACTCCAACTGGATTTCATTTCTGCAGACTATGGTTGGTGAACTTATGGAGCAAGTTGTGTATCATCTCCAACTGGTTGACTCTAAAAAGAAGCATATTGGTGTCCCGGCTTTCATCAAGAGTGAACTGAAGGAGTATATTCGCGCCCTCTTAAGAACTTTGATAAAGGGCCTTCCACCCTCCACCTATTTCAAAGTCATCATTAAATTGATCCTTCATATGGATAGAAACGTGAGGAAGAAGGTAAAGACACTTATATTATGGCAAATTATCTTGCGTTAAGTAGTTCCAAGGAAGCTAGCATGAATACGCACCTCTGAGAAGGGACTTTCATTTGGACACATGTTTTTATTTTTTTTGCAAGTTTTCTTGTCTAAAATCTAAGGGCATGCGTTGCAATGGTTCTAAGGCCAACACTCTCATTCTCCTTCACCGGGAATTCGATGCTATCCACTTGGGTTTTACCCAACTCCACTCATCTATTGACATGTATTTCTTTTCCGAAAAAATATATCAAGTTAAATTTGTATTGTTGGGATGAATATTGTTTGCAGTTAACAATCCACATGTCAATAGATGAGTGAAGTTGCGTAGAACCGAAGTGGGTAGCATCGAGTTAGCCCTCATTCACACCTACTTTTTTCCCATCTGCGTGATTTCATTTTGTTAAAGTTTGGGCATTGTTCTCAGCTTAAGTTTCTCTTGAGCAGGCTCTTGGGCTTTTGTGCGAAACTGTGAAGGACTTGGATACAAATGCAAAGCCTGAGAAGAAGGGTTCAATTTCAAGCTTAAGAAGCTTATGGCTGAATCTGAACAAGACTTCTTTGGAATCATTTGAGAACTTATGCTTGGAAATATTGACGTTACTTGATGCTCCTGATGATGTCTCAAGTACCTCCTTGAATCTGGCAGCAGTATCGGCATTGGAGGTTTTAGCCAACAGGTTCCCTTCACATGATAGGATCTTTAGCAAGTGCCTTGGGTCTGTATGTAGAAAAATCTGTTCTGACAATTCTGCTCTCTCTAGTCATTGCCTTCGGGCCACTGGTGCTTTAGTTAATGCAATTGGGCCGAAGGCACTGCCTGAACTTCCTAGTGTTATGGAATGTGTGCTAAGGAAATCTCGTGATGTTTCTTCAGTGGCTAAAGAAACCAAGAGAGCAGTTGACAGTGCTACAGTTTCTTCAAATTCAGTTGACTCCCTCTTCATGTCTATTCTACTAACCTTGGAGGCCGTTGTCAACAAGCTTGCTGGATTTCTAAATCCTTACCTGGGAGACATATTAAGATTAGTCGTTTTGCATCCATTGTCTTTTACCTCCTCTGCACCGAAGCTGAAGTTGAAAGCTGATGTCGTGCGCAAGCTTATTACTGAAAAAATCCCTGTGAGTGGCTTTACTTAATCGTCTTATTGTTTTCATTCATTTCTTCTCCTCGCTAAATCTGCCATTCTTGATTGTCATTTTAAACTGACGCTAATTTTCTTCATTAGGTTCGTCTTCTGCTCCCTCCAGTTTTGTCGATGTACTCTGATGCTATTAAAGCCGGGGAGTCAAGTTTATCAATTGTTTTTGAGATGCTAGGAAACTTGGTTGCTTCAATGGATAGATCATCAATTGGTGTTTATCATGCAAAAGTCTTTGACTTGTGCCTGCTAGCTCTTGATCTGCGTCATCAGAACCCTTCCTCAATTCAGAATATTAATGTTGTTGAGCAAAATGTCATCAATGCTGTTGTTAACCTGACTATGAAACTCACAGAGACAATGTTCAGGCCTCTTTTTGTCAAGACTATTGAATGGTCAGGTTTGAATGTGGAAGGTGATGAAAATACACCAGGAAAAGCTGATAGTCGGGCCATCTCTTTCTTCAATTTGGTCAACAAGCTTGCTGAAAGCCATCGGTGAGTTGGCTAATCATTTATTTTGATAGATCGTTCCGTATCACTTTCTTGGAAGTGATGGTTCTGTTGCAAGCTAGCTCAAAGGAATTACTGTATTTAACTGCTTTTTATGAATACGAGTTGTAGAAGTGGGGATTTTTCACGATTCCTATTTTGGATCATAAATAGCAGGTTATGTTTTTGGTGATTATGTTACTGACATGAAAATTGGATACTCACATAATAATTGAAAACCCTATCCACGGATGTGGAGAGGGATTTAGATAAGAGGATACAAGGAAAAACACATGATATGTACACTTAATTTAGGGGGATGCTGCCCTGCTCACATAACTAGTCTCTCTGCCTATCTATTCATGAAAGTGACTGCCTATCTATTCATGAAAGTGAGTAAGATAATAAAAACTTGTTGAGGAGCTGATGATGATGCGATGTACTGATGTTAACAAACTTGAGATCATTCTCATTCTTGTGTTAGAAATGAGGAAAGTATATTTATTAGTGTGTAGTGGTGTTTGGTGAAGTTGTTAAGGAGGCTGAGAGAGAATATATTTGCATAGTTTTCATCTAATTCTCTTTCCCCAAATTGGTGGCGTCCTTTGCAGAAATCATTGGGAAGACTTGGACCACATTTTTCTCCATTGCCATTTCTCCATCAGTTTATGTTTGAGAGTTTTATGGGAATTGGGGGTTCAGTGGTCCATACCACAATCAGTTGCTGATTTGTTTCTGGGAAATTTTAGTGGTATTAATAGTACTGAGGGGTAATGTTTTTGGAATGTGATAGCTCATGTGACGTTTTGGTCTTTATGGTTAGAAAGAAACAGAAGAATCTTTGAAGATAGAGAGGAACCTTTAGAGGAGGTGTGGTACAGAGTCAAGTCTAGAGTAGCTTGGTGAGTCTCAAATCATAAGGAGTTTAAGAGTCTGTTAAGTTTTTGATATTCTGCTTGTATCGGGACCTCTCGTCCCTTTACTTCTTGTACTGATTCTTTTAATAAAATTTCTTGTTTCTTATAAAAAAAAAGAATATAATTGCATAGGCATCAGACCTTGCATAGGCTTGTGACCCTAATATATTTCATCAAGATGGATTTGTATATATTATACTGAAGACTAATATGGATACTGTATCTCTGGGAGAGGCCTGCATTATTCCCGTAATTCTTATATTGGCTTTTCTGGAGCTGCTGTTACTTTCATCTTCAGTGGGAGTTTTCTATATCACTAGAGAACTTAGGTAGGTGGTAACAGTTACCTATATATTCAACACTTGAGAAGGAAAGGATGAATCAGGACCTTACATATGAGAAATGATTTTGACACAGTAATACCTACAAAAACAAACACATGTAAATATACATGTGGTGCTCTTTATGGCTGCTGGCGCTGCATCCATGGGATCAGCACTTAAGGATTTTGGAAGAGTTGATCTCAGCCTTAGAAATATCTGGTTTAATTTTTATTTCTGAATTACAAGTAGTAGTAATTTTGTCCACATGCACATCCTTCTCTCATCTCTTGGCACAGATTGTCTGGTGGTCTCTGATGATGGTATTAATAAACCATCTAAAGATTGATGTTCGTTGAGCTAGGTTTTGTGCTATTTTTTAAACTGCTCCTTTTCCTATATGATAGGGTGCCCTGCTATTTAATTAACTTGTCAAATTATGTCTGAATCCATGTCTTTTTTTTTTTTTTTTTGAATTACATTTTGTGTATGCTTGTTCGTTTGCTATTCGGTCCAGTCAACCAGTTACGACTTGGTAAACCAATAAAGCCATTGTTGAACTTCGCAACGATCATACTAAAGTTTAAAATTAGTCTGATTAGAGCTAAAATTAGAGCTCCAGTTATGTTTTTGTGGCTGCGTCTTGGGTTTCCTAGTTCAATTTATTGCAGGACTATTGTAACGTGGTTGCAAATATTGTCAAGCATCCTTTTTAGGAAATTTTCTCTGTTTTTTTTTTTGTTCCTGAAGGGTTTTATTGTTTTTATGTTGTAGTAACCTATTGGATTTTGCATTGGTTCTGTACTTTTCAGATCTTTTATAATTCGTTCTTTTATATTTAGTGCAAACTAAATTAGCTTCCGTATTTTTATTTAATCACACATTCATGTTGTTATTTAACATCAGATCGCTGTTTGTCCCATACTTCAAGTACTTGCTTGATGGGTGTGTTCGGGGTCTTGTTGACACGGAAGGTATAGAAATTGGCGTAACTCCGAAAAAAAGAAGAAGGCTAAGCTTCACAATAAAACTAAAGACAGAGATGGTGCATTATCTCTTCAAGTGTGGCATCTCCGGGCTTTGATATTGTCGTCTCTACATAAATGCTTTCTACATGATACTGGAAGTTCAAAGTTTCTGGATTCTTCTAATTTTCAGGCAAGATCGGTTTCTACTTTGCTATTTAAGAGATGCACCTTTTCTTCTTGCCTTATGCTTAATTTCAAACATCTCGCCTCGTGATGACATGCACATTAAACCATATCTTCGTTTGGATGTTTCATTTACTTAGTTCCCTCTCATGCCATCAAGATCCACGCAATTATTTTTTGTGGGAAATTTAACTTTCTGGGGTGGGGGGTGAGAGTTACTGTCTTGATTGATTTTGTGTGTGCTTTTCAGGGGCAAGCTGTTGTCAGATTATTAGGTCTATCTATACTTATCATCTTTGACAATGTTTTCCGAAAATCTCACACTTAATAAAATGTTTTCTATATTCACGGTCTAATTACAAAAAAGGTCATTTATATTTCAAAACACGGATGTACCCCCTTGAGGCATTACAAATACCACTTGAAGTTTTTCTTAAAAATTACCCCCTCCCCCCACCCAATACGTGCAATTCGTAAAATGGGAACAAGTATCAAGTGTATATGCTATTTGATATATAACTGGGTTTTTTATAATTAGATTAAATTTCACGGGCGGTTTTGTTATTAACCCTTATACTTATTGCTGATCTGATTTTAATCACATCACTTGTCTTCTTCCTGATTCTATGTATTGGTAAATACATTTTGATTTCAGATTTATCATTTGATGTGGCCAGTTGGTGGTTCTAGATAATACTATTTCCATCTCAAAATTATTATTTTTACATGTCTTTAACTGAAGATGG
The DNA here is from genome assembly GCA_016081115.2 of Rehmannia glutinosa. Lineage (NCBI taxonomy): Eukaryota > Viridiplantae > Streptophyta > Magnoliopsida > Lamiales > Orobanchaceae > Rehmannia > Rehmannia glutinosa. The sequence continues at coordinate 34,348 of JABTTQ020002831.1, forward strand.
TTCCTATTTATAAATATGGGACAATCAAAATTTTGTAATACTGAATTACCAGAGAAGCTTGTGAAGGGAAAAATGAAAACCATATCTCAACCTTGATAAAGCCACTCAAGTGGGTGCATCAGATTTACTGAATTAGCTGATCTTAACCGCAAGACTTCAGAAGTCTATAATCTTCTACCATGTCGCACCCACTTTTAGTTAACCAGATTGTTACTCCAATTTTTCCTTCACGATTTAGGACAGATTTTGAAATAGATTAATCAAAAAACGACTTTGCTAGTCTGAAATTATTCGGCTTTTGTAACTTTCTGTATCATCTAGGGAAATGTAAAACCATTAATCAACTTACTTTTACATATCTTGCATACTTCAGTTGCCTCATATATCTTTTAAAATTTACATGTTTGGTTCTTTCTATTGATTTTTGCATCTCTTCCAGGTTCTTCTGAAACCCTTGGTGTCACAGCTTGTCATGGAACCCCAGTATCTATTGAAAATCATCATGATGTACCATGCGTAAAAGAAGTGGATGATTTATTAGTCGCCTGTGTCGGTCAAATGGCTGTTACTGCTGGTTCAGACCTTCTGTGGAAGCCATTGAATCACGAGGTAATTAAAATAGAAGAGATTTAAGTTACAGTGAAGTTTTATTTACTACTGAAGTTCTCACAAAGATCATGTTATGGTCAAATGTTTCACACCTTATAAATAAATTGATATACGAATTCTTTTTTCTTTCAAGGACTAATTTTTTAATTTTTTGGTATGAATTCTTTCAATTCAGGTATTAATGCAAACTCGTAGCGAAAAGATTCGTGCCCGCCTCTTAGGTCTGAGAATAGTCAAGTATCTTATAGAGAACTTGAAAGAAGAGTATTTGGTATTTTTGCCAGAAACAATTCCCTTCCTTGGTGAATTGCTGGAGGACGTTGAGCTACCGGTCAAGTCTCTTGCACAAGAGATTCTCAAGGAAATGGAAACTATGAGCGGCGAAAGCCTTAGACAGTACCTCTGATAACCTAAACCAGTAAGATTGCGTGTTTTTTTTCCCAGTGTGAGGTCGAGCACTCTTGGGAACGAATCTGTCTGTAAATATGTGCCAATTTTGTCAAGATTCACAGGATCAATCTTGTATACTTAGATTGTTTTAATGAAGAGGTAAATTTATAGTCTCTAATGAGCAATATTGTACTGGGACCTTTTGGAGGAAGGGCAAATTTTGTTTCAATAATATGGTAGAACTAGTTTTCTACTCCCTGTTTGTATTGAAACATTTTTATTGAAAAATTATGTTCTTGCTGTTGATTGTGGCCACTAGGTATCATGCCCATCCATTAAATGAAATGAAGTGATGATCCCATTGCGTTAAGTTTAGGTTTGGTTAGGACTCGCAAATAAATCAAGTCGCTCGTGAGCTATTCGGAGCTTGATTCGATAAAAGCTCGATGAGTTCGTTGAATGAGACTCGACAAAATAAACAAACAAAATCTCAATTTACAGATATTTGGTTTGTTAGCTTGTGAGATGGCTCATTAGTAAGTTTGTGTAACTTAAACTAATAGTTTGACTTTATTTCTAATTTTTATAAATTTACTTTTGATAAACATAAAAATATTTAAATAAACTTATTTGTTGGAATAAAATCATAGCTTTAATTAGATATATTATGTGTTTTATAAATATATAATTTTATTTTTGTAATAAATTGAAGAATAATTTAATTTATTATTGATTTTCTAAGCTCGTTTAGGCTTGATTAAGTTCAAAGAAGTTTGTACAATTAATCCTGAAGGGTTAATTATAAACACTACCCCGAGTTTTAGCCTAATTACAAAAACACCCAATTGTCTCTTTAAAATAACAAATATTGCCTTAATTATTTGTTTCTCTTTTACAAATTGCACCCTCTTGATGGGCGTATTTATTAGGAAAATACAAACCTCAAAGTGGATGTGTGTAATATTTTAAGGGGGTATTTTAAAATTTGAAAGAAAACTGGATTTTTTTTTTTTTTTTTTGTAATTAGACCAAACCTCTGGAATAGTTTTTATTATTAGGCCAAATCTTATGGATAGTTTTTGTAATTAACCCTAAGCCCGAAACTTGATTATAAAGTCTGTTTGGATATCTAATTTCTCCGATCAAATTTCCATTAGAAAACCAAGTTGAAAGACCAATCTAAAAAGCACCTTAACAGTTTGTAGCTTCCTAAATGACTAGGTGATTATTAGTAATGATCTTGTTTATCGGACTTTCGAGATGATATGTGAGTTTGCGGGAGTTGTTTGCTCCAGGTGCTCTGAGATTTCGGGGTACAGATGGATTTCAATACATTTAGTCCTCCCCCTTTTTTGTGTTACTCAACTTCCGGGTTTACGTTTGACTATTCCCCGAGGACAACAACTCCGGCCCCTTATCGTTGCGGCCAAGGTACACCGGAGGATGTGCACGCTCTCGCCATGTTATAGTAATGGTAAGGTCTGGCGACATACAACTAGATCCTCCAGGGTAAAGAGAACAATTATGTTCGACCCCCTCCCCCGAATCGAATCATCACAGATGCTATTTAGTAGGAGTTCCCACCAAATCTTCACAAGCTCGCATATGCCCTGGGGAGCAATATGATTTAGTTCTTGGTGTTTGCTAATTATTATCTTCATTGTATTTAATGTCGGTGGAACTTGATCAGGATTAAATTGCAGACAAGTTTGGATTGTAAGGCTGCGATTGGATATGCTTTCATTTTGAAAATTTTCTTTTCGCTAGAGAATAATGAAAAAAAAATTGATGAAAGTTTTTGGAAAATTTTGATAGTGTGAATGGATATGTAAAATGAAAGTTGATTTGATTTAAAAATAGTAAAATAATGATTAATGTGATTGATAGTTAGAAATGTGTGAGTGAGTGAATAGTGAAATTTGTGTGAGAATGTGTAATAATAATTAGTTTTTTGTGAAAAAATGTGTAGATATGAGAAAGTGAGATAATAGTATATTTTCTAAAAAATTTCATAAACAATCGCATGTTTGGTCAAAAAAAATTCTTCAGCGGAACAAAAATGAAATCTCGTTCATATCCAATCGCAGCCTAAATCTCTAACATTATCCCTCGTAGTTGTCATTGTGTTTGTTGTTTTCTTCTGGAACTTGTTATAATTTATTTATTGGAAACTTTAGTCGAGTATACACGGAAAATATTTTTTCTATTGGCAAGACTATGTAATCAATTTTGGTTGCCAACAAAACTATCTAAAATTACAAAGTTAAAACGTTAAACACAAACAAATGTCAGAATGAACATAAAGGCTAAGCGTCTATATTCAAGTAGACAAACACTGATGATGCAAGTATTTAGGAAAATAATTGGAAAAGAATTCAAAGTCCCTTTTTATATTTGTTCTTTGGGATAATTACAAAAACAACCCCAAGGTTTGGGCTAATTACAAAAAAATCCAGAGATGTTTCAAAATTACAAAAAGCCCCTCGGGTTTGATTTTGTCTTAAATTTAAGGGGTTAAGTATAATATTTCTACAAATATCAGATAGTTTTTTGAAATGTTTTTTGCTTATGAAGGGAAAAGATGTAAACAAAATCAAACCTTAAGGGTTTTTTTGTAATTTTCAAAAATCTCGGATTTTTTGTAATTAGTCCAAACCTCAGGGGTTTTTATGTAATTATCCCTTGTTCTTTTGATAGAAAAAGTAGGATGAGAAGAAAAGAAAGGACAAGAAGTTTAACTTGTTAGATAAATGTTTTTATCAAGATTTTGATGATTTTGTTTTAATAAAGATTTTATACCAAAACAATGTTTTTATATGTTGTCCAAATACTCCTAAATGATTTAAAATGTTTTTACTAATTTTTGGAGTATCTCTTAGAGTTTTTAATTTGATAAAAATTGGACAACACTTTTGATGTTTTTGTTTAAATTGATTTTTACACCAAAACTATGTTTATAAATGTTGTCTAAATACTCCCAAATGATTTAAAATGTTTTTACTAATTTTTTGGAGTATTTCTTGAAGTTTATTTTTGAAAAAAATCGGACAACATTTCAAAGGGACTCGACTGCAGGTACCGAAGATTAGAAAATCGAAAGCGTAACTTACAGTCTTGAAAAAGAGGGAGGGGACCGGTCGAGGTGAGGTCGACCAGGTCGCATCCTAGGCGACCGGTCGCACCCCACCTCGACCGTCGCACCCCCGCAACCCCTACCTGGATCGCACTATTTTTTCAAAACGGTCGAAATCTTCAACAGGCAACCGGTCGCCTCTATGTTATTTTTGACAAAGAAAATTCCAACCGTTGTAACTGCGGTGATGCAAGATTTGCTTTTCAATTTTGTACAATATTTCTACATCTTGTGATCTTCTTTTTGTAGGCAAAATTGAAGATAGGAGCCTATGTTGGGAGCCTATGTTGGTGAAGCTTCTCTATAAATAGAGGATGAATTGAAGACACAAGACACAATACATACAAGCAAAATACACAACAAGAAATCGCAAATTGTTCAAGCTTTCATTTTTACACTCTTGTTGTAATAGCCTAAGTACTTTCACTTGCACATCTTTGAGGTCTAGGCTTTTTGATTCTTGATTACACTTGCACTCAATCTTTGTATTGGTTTCATAGAGTTGTAATCTTGAATTTTGTCCATCATTCAACACAAGACATCCTTGTGAGTATTCTTGTGGTAAGAATACACTGGGTGATTTAGGTGATAGGTGTTTGAAGAGTGTGGTACTCTTCAAAGGTGGTGAAGGAAGATTGTGGTAATCTCCTTAAAGGTGTTGTAAGAGGATTGTGGTGATCCTCAAGGTGTTGTATTAATTGTGGTAATTAATAAAATCTTTTTCCTTTTTGAAATCCATCCCAGGAGATCTTGGGGTGGTAGAGGATTAGGCCCTAGGTGGGTTGAACCTCTTTAAATCAACGAGTGTTGTTTAATTTCCGCATTTACATTCTTGTCATTTACTTGTTGATTCGAAAAAGAGGGTGATTTGCGAAAAATCGGCATAATCTATTCACCCCCCTCTAGATTATCGTAGCCACTTGGACTAACAAGTGGTATCAAAGCCAAACTCTTTGGCTAAGCCTGCTCCGAGTAAAGAGGAAAGATCCATGGCTACGAATGAAGCTTATCTCACCACCGACGCCTCCACCAACAAGCCACCACTATTCGACGCCAACAACTACGCATTTTGGAAAGATCGTATGGAGTGCTTTCTACCAGGATGCGGATTTGATATTTGGAATGTGGTCATTGAAGGAGTTGCTCAACCAACAACAAAATTGGAGGATGGTACCACTACTCCCAAGCCATTCAAGGAGTAACGATGAAAATGACAAGAAGACTTTTCTCTCTAAATGGTAAGGCCTTAAATATTTTACATTGCTCTCTTACCGCCACCGAATATAATCGCATAAGAGGCATACGGTCGGCACATGAAGTTTGGGAAAAATTAGAAATCATTTATGAGGGCACAAAGAAAGTAAAGCAAGCAAGAAAAACAATGCTTGTGAAAGACTTTGAAAATTTCAATATGCATGATGGTGAAAGCATATCAAAATGGTGGAAAGGCTTGACAACGTTGTCAATCCTCTTGTGGCTCTTGGAAAGGTCATCTCCGAAGAAGACAAGGTGACCAAGGTATTAAACGCCCTTCCCGGCTCATGGTCCGAAAAGGTGACGGCAATCACGGAAGCTCAAAATCTTGAGACACTCAAGTTTGATGAGCTCATTGGGAATCTCCTCATTTATGAAGTATATCTCAAGGAGAGGAAAAATTCTCAACCATCCACCTCTAAATCGGGCACGCAAAATATTATTAAAGGCTTAACATCTTCTTCTAATAATGTTTATTATACTAGTGATGAGGATGATGAAGAAACGGCGACTCTTGTTAGAAAATTTGCAAAATTTGTAAACAAAAATAAAGCAAGAAAGCCAAGAGACAATTCTTGCTTCAAATGCGGAAAATCCGGGCACTACATAGCCGATTGCCCAAAATTAGCGGAAGAGGAACAAAAGAAGAAAAAGCCTTTTCCGAAAAAGAAGGCGTTAAATGCGGACGTCAAAACTTGGGATGAATTACTTGAAACAACCGACGAGGAAGGAGAATCCGAACATGGTCTTATGGCCATAGACGATGAAAATACCGAGGTACGCCTAATGCTTCATCTTCTTCCCTAGTTGATGAATTACAATGTGATTTTGATGAATTGCAAAATGAGTTTCAAATTTTGATTGTTAAATACAAGAATTTGAAAAAGGAGCATAAAGAGCTTAAACTAGAAAAGAATAAATTATTTACTTCTTATAACTCTCTTGATAAAGCTCATGCTATTACTCTTACTATGGTCCGTACTCTTGAAACCGAAAAACAAACGCTCACAAATGATATTGAAAATTTGAAAAAGGATGTGCATCGATTCAATTTAAGTACGGATAAAGTCACAAAAATTTTAGATGCACAAAGAGGTGAGCATTCTAAATTAGGACTTGGTTATAAACCTTTTCAAAATGCTTTTAAGAAAAAGACCAAGGTCCAACCTTTGTACGTCTTTAGTAGTCCTCGTATTATTACTTGTTTTTATTATGGTAAAAATGGACACTATGCTAGCAAATCAGTAAATTGAAGAATAATTTTAGCTATTATTGGAGACCTAAAGGTCTCAAGGCTAACCCCATGGACCCCAAAATTATAGGGTACCTAAAAATAATTCCTTTGTAGGTTATAGGGGCTATAACAACAATGGAAGATTCAAAATGGCTCGTGGACAGCGGATGTTCACGCCATATGACCGGAAAGAGAGAACTTTTACCAACATCAAGCTCCAAGAAGAGGGTATGGTCATGTTCGGCAATGGCAAAGGAAGAATTCTTGGAAATGGAGAAATTGGTAACTCTTCTTTCTCTCTTAGTAATGTTCTTTTAGTAGAAGGGCTTAAGTTCAATTTGATAAGTGTTAGCCAACTTTGTGACTCAAATTATAATGTTGTTTTTAATAAAGAAAAATGCATTATTTCCAAAAATGATAAAATTATTTGTGAAGCAATTAGAAAAGACAATCTTTACAAAATTTGTACAAGTGATTTGGTTAGTCAAAATGTTTCTTGTCTTGTCGCCAATAATGATTTAACTAGCTTATGGCATAGGCGACTTGGACATGTTGGATACAAAATTTGCAAACTATTTACAAAAATCAACATGTAAAAGGACTACCCAAATTGAATTTTGAAAATCTTGGCTTATGTGACACTTGTCAAAAGAACAAATTAGTTAAGAGTAGTTTTAAGTCCAAAAATGAAATTTCCACTACCAAACCCCTACAAATGCTTCATCTTGATTTGTATGGGGATATTGGTACGGCAAGTCTAAGTGGAAAACATTACACTTTTGTTATAGTTGATGATTTTTCTAGATATACTTGGGCTCTATTTCTTACAAATAAAAGCGATGCCGTTAATGAATTTGTTAAGTTGTGTAAACTCATTGAAAATGAAAAGGAAGATACTATTAAGTCCATTCAAGTGATCGAGGTGGAGAATTTGTGGCGAATTTAGAGTCTTTTGTGAAACCAAGGGATATAGTCATAATTTTTCGGCTCCAAGGACACCTCAACAAAATGGAGTAGCCGAAAGGAAGAATCGGACACTTCAAGAAATGAGTCGGTCCATGCTCAATGAATTTTCACTTCCAAAATATTTTTGGGCCGAAGCCGTAAGTACCGCTTGCTATGTCATTAATCGAGTTTATATTCGTCCTAAAATGAATAAAACTCCATATGAGCTTTGGAAAGGAAGAACTCCAAATATTAGTTATTTCAAAATATTTGGATGTAAATGTTTTATTTTGAATACCAAGGATCAATTAGACAAACTTGATCCTAAGGCCGATGAAGGAATATTTATGGGGTATTCAATCAAGAGCAAAGCATATCGGGTTTATAATAAGACTAGTGGAGTTGTTGAAGAATCTATCCATGTCAAATTCAATGAAGCCGGGTGTTGAAAGGATACCCAATGATGAAAGTGATGAAGAGGATATCGTTGAAACCATTGTTCAAGATGAAACTCAAAATGATCAACCTTCAAGCTCAAGTGTTCCTCAAGAAGATAAAGGTGATACTTCAATCTTCCCGTAGCATTGAAATTTAAGGAGATCACCCAAAAGATCTTATTATTGGTGATCCCCTTGATAATGTAATGACTCGAGGAAAATTTGCCGAGAAAGCTCTTATATCTCAAAAAGAGCCTAAAAATGCTAAGGAAGCCATTGAAGATGAGGATTGGTTTTTAAAAATGCAAGAGGAGTTGAATCAATTTGAAAGGAATGATGTATGGGAATTAGTACCTTGTCCTCCATCTCAAACAATTATTGGTACAAAATGGGTATTTCGGAACAAGCTCGATGACCAAGGCAATATTGTTCGAAACAAAGCAAGGTTAGTAGCTCAAGGTTATTGTCAAGAAGAAGGTATTGATTATGATGAAACATTTGCACCAGAGCACGTTTAGAAGCAATTCGTATTTTACTTGCCTATTCTTGTTTTAAAAATTTCAAGATTTACCAAATGGATGTAAAATCCGCATTTTTAAATGGTATTATTCAAGAAGAAGTCTATGTAAAACAACCTCCGGGGTTTGAAAATTTTTCTAGGCCTAATGATGTTTATAGACTTAAAAAGGCCTTGTATGGTTTGAAACAAGCACCCCGTGCATGGTATGATAGACTTAGCTCTTTTCTTTTGCAAAATGGTTTTACAAGAGGTAAAGTTGACACTACTCTTTTTGTTTTTGAAAAAGGGCAAGATTGCTTATTAGTGCAAATTTATGTTGATGATATTATTTTTGGTGCTACTAATGAATCCTTGTGCAAGAAATTTTCTAAGTTAATGCAAGGTGAATTTGAAATGAGCATGATGGGGGAGCTCAACTTCTTCCTTGGACTTCAAATTAAGCAATGCCAAGAAGGAATTTATATTTCTCAATCAAAATATACAAATGAACTTTTGAAGAAATTTGGCATTGAAGAAGGAAGAACCGTCTCTACCCTAATGGCAACAAACGCCAAGATTGACAAAGATGAAAAAGGCAAGTCGGTTGATGAATCCATATATCGAGGTATGATTGGTAGTTTACTTTATTTAACCGCAAGTAGACCGGACATTCTTCATGCCGTATGCCTATGCGCGTTTTCAAAGCAATCCCAAAGAATCTCATTTAAGTGCCGTTAAAAGGATTTTTCGATATTTGAAAGGCACTATTCAATATGGTTTATTTTATCCAAAGAATGAAAATTTTTCTCTTAAAGGTTATAGTGATTCGGACTATGCGGGAAATATTGATGATCGGAAAAGTACTTCCGGATCATGTCAATTTTTAGGCGATTGCCTAGTATCTTGGTTTTCAAAGAAACAAAATTGTGTTTCACTTTCAACTACGGCCGAATATATTTCCGCTGCATTTTGTTGTACACAACTTCTTTGGATGAAACAAACTTTAGCGGATTATAAATGTTCTTTTGAAAATGTTCCTATCTTTTGTGATAACATATCCGCTATAAATATTGCTCAAAACCCGGTTCATCATAACCGCATTACTAAACATATTGAGATTCGACATCATTTTCTAAGGGATTGTGTCTCAAAACGAAAAATTGAGATATCTTTTGTACCATCCGAAGATCAATTAGCGGACATTTTTACAAAACCGCTATCTTCCGAGACTTTTGCATCGATACGAGCTCGGTTAGGCATAATGCATATTGAATGAGGTCTATGATTGCATTTTGCACGTTTTTAAAACTTAGCGAAAAATCGGATTTTTGGTTGAAAATTCGGATTTTGGAAATTGTATCAAAACAGGTGGGGTGAGGAGGTTGAGGGCAACCGTCGCCCTCAACGCCGACCGTCGCCCTCAACCATGACCGGTCGCCCGTCTCCAAATTTTGGTTAAATTGATTCTGTCTTGCCAAAGCCATTGTGGCTTATTTGGTCTATTTTTTTGTCCCCTTCGCCAAATACATTAAAATTTCACTTCAAATGTATTTTCTTGTATATGTTTCATCTTTTGGACTTCATTAAGCTCGATTATCATCATCATTGCTCATCTTTACCGAATAAATGGTAAGAATTCTACTCCATTTGCTCAATTGGGTTGAACCCTTGAGATTTTGACTTATTTGCAAAATTATTGATGCTAGTTTCATATGAATGTGATGAGCTTAATATTTATGATGTATTGAATGTTGTTTGAACTGAATTGGTGATGAAAATTTTTGGATTAAATGAATTTCAAAAGCGTTATATACTTCTAGTTTTATCCAATGCACGCCAAGTGTTCGACAAAATGTTTCAATGAACAATTCATCACCTACGTGATTCTCTCGATTTGAAAAGTCATATAAGTTTATAGAGATCATGTTTTATCAATCAAATGAGCTTTTGCAAGTCAATTGATCAACTTTTCCCTTTTACTTGGAATTTAAGCTTCAATTTTCAATAAGCTCGATAAATCGATAAATTTGCGCACTTTGATATGAATATATGATGTTTTTATCGTGCTAACATTCTTTTGATGATTCCAAAGGGGAGAAACGGGGAAAAATGCTCATACGCTCAAAGAAGCGAAAATAAGCTTGCAAGAAAAGCTATAAGCTAGGGCTCTTGAAAGCCATAAGTCGTGAATAATGCTTAGTCCATTTGATGTATTGTGGACTTTTATGCTTGACTAATGATGTTTTTTGACAGGGGGAGCTTATAAGCTCATGGAATTCAAGATTAAGTTGTGAAAGCTAAGCTTTTAGCTTTTAGTTGTTGCTTGTATAATTGTTCTTTATATGCATGTTGATAGGGGAGCTTGTGCAAAAATGATTTTGAAAAATCTTTGCTCCTATCCTTGTGTGCTTGTACTTATGATGTATCTTGTTTGAAATTGATTGTTGTTTTAAGACGGAAAATTTGTTTTGTTTTAAAATCGACCTTCTAAAATTGTTTTGGTTTGTAATCATCAAAAGGGGGAGTTTGTTAGATAAATGTTTTTATCAAGATTTTGATGATTTAGTTTTAATAAAGATTTTATACCAAAACAATGTTTTTATATGTTGTCCAAATACTCCTAAATGATTTAAAATGTTTTTACTAATTTTTGGAGTATCTCTTAGAGTTTTTAATTTGATAAAAATTGACAACACTTTTGATGTTTTTGTTTAAATTGATTTTTACACCAAAACTATGTTTATAAATGTTGTCTAAATACTCCCAAATGATTTAAAATGTTTTTACTAATTTTTTGGAGTATTTCTTGAAGTTTATTTTTGAAAAACATCGGACAACATTTCAAAGGATTTGATCGGCCGTCGCCCAAAGTGGTCGACCGGTGCACCAAGATTAGAAAATCGAAACAGAACTTAGGTCTTGAAAAAAAGAGGGAGGGGACCGGTCGCGGGTGAGGTCGGCCGCACCCAGGGCGACGGTCGCACCCCACCTCGACCGGCCGCACCCGCAAACCCTACTGGATCGCACTATTTTTTCAAAACGGTCGAATCTTCAACAGGGCAACCGGTCGCCCTATGTTATTTTTTTGACAAAGAAAATTCCAACCGATTTGTAACTGTGATGACAAGATTTGCTTTTCAATTTTGTACAATATTTCTACATCTTGTGATCTTTTTGTAGACAAAATTGAAGATAGAGGAGCCTATGTTGGGAGCCTATGTTGGTGAAGCTTCTCTATAAATAGAGGATGAATTGAAGACACAAGACACAATACATACAAGCAAAATACACAACAAGAAATCTGCAAATTGTTCAAGCTTTCATTTTTACACTCTTGTTGTAATAGCTTTAAGTACTTTCACTTGCACATCTTTGAGGTCTAGGCTTTTTGATTCTTGATTACACTTGCACTCAATCTTTGTATTGGTTTCATATAGTTGTAATCTTGAATTTTGTCCATCATTCAACACAAGACATCCTTGTGAGTATTCTTGTGGTAAGAATACACTTGGGTGATTTATGTGATAGGTGTTTGAAGAGTGTGGTACTCTTCAAAGGTGGTGAAGGAAGATTGTGGTAATCTCCGTAAAGGTGTTGTAAGAGGATTGTGGTGATCCTCAAGGTGTTGTATTAATTGTGGTAATTAATAAAATCTTTTTCTTTTTGAAATCCATCCCAGAGATATCTTTGGGGTGGTAGAGGATTAGACCCTAAGGTGGGTTGAACCTCTTTAAATCAACGAGTGTTGTTTAATTTCCGCATTTACATTCTTGTCATTTACTTGTTGATTCGAAAAAGAGGGTGATTTGCGAAAAATCGGCATAATCTATTCACCCCCTCTAGATTATCGTAGCCACTGGACTAACATAATCGACTCTCTCTACTTTTCTCTTCTCCTTCTCTCTACCCCAAAAAAAAAAAACCATAACCTACTTCTCCCCTCCCTCCCCCTTCCCAGTAGTCCCCCTCCCTCCTCCTCCCTCCCTCCTTACCCTTCCCCTCCCCTCCATGTCTTTTATTGGAGGGCCAACAATGGCGGTCCTTTGGGTGTCCGAAGGTGGCCGAAATTTTTGGTCCAGGGTGAAAACGGGTCGGAGCTTCACGGAGGTGTCTCGGAGCTGAGAAGACGATGGGCTGCGGCAGTAGATTTGGGAGAGGGAGAGGCATCTTTCTTTTTTCTTTCTTTTTTTTCTCATTTTTAGCTATAGATTGTTGTAGTTTTCTTATTTTGTTTGTATTTTCTTTTCCCGGTTGATTTGCGAAACTCGTAGGCGGATCGGCTTTTTTACGTTCGTAGTATGAACTATGAAGTGGTTGCTCGTGCCCGGTTTCAATTTTTTGGTGTTACTGAGTCTCCTTTAAGGAGTCTTTGAAGTCTCCCACGTGGAGTGATTTAGTTTGGGGTGGGTAGTTTTTAGTCCATGTGAATCCGAATTGGTCTTACCAATTCCCGCTTAGCTCTTAGTTAGTATTGTCGGCTCTTAGCTCGTTGGCTACGATTATAGTTGTAATTTTAGTTTTTGAGTTGTTATAATAAAATACTATAGTTCGAAAAAAAAAAAAAAAAAGAGGAGAAAAGAAAGGACAATGACAAAACTTACTTTTATATAGCTTGCATACTTGAGTTGCCTTAGATATATTCTAGGTTTGGGGAGGACACCTGGTTTGCCGTGTTTTTCTTCAAGGCTTCAACTACTGCAGAAGAAATTATCCTCGCTTCTCTTCCATCATCATCACAACAAAATCTCCTTCCACTAGGTTCCTTCGCAGCTTAGTTGCAGGTAGAACCTCTCAAATACTCTAGAACCTGTCGCTTGAATCGACGAGCATTACCTACAAAGCACTAGGTAGAGATCCCGACTTAGGCACTTCAATGCTCAAGTCGACGAAAAGATATAATATATTGCAGTGAATGATTATAATTGAATACCCTGAAATCGAACCTAAGTACCTTTATTTATAACTGAGGAAATCATGTCTGGCGCACTTTGTTCAAGCTGCAACACTCTAGGAACACTTCAGGTTGGTCCAACCAGACCTGACCAAGTCTGACCTATCAAATTAACCAGTAAATACCAGTGTGACATAGCTAATGTCGTATCACCCTAGAACCCTCGGGTTCAGGTTAGACCCATATTATAATTTAAAAAATTAACAATATATATAAATTAATATCAATAATTTCAAAAAAAAAAAAAATTCGATTCAAATTTAATTTAAGGAATCATTGTTTGCAAAGTGACGATCCATCTTACATAAAGGACCAGATTAGCCTTTTTGAAGAGACATTACAACTATAAAAAAAGGTGGATAGGAGAGAAAGGTGAGAGTGTATATGTAAGGATCAAATTGATTTACTTGTTTATTGTAAGTATTTATACTTATTATTTATTTAACTGATAGCATATTTATTGATTTTAGCATGAAATGGTTCAACTTCGAGAGGAGATTCGTGAGTCTGAGAGCGACATATTTATGGGATGATGGTCACATGTAGAGATTGCTGATAGAGTGTGTGACCAAATGCTTCCTCTTATTTAGGTGCATTATCATCTAAACTTACAAATGCACAGCTTAAGGAGATCAGAACGAACTACATAGCACTCAGGATGAATTACAAAGCTCTAAGACTAAATTGCAAATGGTTGAGTCAAAATTGGAAGCAATGTTTCGGGCATCTGAGAGTATAGCTCCATGAGTAATGTAATCGTTTCTCTAGCCACATCTATCCTCCTCAGGTCCACCACCTCCACCACCGAACTTCGAGTAGTAGATAGTATTTAGTGGTTTGATAATTTTTTACTTTCTTTAGGCTTCATTTTGACGGAGGAGTTGACTTTTGATAACGTGATGTTCCTAATTCAGAATAGTCAGTCTTCTTTAGTAACTCGTCAATTATGTCTGATCTTGTGAACTCTTCTGATTATGCATCCGTTTATATTTTATATGTTAGGGATAAATGCCAATTTTGAACTATTAATCGGACAAGTGACAAGTTATGAAACATTGACTGTTTTGCAACTTACAAATGTGCTCTTTGCCTGTCTCTGTTTGCCTGCTAGTTGCTCTAGTTGGGAGCGTTCACTGGGAAAAAAAAGTTCCTCTATTTTGAGGTTTTCAAAGGGTATTTTTTTCTGAATGTGAATTGAAGTTTTCTATTTGAAGAAAGGCAGAGGGTTTTGTTATGAATTATGATTATATATTATTGTGAAAATATGGCATACAAAAACAAAAATAAAATTAAAATTATATCAGCGAATGTTATTTTTATATTTTTAAATAAATTATAGTTAGCAAAGCAAATCGATAGTAACATATTGCGGCGAAATTATTCTCAATTGCCGCTACTATTTCAAAAAGTTAGTCAATTTGGGGTGAATATCGTTGTTTCGCCGCTAAGAGTTGTTTAGTTAACTACAATGAATCGTTGTTAATGTTATTTTAAAAGTAAAAATATTTAAATATTTTTGCAGCGTTTTATTTTTCAGTTAGCGATGAAATATTTCGTTGCTAAATCTATATCTATCTATACCTACTATAAAAGTGTGAATAGGTTGTTTAGTTAACTACAATGAATCGTTGTTAATGTTATTTTAAAAGTAAAAATATTTAAATATTTTTGCAGCGTTTTATTTTTCGGTTAGCGATGAAATATTTCGTTGCTAAATCTATATCTATCTATACCTACTATAAAAGTGTGAATAGGTTTTAAGGTTTCTGAAAATTTTGATTTGCCAAAAATATCCTCATGATAAAGTTAGCTTTAGGGGTAATTAAATAGTTTTTTATATTCATTTTGATTTTATTTGTTTAATAATATTGACAAGTGTCTCTTTATATTCCAAACCCTTCTTATATGATTTCTTTCAATTTTAATTCTTTAAAATAATTTAAATTTTAGATAAAATTTATTTTATATTATACTAGATATCGAGAGTTTTCCAACCATATGTCATAAGCATATATAAAAGATTTTAAATGAGAGAATTTTAGCAATTTAAAGTTGAGTGCTATGTAAAATACACATTTATAATATCTTTCTTTAATTTTCTAAATAATTAAATACATCAAAAAAGAACAAAGAGTATGAATTTACAAACAAAATGAAGAGAAAAAGATAAATAAAAAATAATTAATATTATCTTATTCAAAATAAATAGAAGGACAAAATATATTTTTAAACTTCACTATTTGTTGAGAATATCCATATATACTATAATAAATTTATCATCTATCACACTCTCTAAATTATGAGATAATATTATTTTTGGTTGGAGTAAATGATATCTTTTTAGGTATGGGATTTCATTGTGTTTCACTTTGTTAGAGTTGACCTATTGAGTCAAAACTCTAATAATTTTAAATTATTTTTATCTTATTATTTTGCCTATTTCTAGAACAAAATATACTAATAATTTTGTAGGCCCATTTCGTGGAATTTAGATACATATCGGTCAATTTGGGAGTTGAGAGATAATAGGAATTATGTCCTACTTTCAAGGAACCAACATCCCTCAATCTCCCACTAACCCCTTAACTTGAAAGTTGGTTTCATGACCTATTTTGTAGGGGTATGGCTGATCTATAAAGGGCAAGGAGACTTCACGTTTTTCTTTGTGGATTGAGCACAAAAATCGAATTAAAAAGAGAGTCCACCATTTTATACAAGAAGTAAGAGGAAGGTGCCTAGTGTGTTTGATGGTGTTGGCAACACCTTTGCAACACCTTCCTTCGTTTTTCTTCTTGTTGATATTTTTAGAGACAAGTTGTTCTGGGATAGTTCGGTTGTTCTCTTACTCTAACGGATTCGAGCAAAAGATTAGAGTTTTTCACAAAAGAGTCCAAGTTTTTCACAAGAAGAGGGAGAGGTGCAAAGTGTGTACGACAGTGTTGCGTCACCTATCACAACACCTCTTGAGAGTTGTTTCTTCTTGGTAGTTTTGAGAGACAATCATGAATCCGGGATAGGTTATAGTTGTTCTCTTCATTTACGGTAGAAGGTTGAGTAGAAATATCAAGTACATTAGGGAAGTCTTTGTCTTGTTCTTTATTTTGTGTAATCAACATTCTACTTCATTGTTTTTGCCTTAGTGGCGCCGCACAAGTATTTTTATACTTGTGCAAATTTTTATATCCGCTTTGGTTATTTTTCTTAATTGATAAAATAAACAAAGAATCCGAAAAACACAAGTTTCCGCTGGGTGACACCTAGAGGTGTTGCCAACACTCTGCACAACACTCACTGCAAACTTTAAGAATTTGACCATCGACTCCTAACAATTGGTATCAGAGCCTACACTTAATACTACTAAGTGAGATCCTGTTTGTTTTTGCAGTGTTTGCTGATGGATGGTCAAGGAATTTCGATAGTTCGTCCTCCAGTTCTCGATGGAACGAACTACTCCTATTGGAAAGTTAAGATGAGGGCCTACATAAAGTCAATTGATGAGCGCGCATGGAGAACTATTCTGACCGGGTGGGCTCCTCCAAGAATCATAGATGCTGATGGTGATTCAGTTCTTAAAAGAGAGATAGATTGGTCAAATGATGATGTTCAACTGGCCAGTTTTAATTCCAAAGCATTAAGCACTATTTTTAGGGCTGTGGATATGAATCTTTTCAAAGTAATTTCAAATTGCAACTCAGCAAAAGATGCATGGGATGCCTTGCAACTTAATTGTGAAGGAACAGAGGGTGTTCAAAGAAGAAGTATAGTTATTCAGTCACAAACTGAGGAAGCTATAGGTGTCTCCCTAGGTGATGATGACAGTAATGCTGAAAAAGTGGAGGAAGAGGAGCACATTAAATGCGTGTTTACTTTGTGCAAAATTATGCACCAGAATTCTGGAAGTTCTAGAGGTGTTGTCAGAAGTGACGTATCACCTGGTACAACACCTCACAATTTATCAGATTCTGAAAATGAAGCAGAAGTGGATGGTAATCTTGTACCTGTGCACAGAGATCCTCCAAGGAAAATTCAGAAAGATCATCCTACTTCTCAAATCATTGGAGAAGTTTCAGATCCCATCAGAACAAGAAGAAAAGAACGACCAAACTATCGAAATATGGTTAGACTGTCTTACTTTTCTTCTATGTGTTAAAGTGCTACTTGCTTTCTGTCCAATGTTGAACCAAAAAATGTGAATGAATTTCTTAAGGATAAATGTTGGATTAGTAACATGCATGAACTGTACAAATATGGTGATACTGAATATGTTGATGTCGGCTTATTGTGTTCTCAACTTTTGTGAATGCATCAAATGCTTGATGATTATGGTATTTCTAGTGATATTCTGACCATGTATTGTGACTACCTAAGTGATATAGATATCTCTAGAAATCCGGTGCAACATTCCAGAACTAAACACATTGACATAAGGCACCATTTTATTCGAGATTTGGTGGAGAAGGGTTTGATTCGCATTGATCATGTTTCCACTGAAAATCAGGTAGCTGACATTCTCACTAAATTGTTGGATTTTGAGAGATTTTCTAGTCTTCGGAACTCTCTTAGTCTTTGTGTGCTGAAACAGTGAAGTGTGGTCTGAGGTGTGACGACACTTGTCGTAACACCTATTTCTTTTGTTTGTTTTCTTTTCTATTTTTAGGTTTTAGGCATGTTGCATAATATCTTCAGGGTTTTCAAATTGGGTGTGCCATCTGTGAAACATTTTCAGTTGGATTCGAGTTATTTTTGTGGCCAAAAATTAGATTGAATATACAACAAGTACTTGCACATTTTCTTCCTTATATTTGTACATACTTTAGCTCCTCTGTTTTGAAGTTTGTTACAAAGTAGTTGAGGGTCTTTCATCTCTTGTATGATCATGTCCCATGCGAAAATTGTAACGTTTTCAAACATGAGCTTAGCCCATTGATTATAGTCATTAAAGTAGTTGAGGAATCTTTCACATTTCTGTGATCATGTTCCATGTAAAACAATGACTTGTTAATTAAGAGCTTTTGTGTACTTGAAAAAAAAATGGGAGAAAAATACACAAAAATGTGTATATAAAAAAAGGAAGAGAAAAATACACAAAAAATGTGTATATATTGATTCAGTTTGGTTGAATTTGTGCAAGGAAAAATCATAAAAAGATATGAGTATGGCCCTGAAAATTGTTCTTGATGAAAACTGGGAAGTGTTTAGCCAGATGTGGCCAACACTCTCTGTGAACAGCTTGTGGTGTTTTTTCAGCTTTTGTGTGTGTCTGTATTTTTTTTCCTATTTTTGGTTTTTCCCTTTCTTTTTTCTTTTTAGGCATAATCAGGATTTGATTTAGTGGATTTGTCCCTATAAACTGATTTTTTGATTACGTGTGGTGGTTATTCTTTTTTCTCCATTATCCTAAATTTTAGGGGCTTAATGTTAGTGGATTGAATTGAGGAGAGTTTAATATCGGAACTTGAGATAAATAAGCGCACTTAGTGGGTAGTTATTTCGGTCTTTATATTGCTTATAAATCGTGATTTATTTCAAGTATTTGTAACATCATTTATTTTCCGATGTTCGACCCACTTATTTCCTTCCCGCATTTTCTCAAATCTTGAAGCCCAAGACATAAGACTCAAAAACAAGTATCCTTAACTCCTCCGCCTCTTCTTATTTCCATAAAAGCCGATCTCCTTGAGGGGCCTCACATTCGTGATCTTTCCATAGGTGAGGTGGGAGGTGTTGCCACACCTGGGGGAGAAAGTGGCACAAAAACCGGTGAGGTGGGAACTGAACCGGAAGTGGTGGGGTCCGAGGAGAAAATAGGAGAATAAGAGGAGGTTGGTACGATTGCGGGGAGAACAGGTTGCGGGGAGTGGGACAGATATTTGGAAATCGAAGTGGTACTGAAAGTGTTGATGAAGGTGTTGCCCACACTAGTGGCAACACTCCTAGAACTGAAGCCAGTGATCAGTCCCCTGCTTTATGTTTGATTCCTCCTATGTTGGTTGTGTTTATTCTACTCCTTTATATACTTATTCTATTGCTTTCTAAGTAATTATGATGATGGTATATAAGGAGTAGTTCCGATCTTGGACTTGCTTTTTGTGATTTTTTTTTTGCACGGATTATTTTCCTTGTGCCTGTTTGAGTCTGGCTATATTTGGACATTTTGGTGTCTTGAGTTTTTGTGCAGGTTTTGTTCATAAATTGGCAAAAAGAGGGAGATTGTTAGAGTTGACCTATTGAGTCAAAACTCTAATAATTTTAAATTTTTTATCTTATTATTTTGCCTATTTCAAGAACAAAATATACTAATAATTTTGCAGGCCCATTTCATGGAATTTAGATACAGATCGGTCAATTTGGCGGTTGAGAGAGAATAGGAATTAAGTCATACTTTCAAGGAACCACTATCCCTCAATCTCCCCACTAACCCCTTAACTTGGAAGTTGGTTTCATGGCCTATTTTGTAGGTGTATGGCTGGTCTATAAAGGGCAAGGAGACTGCACATTTTTTTCTTTGTGGATTTGAGCACATAAATCAGAATTAAAAAGAGCGTCCACCATTTTATACAAGAAGTAAGAGGAAGGTGCCTAGTGTGTTTGATGGTGTTGGCAACACCTTTTGCAACATCTTCCTTCAGCGTTTTTCTTCTTGCTGATATTTTTGAGAGACAAGTTGTTCCTGGGATAGGTTCAGTTGTTCTCTTACTCTGACGGATTCCAGAGCAAAAGATTCGAGTTTTTCACAAAAGAGTCCAAGTTTTTCACAAGAAGAGGGAGAGGTGCAAAGTATGTACGACAGGTGTTGACGTCACCTATCACAACACCTCTTGAGAGTTGTTTCTTCTTGGTAATTTTGAGAGATAATCTGTAATCTGGGATAGGTTATAGTTGTTCTCTTATGTTTACGGTAGAAGGTTGAGTAGAAAGATCAAGTACAATAGGGAAGTCTTTGTCTTGTTTTTTATTTTGTGTAATCAACATTCTACTTCATTATTTTTGCCTTAGTGGCGCCGCACAAGTATTTTTATACTTGTGCAAATTTTTATATCCTGTATTCAATCTCATTTTCATGCTTTGATTATTTTTCTTAATTGATAAAATAAATAAAGAATCCGAAAAATACAAGTTTACGTTGGGTGACACCTAGAGGTGTTGCCAACACTGCACAACACTCACAAAGAATATTATAGAATTCACCCCTTGAATTCTAACACACTTTATTAGTGGGAGATGATCTATTTTTTTCTATTAGATTGAAATTATTTGGAATTATAACTTTGATATCATTGAAAATCCCATTTCCTAATTGGGACAATAGACATAATTAGAATAAAACTTAATTTTATTACAAAGCCCATAAAAATACCATATTCGTAGAGCAAAATAATAAATGTGTGAATGTGGAAATATATTGAATTGATATTTTCGCTTGAAGCTGTAAATTTATTTATATGTCTTAATTTAGTCAAAACATTTGAAAAAAAAACCATATAACTCCTTATAGGTCATTTTCGTTGCACTTAATTGGAACAATCATTTATTAACAAATGGAGAGGAGAACACCAACAGACTTGTAACCTCGAGAGTATTCAAAATGGAAGGTGAAGTATTAGAAAGATACACTATCCTTGAATAAAATAAAAGAATTTTAAATTCCTTATTTAGAGTAATATTGTTAATATGATATTGTTTATTTTAGGATCCAGACTAATTTTGTTTTAATAATTAAGTTGGGAGTACTGGTTACAGGGGGGATAAATCTCAGAAACTGAAAGATACTGGATTCGAAACCCGATCAACATTCTTACAAAGGGTGAGTGATACCACTTGAGCTACAAGCTGGTTTCGGAACCAAACTAATTACAAAGGTACATAACAAAAACTACAATCAATGAAAAATTGTAATGTTTTGATAGATAGTGGATAACCTAGGACATATAAGAAGAAACTAAACAGATATCAAAATTCTATTGTACAATATATATTATTACTTTACAATGGGATTTCATCTTGTTTATTAGACTTTGAAAATGATACATGAGTTTGCAAGTGATGAGGTTGAATGTTCTTTTTCTACTGTATGTTTGTTAGTGATTGAGCGTGACTGGAGAAAGTTTTTGGGGGATAATAGTTTTGATATAATGTATTGGGAAATGTATTTATTAGTACACAAATGCATTGAGGAAAAAAAGAAAAAGAAAGCGGCTCAATAAGATTTCAATTCATCGAGTCCCTTTCTTGTGTTTAGTTCATGTTCTTTTTGTGTATTATGTTATCAATGTACTTATTATGTACTGGCGGTCGGACTGCCCCGACCCAAGCTCGTCGGGCTTTTGAAAATTTCCGGGGCTTGGTCGAGCCACGAAAATGCATGGTCCAGTCCAACTCATGTATACATTTTGTGCATTTAAACTAATGGGTCGGGCCAAAAATCGGGTAAACCGGCACATGGGCCAATCATGCTAGCCCACGAACGGATCGAATTTTGTGAACTCTAGTACTTATGTTGTTTCTTTTTGAATGTTGTGAATTGTGGTATTCATTAAAAGAACTTGAAATTTATTCCATTGAAATTATTAAATATAAATAAAAATAATTTTATTAGACAAGTTAAATAAGTCGGACTCGGTTACTTGTAAATAATTAGACTAGTTCGAGTTCCAAA
This sequence comes from Rehmannia glutinosa, assembly GCA_016081115.2. NCBI lineage: Eukaryota > Viridiplantae > Streptophyta > Magnoliopsida > Lamiales > Orobanchaceae > Rehmannia > Rehmannia glutinosa. The sequence continues at coordinate 56,456 of JABTTQ020002831.1, forward strand.
TTCTGACACAAATAATTAAACAGTTTGGGTTTAGGTTGACAGATTCTGAGGCGCGAACCCGCAAACTCAGACCCAACCCGAATTGTCACCCCTAATTTGAAATACCGGGTATTTATAATTAAAAAAATTATAATTTGTACTTAAGTTAAACCTAACTACCTAAGGGTAATTTTCTTAAGTTACTATCAGGATAAAACTATAAAAGGGCGCACAAACCTAATCTTTGTTCTGCGATACTCTTTGATTGGCTTCCAAAGAAATCTCCAGCGCAAAAAATACAGCTTAAAATTAATTTACCCAATCAAACTTTTGAAGCTGTGTTAATTTGTACCAACATGAAAACCAAAATCAAAGTCTCCAGAACAGTTGGAGAGGCACAATCTTCTTCTCAAATTGTTGGTTCCATTGATGATCTGTTAATTCAGATTCTTCTACACCTCCCAATAAGATCTCTTATTCGCTTCAAATCAGTGTCCAAGCATTGGAATTCTCTCATCGATGATCCACAATTCTGTCTTTTGCGCAACCCTAATCCCAATCCAGCGGTTGGCATCTTCTTGCACGGTTTGGATTTTTGGCACAATCCCTTGATTTCATATGTTCCCTTTTCTGGCATGAAATTAACCAATTTTCCACCATTCAGAAAACCCAAGTTTATTCAGGACCCGTTGGTGGACATCAAAATTGTGCAGTCTTGCAACGGGCTATTTCTCTGTTCGTGTATTTGGATTTGTGATGGATATTATGTCTATAATCCGACCATCAATAGATCTTCGACACTTCCAAAATTAAAGGGAGGAATACATGGGATGAACTTGGCTTTTAATCCGGCCAAGTCTCCTCATTACAAAGTTTTCTGTCTCCGAAGATTGGAATTGGATATGCCGGTTTATCAATATGTGGTGAGCCCTTCATAGCGCAAGCCAATTTCAAAAATGGGGTATATTGGAATAGGTCCATTCATTGGACCAGCTATGGACTTGGAGATTCTCTGTATTTCAATATTGATGATCAGATGCTTAGAATAATGCCAATACCGCCTATTGGTGGAAATGATTATTATTTTGACGTGTCTTGTGACCACTTGCATTACATTGTTGAGATCATTCATTCACCAATAGTGTTTAATGAGTATGAGATGAGGAGGATTATTCTGAATGGTTTGTCAAGTACCGAGTTGATCTTTCACCTCTTGTAGCTGCTTATTCGGGATGACTCGGAGTAATTTTCGCCGGGGACTGGAGCTCAGTCCGCAGTTATGATATAGTGTCTCTGGTCCGGGGTGAGAAAGAAGAAGACTCATTCTTGGTTTTGCATAGTTCGGGAAAAGCCATTCGATATAATATTGTTCATCAGACTTTCGAAACAATATTTGAGTTTACGGGTGGTAAGATTGAAGGTTCTTTGTACTTTTGTTGTTCAAAAGGATTTGAATACATTGAGTCCCTTTGCTGTGTTTAGTTATTGATGTTTGCCAATTACCTTGTTTTTATCATATAATAACATACTCGTGGAGTGTAAGTTCCAGCCTTCTATTTAAAGATATTATTTAGGCAGCGATGAAGTTTTTGTTGATATTGATTGTCATATTTACGAAACAACATGCTTTCCCATCATCGTCTTAATGCAAAATTAGTTGCACACATCAATTTTGTGGGAATTGAATTCAGCTGTTTGCGTATGACTAGTAAAAGGTCATATCTAAATTGACATTAAATTGTAGCTTATTGGGCATTTGGCACTGATTTTGGTTCATGCATAGTTTTGCTTCAGCATGGTTGGTCTAAGTGTCTAGTAGACACTTTTCATGCTTTATTTCTATCATTCCAATCTAACTATTCGACAAGTTTTTGGAATTTCTGAGACATAAATCATTACAATAATTATTGTCGTGTCCATGTATGTAATTCCTACCATATTTTAGTATCTGGAAGTTTAGCAGAGTTAATTAATTTGTTCCTAGATACATGAAAAGCGTTTCCTCTATTGGTCATTTGAAACATGAATGACTCTAAAAGGCTTGAGTTTCTAATTTAGAATTCAATATCCTTTATCGTGTTCTTATAATAGAAAAACAATGAGAAGAAATAGAAAGGAAGATGACAAAACTTTTTATATAGCTCGCATACTTCAGTTGCTTTAGATATCTTCTATATTCTTTCAGTTTTGGTTCTTTTTGTTGATTTTGTATCTCTTCCAGTTCCAGGTTTCCTTTAGCAATCAGTTGGATCAACCGAAAAATGAAAGATAATATTTCTTTGAAGTTTCATTTGATATTGATTGTCATATTTACAAAACTACATGCTTTTTGCATAATAATATGTCCTTATACATTCATCATGCTATTAGTTGCAAATATCAATCCGTTTTGGGAATTGAATTCAGCTGTTTGGGTCACATCTAAATTGACATTAGATTATAGCATTTTGGGCCTTTGGCACTGATTTTGGTTCATGCACAGTTTGTGGTCTTTGTTTTCGAAAGATAATTGAGTGTTTTTCATCCTTTTCATGTCTAATAACTTGTATTAGTCAATGGCTTATAGCTTCCGTAGCAATCCAGCTAGAGATACTGCTTAAATACTGAACTAAGTAACTAAGCATCTTAAACACAAGAATACATGTACCATTAGAAAGGCCGGTGAAGCTCAATCATCAGCTCAAATTGTTGCCTCAATTAATGATTATTTAATAGAGATTTTCCTACGCCTCCCCTTGAACTTACTGATTCATCAGAACCCTTGATCATCTTTGACTTGTGCTGTTGATCAGAACCCTTCCTCAATTCGGAATATTAATGTTGTTGAGCGAAATGTCATTAATCCTATTGTTAAACCTGACTATGAAACTCACAGAGACAATATTCATGCCTCTTTTCGTCAAGACTATTGAATGGTCAGGTCTGAATGTGGAAGGTGATGATAATACCCTACGAAAAGCTGATAGTCGTGTCATCTCTTTCTTCAATTTGGTCAACAAGCTTGCTGAAAGCCATCGCTGAGTTAGGTAATCGTTTGTTTTGATAGATCATTTTGTATCACTTTCTTGGAAGTGATGGTTCTGTTGTAAGCTAGCTCAAAGGAATTACTGCAAGCATTTTAACTGCTATTTATGAATACAAGTTTGTGGAAGAAGGGGATTTTTTCGATTCCTATTTTTGGAGCATAAAAGGAACTTTAGGAACTGATTTTGAAACCTGGAAAACATTAATTGCTGTTTATTGACTTACATTTTGTGCTTGTCTTTTTAATTGCTCTGCTTTTTCTATATGATAGGATGCCCTGCTATTTATGTCTGAATCCATGCATTTGTGTTGATTTACACATTTTGTGTCTTTCTGTCTGCTTGTTCAATAGCTATTCCGATCCATTTACAACTGTGTGAACCAATAAAGCCCATGAGTTTGGGGTTAGGTTCAAATTTTATTTACATATTAGATCCGTTTCATGGACAATGCCCATAAGACCGTCTCATACAAGTTTTTGTGTTGTAGTTGCAATTTGGATTTTGCATTGGTTCTGTACCCTTGGGATCTTTTGTTATTCCTTGTGCAAACTAAGTTACTGTTATATTTAAACATCAGATCGCTGTTTGTCCCATAGTTGAAGTAGTTGCATGATGGGTGTGTTCGAGGTCTTGTTGACACTCAAGGTACAGAAACTGGAGTGACTCAGAAGAAGAAGGCGGCGGCGGCGGCTAAGCTTCACAATAACACAAAGGAGAGAGATGGCGCATTATCTCTTTAATTGTGGCATCTCCGGGCTTTGATACTGGAAGTTCAATATACTAATCATGTTCAGCAATGTTTTCCCAAAATTGGTTAAATGGATAATTAAAAACCCAAAGGATTTTGAAATTGCAAAAAAAAAAAAAAAAAAAAACTTGAGGTTTGATTCCGTCTTACATTTCCCCCTTCATAAGCAAAAAATATTTTATAAACCCCCCATAATATTTCTAGAAATATTATAGTTATTCCCTTAAATTTAAGACAGACTAAACCTGACGGGGCTTTTTGTAATTTTGAAATATCTCTATGTTTTTTTGTAATTAATCCAAACCTCCGCAAATCTTTTGTAATTATCCCTTGATTAAAAGGAACCACAAAAATGTTGATACAAACAAAGCAGAAATCTTTAGAAACAACTCTTTTCAAATGAAATCTAAAATATGGTACATTAAATCTATCTAATTTTACAACAACTCGAGTCTCTCGTTCAAAGTGTGAATTTATAGTCTCTAATGTGCAATACTGTACTCGGACCTTTTGGAGCTAGGAAGGGCAAATTTTGTCTCTATATTAATATGGTAGAACTAGTTTTCTACTCCCTGTTTGTATTGAAACATTTTTATTGAAAAATTATGTTCTTGCTGTTGATTGTGGCCACTAGGTATCATGGCCGTGCATTAATAATCCCAGTGCGTTAAGTTTAGGTCTGACTGCATCCATGATATCCAAAATGGAAGATGAACTATTAGAAAGATAAACCATGATTGAAATAAAGTCCCATTTGGATTAGAGAATTTGGATTGAGCAGAGGATTTGGAGTAATGATTTCAAGTGGCTTCATATAGTATGGATTTGAAATACATCACACTCCAAAAATTGCATAAAATGAAATCTAAGGATTTAAAATTCACTATAGGATAATGGTCTTATCCGAACATGCTCAATGAAAATATTATTATGTATTCGAAATCCATAGCTTCAAATCCATGAGCCTAAATAATTTGAAATTTACTATCCACGTGGTATTGTCTATTTTATAGGGACCCACTCGTTAAAAGGTAACAAAAACTTCAATCAACAAAAAATTTATGACCTTTTAATTGTTAGTGCATAACCTAGCAAATATATTAAGAACTAAACAGAAATATCAATTATACAGTATTTATTATTGATATATTATTATTTTACAATTATACATATATATTAGGTCAAAGGGCCACAAAGTGACCTAGGCCTTGTTTGTTTATGTTTCCATGGCTTCTTTCAGGTTCCAACTATACGTAAAAGTGGAATCATGTTTGTTCATAAAATTTCCAATGGAAATCATCATTTTCATTTTCTATTTTTCACATAAAACAACATCTCAAACCTATAATTTCTATTCTCAAACCTATACACTACCCTACATCACTCATCATTACTTATCAATCACTATTTTCATATTTTAACCCAATTATACATGTGGGACCCACTATTATCAACTTTATCTACTTAAAATATTACTATTTTTAAATTATAATTATCTAATGGGACCCACCAACTATAATCTTACAAATATAAAATTATATATTCAAATTAAAATATTGAAGTGGACCCCACTACTACCAACTTTTCAATTATTATATACATAAAATAATATTTCAAAACTACTCAAACCAAACACAATCTCATTTCCAACCCTACATAAAACACATTTCAATTCATTCATCCAAACACGGTCCCAATTTCCACACGAAAACCAATAAATTCTCAAAATTCTATTTCCAACTCAGAAACTAGAAATCTTAATTAAACATAAACAAACAGGCCCCTAGTCTTGGGCACAATAGTAGAAAGCTTGTTCTGCATTACCTTTTGGATTGCTCATTAACCCAAAGCTTCCAAAGCAATCTGAAAAATACTTTATTGGATTGGTCAACTACTTATAGCTTCCAAAGCAATCTCCAGCTCAATAATGCAACTTAAATACCCAACCAAACATTTGAAACCACACAACATATGTTGTAAGCTGTAACCAACATGAAAATCAAAATCAAAGTCTCAAGAACAGCTGCAGAGGCGCAATCATCAGCTCAAATTGTTGCTTCAATTGACGATCTCTTGACAGAAATTCTTCTACGCCTCCCGATGAAAACACTTACTCGGTCCAAGCTAGTGTCCAAACACTGGCATTCTCTAATCACTAATCCCACATTCTGTCTTTTGCGCAATCCTAATCCTAATCCCGCCGTTGGCCTTTTCTTACACTGTTTCAACTTCCGGGTCAACCCCTCGATTGAGTATGTTCCATTTTCTAGCATCAAATCAAAAATCCACCATTCAGAAAATTAGACCCGTCTGGCATCGGGATTGTGCAGTCTTGCAATGGGTTGTTGCTCTGTTCGAACTTCCGAGCTCGTGTTCATAATAGGAGATACTATGTCTATAATCCCACCACCAATAAGTTTTCAACACTTCCAAAAATAGATGAAGGAGGTGGGATTTCGGTGAGAATACATGGGATGAGCTTGGCTTTTGATCCTGCCAAGTCTCCTCACTATAAAGTTGTTTGTGTCCGACAATTGGGATTGGATTCGGGTCAGTACGAATATCAGTTTGAGGTTTACTCATCTGAAACAGGTCCTTGGAGAAAATGCGGCGAGCCTTTCACAACCGAAGTGAATTTCGAAAATGGAGTATATTGGAATGGAGCGATTCATTGGGTCAACAATGGAATTGGAGATTCTTTGTACTTCAATACGATGATCAAAATCTTCGGATAATGCCAATGCCGCCTATCTCGGATGGATGGGATTGGAGAAGCAATTATTATTTCGGAGAGTCTTGTGATCACTTGCATTACATTGAGATTATCGGCCCGCAAATTCAATTCAATGTCTACGAGATGAGAAGGGATTATTCTGAGTGGTTCGTTAAGTACAAAGTTGATCTTATGCCTGTTGTAGCTATGTATTCGGGATGATAAGGAATAATTTCGATCCGACGGATTGGTATTACTATGCTTTTTCTATATTTTCTCTAGTTCGGGGTGAGAAAGACGAAGATTCATTTTTGGTTTTGCAGATTAGGGGAAAGCCATTCGATACAATCTCGTTTACGGACTTTCGAGATGATACATGAATTTGCGGGTCTTTGAGGTTGAAGGTTCTTTGAGATTTCAGTACAAATGGATTTCAATACATTGAGTCCCTTTGTTGTGTTTAGTTATTGATGTTTTTTTTTTTTTTTGAAATGTTTTGTTATTGATGTTTGCTAATATAGATTGTCTTTATTTTATAATAATGTACTAGTATTGAGTTTGTTAATATATATTGTTATTTTATATCTCTATAGTGATTGATAACTCGAAAGGGTATCGAATATGTAAATATTACAAACCATTACCTTAAAGAGCTATTTATAATTTAAAAAAATTGTATTTAAGTTAAATATTAAGGGTAAGTTTTGTAATTTAACTATAATATAAAAAGGGCCACAATGACCTAGTCGTCTTCCACAGCAACCTCATGCAGCACAAAAAGCTTAAATACCCATTTGGCTTCCCACAACAAAATCTCTAGTACAAAAATACAGCTTAATTACAAAATCAAGGTTTCGAAGCAGTAGCGTACCAACATGGAAACCAAAATCAAAATCCAGTGTTGCACTTCTCTTTTTTTGTTTTCCTTTCCATTATTTATGTATTTTTCAAGTTTGGTTCTTTTTGTTGAAATTGACATTAGATTGTAGCATTTTGGGCCGTTGGCACTGATTTTGGTTAATGCATAGTGGGATTACAAGTTTTGCTTCAATGTGGTTGTTATGAGTGCCAAGATTGTATTTCTTTTCAAAGCAGAATATGATAGAGATAGGATTGGTATTTGGTACTGCTCTTTCAAAAAACTTGGTTCTACTTTATTTAATTTATTATTATTTATATTTTTTTTGGGTAAAATAGCTGTAATGAATGACCTGGTCTTGGGGACAATATCAGAGGATCTTCTGCAATTCTTTTTAGATTAGTCAATGGCTTATAGCTTCTGAAGCAATCCACCCAGAGATACAGCTTAAATACTGAACTAAACATCTGAAACACAAAATGTCACGCCCAACGCGACGCGACGACGATCAATCACTTAAATAGAAATAATTCAAAGTCTAAACCAAGGATACAAAACTCCAAGTGAAATAGAGTCTAATGCAGCGGAATAAAATACACACAAGTACGAATTACATCTCAAAGTCCGACAATATCCGAATACAATCCATCAAAATATCCGAATTTAAACTTACAGTCCAAACTAAAACAGAACGAAGGAGTTCAACAATAACAAAAGCAAAAGAAAATGTCGCTCGACATCAATGATTATAGGAACTAGTACGACAGGCGGAGCACGGGATTCAGTCCGTGGTAGGTTCGAGGTCTTCAACGTCTCCTCCTCTAAAGGTTAGAAAACAGGAGGGGATGAGACAGAAATCTCAGTGGATGGGGTGATCGTGTGAGAGTGTGGCGATGTATATAGTTAATGCGAGAAAACGGTTGTATGAAAACGCGTGAGGTATGATGCATGTTTTCACACATAGTCCACAAGCGTCGTGATAAATATTTATAAAGTAATATACTTATACCGTTTAAGAAATAGTTCGTGGTCACACAAGCACTATGATTCAAGCAAGACAGTAGGATTGCGATCTTGAATGTAACGCCAATCCTATGCAAACGAGTAAAGGTGGCGTACGGAATTTTAGCGCCAACCAATGCAATACAAGTAGCGGTTGCGTATGTATTTGTAGCGCCAACCAATGCAATACAAGTAGCGGTTGCGACGGATTTGTAACGCCAACCAATGCAATACAAGTAAGCGGTTGCGTAGGGATTTGTAGCGTCAACCAATGCAATACAAGTAAGCGGTTGCGCACGGATTTGTAGCGCCAACCAATCGGGTCCGTTTAACGGAATCGTGTGGATGATACAGCGATTCCTTCGTTCTTTCTTGTAACTCCCCGTTCAAGATGGTCCAAGACTGTCACCTTATCGCTCCATAGGCAAAGACAAAATCTACATTGGAGCTTGCAAGGCTCGGATTCGTCATAATCATGATTATACCTCAAGTACTACGACCCGCTTCCTCTTGGACAAACTGCGTCCTCGATTTACGGGATTAGGACGATGGGGCTAGAGAGTGGAATAAGCCGAGCGCCTTGTTCCATCCCACGATGTATCCATTCCGATCGTGAGCTCGACGCACCAAGTTGACTCAGACAGAAAGTAATTGCACGTTCGTAGTCAACTGTGCAATGAGTATTATTGATTCAGGGAAGCATTTTAGGAAAGTTTTGAAAATTTGCGCAAGGCAATTATGGCGTTGGTGGAGTTATTTGGATGAAGATGATTATCGGGAGGATAAGCAATCTTCGATATCTTGAAAGATTAGGTGGAACATAGGTCCGTTATAGATTCGAAATCGCAAGACGAGGAAGTCGCCCCACGATCGCGTATTAATCGGTCAAGACGATCCGATAATTGTGGGATTTTTGAGAAAATAAAATATTTTAATCAATAATTAAAGTCAGAGGGTCCAGGGATGTTTCTTTAAAATAAAAATAATTCGAGTTAGGTTCTTGTAAAAGAAAATTTACAATTTGCCCCGTTTTGTAAAAACCGATTCTTTTGGGGTTAAAAATTGAATAAATAAATGTCCCGACCTTGAACAATTATGAGGTCAGTTCCTAAATTCTCTAAATTGTTCAGAGATTCAGGTTTTTAAAGTTTTGAGGTCGAGTTTTTATAAAATTCTCACATTAGCCCCAAATTTGTTAAAATTGTCATTTCGGTCCCTAAGTTTAAAATAATTGGAATTCACAACCGGAAGGATTTTAATGTGATTCCAGTTGAAAAATGTCACTAAGGTAAGTGGGATATTGAGACAAAAATAGTTTTAAAAATAAATAAGTATAGGCCCCTTAACTTTTGAAAATCTCATTTTTGTCCCATTTTGAAATAATTGCCTTTAAGACTTTTAGGGGTCCGATTGTTATGAAATTTGAACCTTGGGTCCAAAATATCATTATGTTATAGTTAAATTAGTATTTCCAGGTGCATGGACTGCATAAGTCCTGGAAATTTCATTTTGGTCCTCCATTTTAATCTTTTACAATTTGGTCCCTCAAGTTTTATAAAATTACTTTCCAAGCTCTAAACACTTGGATTTTGGAATACACTTAAAATATGTTATTTACAGTCCCTTAAGAGTTAAAATTTCAAATTTTAAAATTAGGGTCTGGTACAGTTTTGAAATTGCAAAATAGCCCTTAAACTTCTAAAATTTTACAATCTAGTCCTTGGGCTTTTAAGGGTTGATTTTATTTATCTAAAAACTCTTAAAACTTTACTAAAATGTCAAAACATAATTTTTGAACCTGAGTTCAGTCCCAAAAATCGAAAATTACAGAGGGGTCTCTTAAGTTTTATTTTCTTGAAATTAAGTCCACCAACTTTCCATTTTTGCATTTTAAGTCCAAAAGTTGAAATTTAATCAATTATGCTCGACTTGTCCAGGTTATAAATCATTAAAAATATAGATATCAAGAGTCATACACATACATATCCTTATACAAAATTTCATCAAGTATAACAATAAAGTGTACATGTATGCCCTATTTTTCGATAAATCGCATTTTTGAGCAACACTTGAGAATTTTTCCAACTTGATATAAGAAAATAGCATGCAATACATAATATATATCTCAAGTGTTCAAAATCAAAATACTACACGTATTTTTAAGTAAAACACCTAGAAGTTGAAAGGATTTTTCACTACCTTAAAGATTGATTTGTTGGTGAAAAATGGACTAAATCACTCTTGATGAATAAGTGACTTAGGTCAGCCCCTAAGTAAATGAATATCAAAAAAATATAGGAGTTAGAAAATGAGGTTAAAAATTTAAGGAAAGAAGAAAGAGGTGAAGAATATTGGTAAAACTACACTTACCTTTTGTAGTAGATGAAATGAGACTAGTAGAGGTCTCAAAATGGGTCTCTTTGCTCACTCTTAAAACAACTCTTAAGGTCAGCCCCTGAAAGTCCAAAAATGAAAATGGAGTATCAAAATTTTGGAAAATAGAAGAGAAGAAGAAAATGTACTAAAAATCCCATTTCTTACCTTCTAGTCCAAATTCCTTCACAATTTCTTGAGGTCTAGTCAAGATGGTTCCAAGTCTCTATTATCTTCAAGTTGTCTTCTAAGTGTACCTCAAACCAAAAATCAAACTTAGGTTAAGAAGTGAAGAGGATGAGCTAGAAATATCAAAATGGATTGAAGAAGAAAATTCCTTACATTGTAGTAGTGATAGTTTCGAAAATAAAGAAGTAAGAAGAGTTCTTGTGTTTTTGTTAAGTGTTTGAAGAAAGAAGAAAGTGTTTGAGGATATGAAGAAATTATTCTTGAAGATATGAAGAAAGTGTGTTTGAAGATATGAGGGAGGTGTGTTTGAAGATATGAAGAAATGTTTGGAGATATGAAGGAGGTGTGTTTGAAGATATGAAGAAATGTTTGAAGATATGAAGATTGTTTGAAGATATGAAGAATGTGTGTTCTAAAGATATGAAGATTGTTTGAAGATTTGAAGAATGTGTGTTTGAAGATATGAAGAAGGTTTGAAGATATGAAGAAATTTGTAGAGAGAAGTATGAGAATGTTTAGAGAGAAGGAAGAGGATTTTTTTGCTTAGGAGATTAATGATAGTTAATGGGAATAATTAGGGGTTTAGGGTAAAAAAAAAAACTAGCTTTCTTTATTAGGGACATGAAACCAAAAGCTAGGTTTTAGAGGGAAATTTAAAATTCATTTGTTTGACTAAGGGGTTAGTGGGATTTGTAGGAAGATATTTAGTTGTAGGCTTGGAAGACATAAAATAAAATAGAAATAAAATTATCAAAATTTTATTTATTTTTTTGTCCAATAATAATTTAGTTGGGAGATAAAAAATGATAAAATAGTGATAGAAGAAAAATTGAGTTATTTCCCATTTAAAATGGTAATTTGAAAATTAGGGAAAAAAAGAAAAAAAATATTTGGTTTCTTTTCTTTATAAAATTGAGGGAAAAAAATAAAATGTATATATATCCATAATTAAATATTTAGAAATTTAAAATAAAGATGTGAAATAAGAAATGTGTAATCGAAAAATAAATTGAAAGTGGTTGGGATGAATTATAGAATAAGATGAAATAATTGGATAAGGATCGAAATGTACTCTTAAATTTTCGAGGTCTAATATTTCTAAAGTCGTAGTCATTCGATCAAACATTAATACTAGAGGAGAATATAAAATTGCTAAGCTCCAAAAATGCGAAATGCGTAATTGACGTTGGAAGAAATAAATAAAAGTAGAGTCACGTTTCATTAATAATAGGTTTGTGATACATAGCCGAATAAATAATCACTACATAACACCGTATCTCACGTTGTTAAAATTCGAGGCTTCACACAAAACTAATTGTACCATAATGAAAATCAAAATCCCTAGAAGGGTGATGAAGCTCAATCATCAACTCAAATTGTTGCCTCAATTGATGGTCTCTTAATAGAGATTTTTCACGTCTCCCCATGAAATCACTTATTCGCTTCAAACTAGTCTCCAAGCATTGGCATTCTCTCATCACCAATCCAGGATTCTATCTTGGCGCACTCCTAATCTCAATCCCATTTGTTGGTATGTTCTTGCCTTGTTGCAACCTTGAGATCAATCCTTGGTATCTATATATTTCCATCTCTGTCAACAAATCAACGAATCCACCATTCGAAAGCTAAGGGGATGTATGGATGTGTTTCCAAGTCCAATTTCAGTTTCTAGTGTTGGAAAATGAATTTTCAAACTTTCTTGGTTTTCGTGTGAGAATTGAGAATATATTTGGTTTGTTGTCCGAATTTTGTTTAGAAAGGAAAATATGTTTGGTTATCGTATTTTCGACATAGATTTGCGTGATTGTAGTGTATTTTTGACATCGTTTTGCGTGATTGTAGTGTAATTTCACATAGATTTGCGTGATTATGGTGAAAACTTGTTTGGTTGTATTTTCAAAAGAATCTTTCCATAAAAATGGCGAAAATGACTTTATTTCTATTGAGAATTTTCTTAAACAAACATAAATTCATTTTACGTAATAGTTGGAAATTGGAAAATTGGATTTGGAAACAATTCCACACATAACCTAAAGTTCCCTAAACACCCATGGGGAATCGAAATTTTGCAATCTTGCAATGGATTGTTTCTCTGTTGCAATTGTTGGGCCATTGATTTTAATCGGAGATACTATGTTTGTAATCCCACCACAAAGAAATTTTCAACACTTCCAAAATCGATCGGAGGAAGTGGGATACATGGAATGACCTTAACTTTTGATCCGCCAAGTCTACTTATTACAAAGTTGTTTGCGTCCGAGGATATTGGAAATTGGAATGGATGATCCGAGTGTCTATATCGGTTTGAGGTTTACTCGTCTAAGACGGGTTCTTGGAAAAAATGTGGGGAGCCTTTTGTAGCCCAAGAAGTGAATTTGGAAAATGGGGTATATTGAACGGAGCCATCTATTGGATCAACTATACTCGAGATTGTTTTATTTTAATCTAGAATATCAAATGCTTGATCGATTCGATTCGCCGCCAATCCCACATGGATGGGATTGGGGAAGTTATTATTACTTTGGTGAATCTTGTGATCACTTGCATTATGTTGAGGTGTTTTGGCAGATTCGATTCAACGTGTATGAGATGAGAATGGACTATTCGAGTGGTTTGTGAAGTATCGGGTTGATCTTTCAATTTCTTGCTGCATTTATCCTGAGATAACCGTGAATAGTTTTATTCATACAGAGTGTTATTGCTACACTTTTTATATATTTACAATGGTTCAAGGTGAGAAGGACGAGGATTCATTTTTGGTTTTGCAAATTCCAAGAAAAGTGATACGTTACAATCTTGTTTACGGGACTTTTGTAATACTAGTAAGAAACATGTGCCTCGCACGTGATCCACATGATTTGATTTAAATAATTATCTTATTTAATAATTTTATTAATTAATATTTAAATATTAAAAAGTGATTTAAAAATAAATAAATATTAATTAAATTTAAATATTACAATATATTTTAATATATTTTCTTTACTTTATTTATAGATCGATATGAATTGTTGAATAATTATTTTCAAAAATTCAATCCAACAAAAAATTAAAATTAGTTTAACAACAATATAAGTTCTATATTAGCTTACAATGACATGCATCAATGTTTTTATTTCATTTTTGTGGCTAGAAAAATATTTTCTTCTTAACTAATCTTTGAATTCTTTTAGCATTGGATGCATTTCACAAAATAATACAAGCAATTTAGCTTATAATTCATAAGGTAATAATTAATAAATTACAAGTTATCGAATTAATTAAAAAAGAAATTAATTAACTTTTATACAAAAAGTCCAAAGATAATGTCATCATTTCATTTATTATGTTATTCAAATAAAAAAGAAATAACGGTTAATCAAATTCTTATACTTCTTGTACTTGCTTCTTGTATTCTCTCTCTCAGTTCTTTGATTAAAGAAATTTAAAAACAAAATTACAATATAATATATATGTAAAAAAAACTTGTTCGATAAATATTAATCTAATATATAAGTTAATCCATTATTTTAGCGAGGTCAGGTATTAAATAAAACTATGAAAAATGATAAGTCGAAAACTGAGTTTTGAAACTCTATTTAATTGCACAGAATAACTTCACTTAATAAATAATAAAACCAAAGATAATTTTATGAAAGAAAAATAAGCTAACAAATTTTCATGTGTCGAGTCTTTAATAATTAAATATAATACTAACTAATTTTTATGTTTGAAAATTATTGCAAACACTTGAGATTTTAAAAGTTGTATAACAAACTAAAAACTAATTTGTTTTTTAAAATTTCATAAAATTCTAGAAAGATACGTTATGCTATTAGAGTTTGTATTTGCAATTGAATTTGGTTATTTTGGTCAATATTAAAATTTACATAGCTTGTTAACTTTGTAAGACGTATAGTCAAGAAAATAGCAATTATTCTTAGTATGCTAAAACTAATCTATATTTGTTTGAAGAGAATGTACATTTAAAATTGATCTCTTTTAATCTTGTTTGCAAAATCATATTGTTTATTATAAAATATAATTATCAATCCGTTTTAGTGTTTTTATTGCGAAAAAGGTATGTAGTACTTTAATCATTATTTGAAGTTTTTATTGAATTTTTATCAAATAATAAATATAGTTGCCAAAAATTTAGATATCAAGTTGTAAAAAACCCTTAACTATTCTCTTATGCATCCTTATGTCCAGGAGAATTCATATTACGTGGCACTAATCATGGTCACTTCACTCTAATTTATTTTTATATAGTTTAACATAGTAAATTTGATACATAAATAGTATTTTGAATATTATATTGGCACCTGAATTAACATGTAATTTAAGAAATATTGAACTTTGACATAGATATCAAATTATTTCATATTAAATATGTTTATTTCATATATTTATTTTATTACAATTTCACATACATGAAGTGACTTTCCATTTCGATTCTTGTTTTAATGTTTTCATAATATTTCATTTTGTAAAAATAAGAATAATTTATACCAAATTTTATAATAATTGTTTTTGTTCTTGAATCTTTATAAGTCATAAAAGTGTACTTTTATAATGAATCGATACTTTACCCAAAATGCCAAATTATACATATTACGAAAGTCATTTATTTATTTTTAAAATTTTTCAGCTATGGCACACGCATTTTTTTAACTATTTACTTTTATTCTTTCAACTTTTTATAGTATGTTTCATTTGGTTTAATCTGAACTATCTATATATATATATATGAAATTAACCCTTAAATTTATTTTGGCAGTCTCAACTCATTAATGTTAAATATAACTATTTATTTTAAAATATATTTTATTCTTTTAATTTACTTACTTTGTTATGAATGTTATATTAGTATTTGAATTAACATACAATTTAAGTAATATATTAATTTCTTAACAAATGTTAACTTTGTATATGTTAAATGAGTTTTTTTTTTCGTTTGCGTATCATATATGATCTTTTAGACTTAATCCAATTTTAGCTTATGTTTCACTCTTTCACATCATTTCATTAAAGTTTAATAATTTTGGTACATGTTTTTATTATAAATATATATCATACTGATATTTTAAACTTATAACTTGTTAAGGGTGTAATTTTCAAACGACATTCATGTTTTATCATAAATGTCAATTTAATACATATGGATTGTTTTATTAAGTTTTCCTTATGATTTTTTATATAAATATTTTATTTTATAGGAAATAAAATAATTAAAAGATTGAAATCATAACATATTCAAAAAAAAAAAAAATAGAAACTAAAACTTATAATGTAAGATATAAAAAAATTAAAGAAAAGTCATATTAACACATATAGTTATAGTTAGAATTTAAAATGGGGAAATGTTTTAGTTTCAGTTTCAGTTACTTTTCTCTCCATTAACTAATCAATGGATAAAATACCAATACTACCATAAAAAATGAAAAGAATCAGGGACATTTTAGTCCATCTTTTTTTAGCAGAAACATTCGTGCTTTTATAATAGAAAAAAAGTAGATTACATGAGTTTGAGGATAATAAGGTTAAGGGTTCAAACATGCCTCGTACTTAGTATTGTTTAATAATGCACTTGTTGGACTTTGAATGTGAGTTTTAATTGAAAGATTAGTATGGCTGGTGTTCCTTCAAGTTATTCCTTGGAGTTGTCATTGTGTAAGTTGTTTCCTTCGAGACCATCTAAAATTATTACCAAGTTATAGTCAGATTTAGAATTGTAAATTCCAAATAAGATAGGAGACAGACTAAAGGCTCATTATTTCTAACGTAATATTTCGGCCCCTTCACGTATTTGGAAAATAATTCAAGCCAAACTCAATTGACGATCCTTTTCGGTCATCACCCTGCAATTGAAAAGAAAATTCAATTCTATTTTTTTCTTTCTAAGAAACATCAATTGCAGCAATAGTCTCTTTGGCCCATTCTTAAGATTGCAATTTTCGGACGTGCTAATTGAAAATTGTTTTGTCTTTTGTGATATGAAATTTAAGTGTTGGTGGTTTAGATATAAGCCTTGTGCGATTCCCTTCCTATTCAGCGGATTAGTTCAATTCTACGATCTCACGAAATGATTACATCGTCGGAAAATTATAGTTATGAACTTAGATTTATTATTTGGGTACCCATACATTGCCGTTGATAGGAATGATCGAATTGGAAGATCATGGTGTCTACAAGATTCAAGGATTAAAAATAAAAAGCGAAGAACAAGAAACAATCGAAAGAGGTAATTTTCGTATTCTTCCTTTAGTAAAACTAAATTTAATTTGCACGATCTTGTTTTTGTATCTAAAACTCAATTTTGAAATCCCGCTTCCACTTCCATTCGATTAGATCCGAGACCGAATAATTCCCCATGACCTCATCATTATATTCAAATGATTTGAGGCTACACTAGTATAGATATTAAACGGGTGGCTCTCAGCCCTATAGGCCAGCCCTAACGGGCTTTACGCTAAACGGTCTTGGCTAATCGGGCCACTAATAAATGGGCCAACATATTGCGAACCTAACTCTAACTCTAGCGGGCTTGGGCTAAACGGGCCACTATTGGCTATAAATCAAAAAAATAAAAAATTATATATATAAATTTAAAATTTTAAACTCGAACATATATAACATTTAAATTTAACATGTTAAGTTAAAATAATTATTATAAAAAATCTTGCATAGTTTATAATTATATTGCATTAACAAAATTATAAAATTTAATTTTAAAAATAAAACTATAATAATAAAAGATAGTTTTATATAATATATACCCATATAAAATGAAAAAGATAATACTTTTGTAAAACAATATTCATATGACTATAAGTCATAGTTTTAGGAATTATATATTTAAACCTATTAAAGATGAGGAGATGTGAGATTGAAAAAATATATTTAGTAATAGCTAATGTATAATAAAATAGATTTATAATATTAGATTTATATTTTTCATTTAAAAAAACATAATGGCGGGCTAGCGAGCTAGCGAGCTAGCTAAGTTAACCTTACGGGCTAGCCACTAACGGCCTCGGCTAAACAGATAGGGCTAAAAAAGGCCCGGATTTAAACGGGCCAAAATAATTCGAGTCCTAACCCTCTTTTTTCCTGGTTTAAACGTTTGGGCTAACGGGTCGCGACCGTTTAACATCTCTATACACTAGGGCCAAGGGACTTTGTACCCACTGAAATTTTGAAAAAAACATAAGGATATCTTAGTAATTTTAGTTCATAACTTTTCAAAAATACCTAAAATAGGAATGTTTTTGCTATTTCCCCTTCCCATTTGTGAAGCTTGATGATAAAGCGTTAATCTCTTGTAAACCGGATGAAATTTTCTATTCCAAAATCATGTTTTATCTCCCATTTCTACCGTACGGATGATTCCTATTTTATATGTTTTTGTGTGTGAATTTTATGTGATTTCTATTTTTCGTGTGAGTGATTGTGCATATTTTTGTGTCTTTTCATCCCATTTTATATTATCATATACTACGTAGGGTATTTTTGTTTGTTTCGTAGGTTTTGTAAGAAGAAACCTTGAAAACGGGCTAAAACGGTCAAAAACGGGCACTACGGGCGAAAGACGGTCAAGGCGATCGAATATATGCGCGCAAAGGTGCACGGCGCGCACTTGAGATATTAAAAGAAAATAGATGCGCGCGCAACGTCAAATCTTGGCGTGAATGCTCGTAGCGCAACGCCAAGGGAGCAACGGAGCGCGCATGCATCACGCGCAAGAAGAGGTCTGGCGCGCAAGGCGCAAGGAACGCATCGCTTTATGGACACGCACCGGCGAACACCGCAGAAATTTCCAGATTTTTTTATTCGTTTTTCCTTGTTCTTTTGGATTCTTCCACCTTGTATAGGGTTTTAGGCTTATAAATAGCACTTGGGGATCCATAATTTCGTACACTCTCATTCATAACACTTCTATACTTTAGTTTTTTGGTATTTTTCTCTTGCTTTCAACATTGGGAATGCTTGGGTTCTTCCCCTTTAAGTTATTTTTGTTTCTTAATCAAAGGGTAAGATTTCTTCATCTATTTTGTCGATTTCAATTGTTGGGGTGATTATTATTATTACATGATCATGTTTATGATTATTTTCTTTCCTTCAATTGAGATTATGATCCCATCCCCAAGCATTAACTCGATTTTCTTGTTCTAGGATTATGATGATTTGATTCAAACAAACAAGCATGAGTATTGATTAATTAATGCTTTCTGAATAAATTATTTTACTTGTTGATTGATTGTTTGGCCAACTCTTGATTGTTTGAGGGAATAATTGAGATCGAGAGAAGATATTATTCATGGACTAAATTTATTCAGTATGTTAGATATGAATTAGAGATGTATTATCTAACCCAGGTTTAATGAAAATAGAAAATTATTGGGATAGCCCTAATCTGTGAATACGAAAGTTATCGATGTAGACCTAGTCTTTACATGTTTGCTATATTTGTTAACCGCATGACCAATTAATTGATATTCTCGCTAGCAAGTTTGATGAGATGAATCCATAATCCTAGACTTTCTTCCATATCTTTTTCTCCAAAGTTTAATCCCGCTTAGTCTTAATTTCTCTTTTTAATTGTTTTCTTTTAGTTTAAATAAATCCAACAAACGGTTAGAGTGTTTAGGTTTTATTTTTCACATCAGTGTGATACATAATAATTATATGCCGGCTAAGTCTTCCTTGAGAGACGACTTGTGGTTAACTTGCTACCCTACAATTGATCTCGTTCTCCTGCGAGGATTGTTAGACTTTTATAGTTGTTTATCGGTCGAACAAAATTTTGGGGCCGTTGTCGGGGGAAGGCTTTAGGCGTAATAATTATTGTGTCTATTTTCCGTGTTTCTAGATTAGGATTCTTTTTGTATTTTTAGTTTAGGACTCTTTTTGTTTCTTTTGGTCTTTACTTTATTCCACCGGCACGCGTTTTATCTGCTTTTTGGTGTTGTTTATGGGGCCAACATTTGTAATGCTATCTCTCGACATATAATTCAGGTTGGCGGAACCATCCGAACTTTAGTTGGGGAAATTCACAAAATCCCTCTCATATCTATCCGAGGCCACCGCAACCCCAAGGCCCAACAAATCAACCAATCAAAGGCTCAATCTATTGAAGACAACTTGAACTCCTTTATTCAAGTCAAAAACACAAGAAGGTAACAATAGACGGTTTGAATCTATGGAAGCTTCTTTTAAGCGTCTTGAGACTCAAGTTGGTCAATTGATGACTCAAAAAGTTGGTCAATTGACGACTCAAGTTGGTGAGATAGCTCGACATATATTCAAGCAGGACACATCCTAGCCAACCAAAGACAAGCTCAATCCATCACCGTTCTTGAATTTGGTGAGATTTCTGATCATGAAAGTGAGATTCCCTTTTCTATTATCTCATCTAACCCTGCAGGTATCGCAAACATAGAAAAAGAAGTTGATGCAGGTGACGAAGACATGAATATGGAGGCAAGCACGGGATCGCCTTCCCATGAACTTTCTATTATGCCTTAAGTCCATGCCCAAAACAAGATCCAGGTAGTTTTACTATCAATATTTCTTTTGGGAATGGTAAGGAAGTCGCAGCATGCTTGATCTTGGAGTTTAATTAACCTTATGCCTTACTCTACCTTTAAACAATTAGATTTAGGGGAATTAAAGTTCACCGGATTACGTTAGCAACTTGTCGATAGGTCCATTAGGTATCCTACAAGCATTTTTGAAAATATTTTAGTCCAAGTAGGTGATCTTAAAATTCTCACTCATTTTGTTGTTTTGGATATGTAAAAGGATAAAGGTAATCTTAAAGATCATACTATATCTTGTTGGGTAGACCATTCATGGCAATCACTAATACTTTGATTGATGTCAAAAATAGAAAACTCAAGTATGAATGTCTTGGGAGAATCTATAATGTTTTCAATTTTTGATATTGCTCGTAATCCTGCATGTGTTTTGAATGATTATCTTATTGTTGACTCGACCGATTCTGCCGTGAAAGATTTCCTATGGCAGAACGCAATATGATTCGAATTGGAAAACAACCGGATAAAAATTACAAGGTGGTAAATAGAGTTTTGCTCGATGATCCGCCTTGAATCTCTCCATTGACACCGTCAAGCTAATGACGTTAAAAGAGCGCTTCTTGGGAGTCAACCCAAATATTTTCTTTGTTTTATTAAAAACAAATGTGTGTGTGTGTATTTTCATATTTTCATGTGCTTGGTGTTATTATTTTGTTCCTTCAAATGGCTTTTCAGATTTGTAGGCGGATATGACTATGGTCCCATTTATCGATCTTCGCATTTTTCGAGACGTATCTTTTTCCTTCTCTTTTACTTTTACGCATTGAGGTCATTGCGTGATTTAAGTGTGGGGGATGATTAGTCGTTGATAAAATATGATGATTGCATGTGGCTATGTTTTTACTTTGCCTAAGTGATTATCCCAATTTTAATAATAGTGTTGTTTAGTCAACTTGAAATAGATGTATTAATTTGCGTTTCAAATATGAAATGACTTTGTGAACTTAATACGTAGGATTTGACTAAGTCGTGAATTAGCCTTTGTGGTGAACGAGTTTAGTGACATTTAAACAATAATCCGAGTTGTGAGGCTTGAATTACGAGATTTCATTGATGTGAATTAAGTTAAAACCCTATTTTGATTTGTGTGTACACAAAATTGCTAGCCTTGCTGAAAAAAAATAAAAAAGAGATGCATTATATATCTAAAAAAGCATTATAGAGCTATATATATATATATATATAAAGTGGAACAATTGAGATTATACTCGCCGATTGAGCCGCTTAGTAACTAGGAGCATTCATGAGCCCATGTTTGACTTTTTACGTAAAATAATGGCTCAAATATGAGTATGGAAACCACCCTAGAGCCTTTCGAAAGTATCCAAGTTTATACCTAGTGGAAAAATATCTCGGGAGTTCGCGAGAAAAAAAAAGAGCATGGCTAGTAATTGCGTGATTGATTGTGTGAGTAAAAGGGTTGCAACTTTTGACACAAATTTAAAATTTAGTAAGGAAGGCCAAAGACTTTGATTAATATTTAATTTGAACCGAGTGAGTTTATTGCGAAGGTTGGGGATCGATGAGGAATAATCCGAGGTAGATGGAAAATGGTGTTATGGATTAAATGATTCTCAAATTGGACATAATATTTCTTGTTGGGTGTATTGGCATTATTATTCGCTTGAGGACAAGCAAAATGCTAAGTATGGGGGAGTTGTTTTATATGTTTTTGTGTGTGAATTTTGTGTGATTTCTATTTTTCGTGTGAGTGATTGTGCATATTTGTATCTTTTCGTCCCATTTTATGTTAAGATATGTTACGTAGGGTATTTTTGTTTGTTTCGTAGGTTTTTGTAAGAAGAAACCTTGAAAATGGCTAAAACGGTCAAAAATGGGCACTACGGGTGAAAGAGCGGTCAAGACAATCGAATGTATGCATGCGCGCAAAAGGTGCACGGCGCGCACTTGAGACAAGAAAGGAAAATAGACCGCGCAAGATTTTGCGCGCGCAACGCCAAACCTTGACGTGAATTTGCGCGCCCGCGCACTCGGGGAGCAATGGAGTGCGCAGGACGACGCGCAAGAGGCTGGCGACAAGGCGCAAGGCCGTGCTCAATGAACGCACTATGCGGACGCCGCACTTTTGCGCGGACGCACACGCCAGCACCTTTGCCGGACGTGCACTTGTGCGCGGACATGCACCGGCAGAAATTTCAAGATTTTTTTATTCGTTTTTCCTTGTTCTTTTTGGATTCTTCCACCTTGTATAGGGTTTTAGGCTTATAAATAGCACTTGGGGATCCATAATTTCGTACACTCTCATTCATAACACTTCTATACTTTAGTTTTTTGGTATTTTTCTCTTGCTTTCAACATTGAGATTGCTTGGGTTCTTCCTGAAGTTTTTTTTGCTTTTTAATCAAAGAGTAAGATTTCTTCATCTATTTTTGTCCGATTTCAATTGTTAGGGTGATTATTATTATTGCATGATAATGTTTATGATTGTTTTTTTCCTTCAATTGAGATTATGATCCATCCCCAAGCATGAACTAATTTCCTTGTTCTAGGATTATGATGATTTGATTCAAACAAACAAACATGAGTATTAATTAATTGATCTCGCTTTCCTGAATAAATTATTTTACTTGTTGATTGATTGTTTGGCCAACTCTTGATTGTTTGAGGGAATAATTGAGATCGAGAGAAGATATTATTCCTGGACTAAATTTATTCAGGGGGTTAGATATGAATCGAGAGATGTATTATCTAACCCTAGCTTTAATGAAAATAGCAAATTATTGGGATAACCTAACTGTGAATACGAAAGTTATCCGATCTAGACCTAGTCTTTACATGTTTGCTATATTTGTTAACCGCATGATCAATTAATTGATATTTCGCTTGCAAGTTTGATGAGATGAATCCATAATCCTAGAATTTCTTCCATATCTTTTTCTCCAAAGTTTAATCCTCGCTTAGTCTTAATTTGTCTTTTTAATTGTTTTCTTTTAGTTTAAATAAATCCAACAAATCTGGTTAGAATGTTTAGGTTTTATTTTCTCACAATTGTGATACATAATAATTATTTGTCGGCTAAGTCTTCCTTGAGAGACGACTTGTGGTTAACTTGCTACCCTACAATTGATCTTGTTCTCTTGCGAGGATTGTTAGACTTTTATAGGTGTTTAGCGATCGAACAATTCCCACGTTGATAATACTTTGCATATTAATTTTTAAAATTAAATCAAATATAAAATATGGGTTTTTAATATGGTGATTGTTGTACACTGATAATCATCCGTGCGGTGGAATGAGAGATGAAATATAGTTTTGAAATGAAAGATCCCATCCACTTGTAAACACGAGGTTGCACGCGAACTTAACCCAACGCATTATGACACGAGCTGGTAAATTCCATACATTATTATTGAAAATGAATAAATGGACAGAATAGTGGACAAGTTCCCTGAAAATTTTCCTTTGGTAGTTTTCAACGAAAGCAGTGAATATTAAGTTCCGAAGGTTTAAAAGTTCACCTATATGACTATGTTAGTAATAATTAAAAACAAATAAAAAACAATAAGTTTAGAGTAATAAAAAATACAGAGGATTTTAAAAATTACAAAACCCCTTGAGATTTGATTCTATTTTAAATTTAATGGGGTAACTCTAATATTTCTATCATGGGGATTCTTAAATTGTTTTTTTAAACTTACGAATGGGACAAATGTAAAGCAAAACCAACCTCATTTTTTTTTGAAATTTTGAAAAATCTCTCGCTTTTTCTATTTGGTAATCAACCTGAATCTCAGGTTTTGTTTTGGGTAGTTATTCCGATGTTTATTTCCAAATTTAATTATGCTAAGACCAACTCCAACCCAACTTCAAATACCACAATATAACACCAAATATGCAAAAAGATATCTCCAACCAAACTCTAAAACACTACACCAAATTTGGTGTAGTGAATTGTATTACACCAAATTTGGTGTAACACTATTCATTTACACCAAATTTGGTGTAATACAATATCCCCATTTGCCCTCCAATTCTCTTATATTTCAAATTTAAATTCCAATTGTATCCTCATTTTATATAATATTAATTTATATAATCTGGTTCTAATAATTAATTAATATTTTCGATAAATAATAATAATTAACTAACAATGATAATTTAAATCGAAGAGATGCTAATATTAATTGTAATATTTATTTTTTTAATATAATTAATTAATTTAATATTAATGAAATATATATTTTGTGACGCCCGAATTTTAGCGGCGTGAGATACGGCGTTGTGTAGTGATTTATTTATTTGGTTAAGTAACACGAACCCATTATTAATGAAACGCGACCCGACTTTTACTTAATCTTCCAACGTCAATTACGTCTTTCTCATTTTCGAGCTTAACGATTTTATATTTTCTACTAATATTAATACTTGGTCGGTTAACTTCGAATTTAGAAATATTAGACCTTCGATAATTTAGGAGTACATTTAGACCCTTATCCAAATATTTCTTCTTATTCTATAATTCATCCCAACCAACTTCCACTTTATTTTTAAAATACACATTTCTTATTTCACATCTTTAAATTTAAATTTCTAAATATTTAATTATGGATATTTATACATTTTATTTTTTCCTCAATTTTATAAAGAAAAGAAACCAAATATTTTTTCTTTTCCTCTAATTTTTGAAATTACCACTTTAAATGGGGAAAATAACTCAATTTTTCTTCTACCACTATTTTTATCATTTTACTAGTTAATTATTAGACAAAAAAATTGATAAATTCATTTCTATTTTATTTTATATCTTGCAAGACTACTTTTATTTTATTAGATAAAAGTTTCTCTACAAATCCCACT
This sequence comes from Rehmannia glutinosa, assembly GCA_016081115.2. Lineage (NCBI taxonomy): Eukaryota > Viridiplantae > Streptophyta > Magnoliopsida > Lamiales > Orobanchaceae > Rehmannia > Rehmannia glutinosa. Next base: position 81,741 of record JABTTQ020002831.1, read on the forward strand.
ATATCTTGGTCAAACAAAACAAAATGATTACCCTAAAAACCAGCTTTTGGCCAATTGTTCCTAAGAAAGTAGCCTAGCTATTATTTTATGACCTATTTTTTCCCAATTATTATCCTAACTCATCATTTAACCAAAACAAAACAAAAAACCTCCCAATTCCTACACATAAAATCGGTCCTTACAAGATTAAGGAAGAAAAATTCATCTCATCCTCTTACAACTCTCAATCTCTTCCAATACAATTTCACCCTAACACTTAAAACACAAGAACACAAAAGTCCTCTTCATTTTGCTCGATAGAATAAAAAATTCCAACAATTAAGGTAAGAAATTCTTCTATTCCATTTTCATTTTATCTTCTTGAAACTTCTAACATCTACCTCCAATTCCTAACATGATGAATCCTTCTTGTGAGGTGCTCCTAGAACATTATTCTTGAAGAATTAAGAGTCTTAGACTTGACTACAAACTTGAAGAGGAAATTCAAGACTACACATTTTTAGGTGAGAAAATTATGGTTTTAGTATTTTTCTCTTGACAACATGAAGAATTAAATTTTGACTCAAAAATATAAAGTTTTGGAGCTTAGAGGCTGACCTACACCATCTCAAGTTGAGGTTAGAAGCTTGAAGGAAAATTTCCGTTTTTAGAGACTACATGAAGACATTAAGGTAAGTAGTAACCATTTGGTCCTAGTATATATATTTTCTTTGGACTTGCGACTTTACTTTTAACACCAAAATATGGTTTAGATACCATTTAGGGACTGACCTTCAAGAGCTTAAGTCAATAAGTTGATACAAGGAAGAAGACTCCATTTCTAAACCAACCCGAGAAAGACTACTACGAGGTGGGTGAAAAATCTTTCAAAAATAGGCAAATAATTTTCATAAAATGCATGTAGTACATGAAAATGTTTTAAATTACTATATATATATTTCATGTAATTTTTTTTTATGTATCAAGTTCAAGAAGTTTCACAAAAATGAGCATGATTTTGATTTCTTGCACAATAGGGACATATTTGCATATATATATATATATATATATATATATATATATATATATATATCTTAATTTCTTGTTCAACTCTTGATTAATGTGTAAAGGAATGTGCTATATGCTCAAAATCATGTTCTATACTTGATATATATTCTGGAAAATGTGACCTTGTGCTCGAATTTGAACAAATATGCCATTTATGCCATTTTTGCAAAGTTGAGGACTAAACCGTAATATCGAAAACTATTCAAGGACCAATCTGTAAATTTCGAAATTTTGGACTGTATTAATTATAAAATTTAATATTTTAATTTAATAATAATAGTTTAAAGGTTTTGAGAGAATAAAACCTATCCTTGAAATTTTAGAGACTCAAATGTGGAAACTTGAAAGTTTAAGGGGCAAAAATGAATTTTTAAAAGCTGTCAGGGACCCCTCCGAAAATTGCGAAATTTTGACTTTCTCAAACAAAACAACCTGTTAGTCCAAGTGAGTACGAAAGAATTAGTGCGATCCAGACACGAGGTTGGAGGGTCCGACCAGGTCTGGGGGGTCCGGCCGTCGCCTAGGGGTCGGCCAGGTCGGCCTACTACCTTGGACCGGTCGCCCTCCCTCTTTTTTTCACAGAATTGCTTTCTGTTTCATTTTTCATGCTTTCAGATACGGGTCGACCATTTGCTCGACCGGTCGACCTCCAAATTGAAGTGTTGTCCGATTTTTGTCAAAAATAAACTTCAAGAAATACTCAAAAATTAATTGGGAGTATTTGGACAACATTTATAAACATTGTTTTGGTATAAAAACTCATTTAAACAAAATCATCAAAATCTTGATAAAAACATTTATCTAACAATCTCCCCCTTTTTGATGATTACAAACCAAAACAATTTTAGGAGATCGATTTTAAAAACAAAACACATTTTTCGGTCTAAAACATCAATCCATAACAAACAACATTTGTCATAAGTACAAACACTAGGATAGGAGCAAATATATTTCAAAAATATTTTTGCACAAGCTCCCCTATCAATATGCACATCAAGAACAAGTATAAAAGCAACCAACTAAAAGCTAAAAGCTTAGCTTTTACAAAATACACTTGAATTTCATGAGCTTAGAAGCTCCCCCTGTCACAAAGACATCATTAGTCAAGCATAAAAGTCCATAATACATCAAATGGACTAAGTATCATTTATAGCTTTTGGCTTTTAAGATCCTTAGCTTATAGCTTTTCTTGCGAGCTTTTAAGAGCCTTAGCTTATAGCTTTTTTCTTGCGAGCTTATTTTGCCTTCTTTGAGCGTATGAGCGTTTTTCCTGTTTCTCCCCTTTTGGAATCATAAAAAAGAATGCTAGCACGATAAAAACATCATACAATCATATCAAAGTGCGCAATTTAAGCATTTTATCGGCGTTTTGAACATTGAAGCTTAAATTCCAAATAAAAAGGTAAAAGTTGCTCATATGATTTGCAAAAGCTCATTTTATTGATAAAAACATGATCTCTATAAACTTATAAGACTATTCAAATCAAGAGAATCATATAGGTGATGAATTTTTCATAGAAACATTTTGTCGAACACATGGTGTGCGCCGAATAAAACAAGAGATATATAACGCCTTTGTATTTCATTTAAGCCAAAAATTCATCACCAATTGCAACATAACAACATTCATCCATCAACAATCATCATATATAACATACTAATACAAGAATTTCATCAAAAAGCAAGATGCAAGCACATTCTCAAGGGTTCAACCCAATTGAGATAAAAAGAGAAATTCCTACCAATTGATCGGAGAAGTCGGATGATATGGATGAAATAGAAGTTATATAAACTCAAAAATATAGATTTTATTAGAAAAAACTCATTTTGAGTGAATCTTGAGTGAAAAATGCGAAGGGTAGCCAAAATGACGAAATGAAGGACAAAAACAATTTTATCCCCGAAATCACCTAGGGCGACCGGTCGACGAGTAGGCGACCGGTGCACGCAGAATCGGTCGATCGTCGACCATGCCGTCGACCGGTGCTCGAACACAGTTCTATTTTTCGTCCGAATTTTATACCAAAAGTCCTTCACCCCTAAGTTTTGAAAACATGCAAATTGCAAACATAGACCTCATTCAATATACATTATGCGTAAAAAGCTCGAAATGTGATAAAAGACTGCGGTTAACGATTAAAAACAAATGTCCACGAGTTATCTTTGAGACGGAATTAAACACATCTCAAATTTTTGTTTAAGAAGTACAATCCCTTAAAAATATTGAATCTCAATATATTTTGTTTGGTTATGAATGACCATTTGTTAAGAAACTATTTCCATCGAACTTGTTATCCCGAAAAATATTTAACGTTTTAAAATTTTGGATAAAACAAGCCATAAGAAGAAGTGTCTTTCAAATATTTGAAAATTTCTTTTAACGACACTTTAATGAGATTCGTTGGGATAGTTTTGAAGTCGAGCATATAGGCATAAGGCATGAAGAATTTAGTCTTAAAGAATAATGAAAGTTGATAAACATATCTCGAATTAATTTGTCAACCAATTTGCCTTTCACTTTATGACGTAGATGACCATGTATAAGTCTACGATCATTTGTTCCTTAAAACTATAATATTTCCTACAAAAACTTGACAAAATATCTTGCACAAGAGCATAGTGATATCAAATAATATACACAATATTGGACAACATAGAAGTTGAACAAGTAGCACATACTATGCTATTTAAGGAATCAACAAAAGTTTGTTAAAACAAGTGTTTATTGAAAATCCATATAAGGTCTCTTTTGAAATTTAAAAATACTAGAATATAAAATTGAGACCTCATTTTTAAAAACCATTTTTATAAATAATTTTATCAAACAATACAAAATTAAAGACATGAAAATGTGCAATAATTATAAAAGACAATGCATACTACAAGAAGAGGATAAAAGTTACCAATTTCTCCATTGTCGGGGGTTGTATCTCTCCCATTGTTGATTATACCTTCTTCTTGATAACTAATTTTATTGATAATATCTCTTCGTTCGATCATATGGCGCGATCGTTTGTTGTCTATATGACAATTTAAAACTCCTTTGATTTTTATTGCAGTGAGTACCTAACATAAAATTTTCTTGTGGTATCCTCAAGTGTTTGGGTCCTTTGGGATTAACATTGAGACTTAGAACTATTTTTAACCCGACAAGTATTAGTCGTGTGACCAATTTTACCACAATAGAAACATGTAATAGTTCTAGAAGCACAATGACCAATATGCATAGGGACTTGGTTATTTTTCTTAACATTATTTCAATTGATCACAACGTTGAACATCAAGAATTTTGGTCATTTTATCGGTACTCAAGTTAAACTTCAACATATCCTTTTTCATGCAATCAATATCCTTAACTAGAGTACTATTTTCTTCTTCAAGAATTCTAACCTTATCAAGTATAACATTATGAGCACTAATAAGAGATTCATAAGAAGCATGTAAACTATCATTTTTATTATTCATGGTGTTGAATTCCTTTTTCAAATTCTTATATTTAAAAAGCAAGCTTTGGAATTCATTTTGAAGCTCATAAAAATCATATTTCAATTCATCATAATCATCATGCAATTAATTACTAAAAGAAGTAGACGGGTTAGAGCGTACCTCATTGTCTTTTCTATTCCCATTAGACATTGCTCGGCTTCTTCATCATCGGAAGTTGTAAAGAGCTCATCCCAAGTTGTTATAAAATCCGGTTGAGGGTAGATTCTTTTGAATTACTCCTTTCATTTGCATATGCTTCATAAATGATAAGATTTCAAGTAAGCTCATCAAAATTTAGAGTTTCTAAATTTTGAGCTTCCATGATAGCCGTCACCTTTTTGGACCAAGAGCCGGGAAGAACATTTAAAACTTTGGTAACTTTGTCTTCTTCCGAAATAACTTTTCCGAGTGCCCACAAAGAATTTACAATATTGTCGAGCCTTTCAACCATTTGTGAAATCCCTTCACCCTCGAGCATTGTGAAATTTTCAAAATCTTTAACAAGCATTTTTTTCTAGCTTGTTTAACTTTCTTGGTGCCTTCATAGATATTTTTAATTTTTCCCACACATAATGAGCGGATCGTATATCTCTAATACGATTATATTCCGTAGCGGTAAGAGAACAATGAAGAATATTAAGAGCTTTACCGTTTAAGGAGAATATTTTCTTGTCTTCACCATCATACTCCTTGAGGGCTTTGGGAATTTGAGTTCCGTCTTCCTTTTTCTTCATCGGGATGGATACTCCATTTATAATCGTGTCCCAAATATCAAAACCACAACCTTGTAAGAAGCATTCCATTCGATCCTTCCAAAATGCATAATTGTTGGAGTCGAAAAGAGGCGGTCTATTGAATGATGTTCCGGTTGGTAGATAGCTCTCGTTCATAGCCATGGATCTTTCCTCTTTACTAGGAACGAGTTAGCTAAAGAGTTTGGCTCTGATACCACTTGTTAGTCCAAGTGGCTACGATAATCTAGAGGGGGTGAATAGATTATGCCGATTTTTCGCATTAATTAGTCCTCTTTTTCGAATGATCAATCAAAGACAAGAATAAAGGTGCGAAAATTAAACAACACGCCTCGGTTTATAGAGGTTCAACCCACCTAGGGCCTAGTCCTCTACCACCCAAGATCTCCAGGGATGGATTTCAAAAATAATTTTTTTATTAATTACCACAATTAATACAACATCACCTTACAACACCTCTTTGTAGATTACCTCAATCTCTCTTGAAGATTACCACAATCTTCAACGGCACCTTGTGAAGATTACCACAATCTTCAACCTTGAAGAATACCAAATTCTTCAACACCTCAAAGAGCACCAAACTCTTCAATAAGAAGATTACCACAATCTTCTTGCACCTAACACCTCGATCACCCAAATGTGTTCTTACCACAAGAACACTCACAAGGATATCTTGTGTTGAATGATGAACCCAAAAATTCAAGATTACAACTCTATAATGAACAATACAATTTTGAGTGTAAGTGTAATCAAGAATCAAGCCTAGACCTCAATATGTGAAAGTGAAATACTTAGGCTATAAATACAACAAGAGTGTTGAATATGAAAGCTTAGAAATTTGCGATTTCTTGTTGTGTATTTGCTTGTGTTGTTCTACCATTGTGTCTTCAAATCATCCTCTATTTATAGGAGAGTGTTCACAAGCATAGGCTCCTCCTTCTTCACGTTTGTCTACAAAAAGAGGATCATAAGATATAGAAATAATGTACAAAAATGAAAAGCAAATCTTATTGATATGGAGTTTAAAAGGTATAATTTTTTTGTCAAAAATACACAGGCGACCGGTTTCCCTATAGAAAATTTTGAACGTTGGAAAGAACTAGTGTGATCCAGACACGAGGTTGGAGGGGTCCGGGGTCGCCCTAGGGTCCGACCGGTTGGCCCTACTTGGACCGGCCGCCTCCTCTTTTTTTTCACAGAATTGTTTTTTGTTTCATTTTTCGTGCTTTCAGATATGGGTCGACCATTTGCTCGACGGTCGACCTCCAAATTGAAGTGTTGTCCGATTTTTATCAAAAATAAAGTTCAAAAATACTCCAAAAAATTAGTAAAAATATTTTAAATCAATTGGGAGTATCTGGACAACATTTACAAACATTGTTTTGGTATAAAAATTCATTTAAACAAAATAATCAAAATCTTGATAAAAATATTTATCTAACACAACCTATATTTTGAGAAATTTAAAAGGTTAAAGTGGTTTGGGTTGAGAAAACCGATTTGTTAAACTTTAAGTACTAAAGTGTAAAAATTCCAATTTTAAATGACCAAAATGAAACTCATGGAAAAAGTACATCTTGGACACCTGAAAATTTACATAACCTTGTTTTTATAACATTTTGAACTCATGGTTCAAGTTTCATAACAAATGAAAACTAAATAAACCCTTAAGGGCAAAAACCGAATTTTTGGACTAAAAATCGAATTTGTAAAAATTAAGGGACTTAAACCAACCCTATTTCAAAAATGCTTTTGTCCCAATATCCTACTGTTATACATGATATTTTAAAATTGGAATCACATCATAAGCCCTCCTGGTTTGTGAGATCCAAAATTTTTATGTCAGGGACCGAAAATGACGTTTTTGACAAAAGAAGGGACCAAACTGAAATTTTCCAAAACTTTTCCCAAACCCTTTGAAAACCGAATCTTTGAACAATTTAATGAATTTGGAAACTGACCTTACATTTTTCCGAGGTCGAGACTAGGACTTATTCAATTTTTGACTCGATAAGTACTTTTCCAAGAAATGGGACTATTTACAAAATTTTCCTTTTATCAAGGACCTCAAAATTAGATATTTTCTTCTCTACAGTCCTAAAACTGATTTAACTATGATTTAATTATGCTCCATATTTTTCTTGAAAATTCTCGGACTATACGCACTACGAGTGGCGACTTCCTAGCCTTTGGAAAAATTTAAACTTAACTTGTTGATATCTTGTACTACTTTTATATGTATTCGTCATGTTTTTTACTCGACTACCTAGTTGACATACCATACTTGTAATTATTTCTTGCTTGATTCAACTTGATGTGTCGAGCTCACGGTCGGAATGGATACGTCGGGAATGGAATCGGGCACTGATTTGCTAATCCACTCTCCGACCCCATCGCCCTAATCCCACAAGCGAGGACGGAGTTTATCCAAGGGAAGCGGGTCGTAGTACTTGAAGTATAATCATGATTATGACAATCCGGGCCTAGCTAGCTCTATTGTGGATTTGTCTTTGCCTATGGAGCGATTTGGTTGGCGTCACACTCCGTGCGCAACCACTACTTGCTGGGTTGGCGTTACACTCTGTATGCAACCACAACTTCAATTACTTGCTTGGGTTGGCGTTACACTCTGTAAACAACCACTACTTGAATTACTTGCTTGGGTTGGCGTTACACTTCCTACGCAACCACTACTTGAACTATTTGCAACACATTCATAGTGCTTGAATGATCATGAACTATTTTCATCAAACTATATAAAGCTATATTATTTTGAATACCATGTTGCTTGTGAATCGCGTGCGACGACGATCATGCTTAATCATACATTCTTCATATAATCTGTTTTCCTGCATCTATATAAGCCACACTTACACACGATCACCCATCCATCGAGAATTTTTGTCTCACCCCCACCCTTTTCAACGGCCGGTGATGATCCACCATATTATGAAGACGTCAACGAAGAGGCGACCAAGTGACGAATTAATCCCTAGACTTAGTTCGTCGATCTAGCTTTAATTATTCATTTATGAACAATTGCTATGTTGTATGTAATAGAGGGCGTAAGACCTCTTTCGCTTAGACAAATGGATTGTAATAGTATTTTCTCTGCGACTATTGACTGTTTCGGGGATTATGAAGAACTATGTCTATTCGATAATTAATATCGCTCAAATACTTGGTGGATTATATTTTAGAATAGAGAATCGGCATAAGTTACCGTTGCGTAGCGGCTCCAAATTCCCGGGGCATTACGGATGGTATCGAGCTCGGTTTGTAAGAAGGAAACTTACACCAAGCTAACCCAGGATAGGACCCTTACTGTAATGGGAATCACCACTATTAGGTCGTTCATAGCTAATAATTCCTTAACATTTAGAAACCATGAGGAAGGATAGACTACATTATTAATTGTCCACTTGTGATAAAATTTCTACATAAATAAGTGAATGCTAATCATTCTAAACACGGATGGCTGGTCAAAGAGGGAGGGAGACCGTAACGTGGATGGGGAAAACCTTAACCCTCCGCAAAGAGAGAACACCATCGCATGAATGTACACCACCTCCCCGGTAGGTCCCGATTTGATCGGCAAGCCCTTCAATGAGATCTTATGTTTATGCAACAAATGATCGACAGAACCGAAATGTGCAGGAACGGTGCGAGAAGCACACGATCGAGTGTTGGAGCGATTCTTGTGTTTTGATCCACCCGCCTTTCGGGGGAACCGAATGATAATAAGGCCGAGGATTGGCTTGAACAAATGGAAAATATTTTTTTGCCATACGATATACCATGGAGCAACAAGTTACCTTAGCGGTATTCCGATTTGAATCCACCGCTCGTGATTGGTGGAAATCTGTGGAAAGAAGGTGGGAACAAGACCGAACCCGAAGGACATGGGACAACTTTTGTTGGAATTCAGGGACCAATACATTTCTCGGGTGGTCCGAGAAGCGAGACATGACGAATTTCACCGTTTGAGGCAAGGGAGTATGGCGGTGGCCCGAAGACGAGTCCGAGTTTCACCGATGTCAAAGTATGGTTTGGGCTCCATAAGTACCAAGGAGGACAAATTGTATAAGTTTACTCGAGGAACACCTCAACAAGGTTTCAAAGAAATCCAGCCTCGGGAAGCGCTTTGGCTTTGTCTCCGGGATCCACCACGGGTTCTCGATTATTATTAATATTTATAGTCCAAACGGAAAAGATTGATCAAGCGCCACCCGGACATCGAGATTAGAACTTGAGAGACAACTATTCGGTGGAAATGGATACATACCTGCTGCAGATTAGGGCCGCCTCTCGTGTGGAAATGGGTTTGAACCGTATCGAACAACTACAGAGAATCGGAGTAATAACAAAGGGCAAACTAGTGGCTTCAAGAGGCCGGTGTGGGACAAACATCTACGCCTCGTGCTAAATTGCAAAGGGATCACGACGAGAGGATTGATAAGAAAAAAGCCGATACAAAGCAAATCGTGTGCGTCTTGTCAAAAGGCCGGACATACTACTCGATGAGTGTTGGCGGAAACAAGGGAAATGTTTGAAGTGTGGAAGTGCGAACACCAATATAATAATTGTCCGTCAATTGCCAAAGGTGAAAACAGAGTGGCTCAACCACAAAAACCAAGGAACCAGCCAGGAAAATCGAGCGAGAGTACCAGCCCGAGTATTTTCCTTGGAAGACATGACGCTCCCAAAAGCAACCAATGTGGTGGAAGGTACGCTTCTAGTATCTAACCATTATGCTAAAAGTGTTATTTGACCCACCCCGGTCATCACACCCATTCATTGCACCACATTACACACAACATGTTCATACATGCATGGAGCATATGCCTATATGCTTAGAAGTATCAACTCCCATGGGCGCAAGCCAAATAACGGATATTATGTATAAGGCATGCGAAATAAAGATTGGTGATGTGAACTTTCCTATTGATTTGATTTTGTTGCCTATATATGGGTATTATGTTATTTTGGGTATGGATTGGTTGTCTACACATCATGCACAAATGGACTGTCATCATAAGACCATTACATTATGTGAACTGGAAAACCTATAGTGGAACAGGGAAGAGCACGAGTCAAGATGGCTCCAACCATTTTCGCCATTAAGGCTAGGAAAGCAATCACAAAGGGGGCGCGTGGATACTTGGCATTTGTAATTAACAAACCTAAGGTAGAGACTCAAATCCATGAAATGCCTATAATGTCATAATACCCGGATGTATTTCCATAAGAACTCACCGCCCTTTCATCCGATAGGAAATTGAATTCACCATTGAGGTCTTACCAGAACGTAATGGAAACGACCGAGAAATGGAAGATGATGTGCAAAGACAATACCTAGAACTAAGTTAAGAGGAATTTGGGGACCAAATTCTTTTAAGGAGGGGTCAATGTGACTCCCGAATTTTAGCGACGTGAGATACGACGTTGTGTAGTGATTTATTTATTTGGTTAAGTAACACACGAACCCTTTATTAATGAAATACGACCCGACTTTTACTTAATCTTCCAACGTCAATTATGTCTTTCTCATTTTCGAGCTTAACGATTTTATATTTTCTACTAATATTAATACTTGGTCGGTTAACTTCGAATTTAGAAATATTAGACCTTCGATAATTTAGAGTACATTCCGACCCTTATCCAAATATTTCTTCTTATTCTATAATTCATCCCAACCAATTTCCAATTTATTTTTAAAATACACATTTCTTATTTCACATCTTTAAATTTAAATTTATAAATATTTAATTAGGATATTTATACATTTTTATTTTTCCTCAATTTTATAAAGAAAAGAAACCAAATATTTTTCTTTTTCCTCTAATTTTGAAATTACCACTTTAAATGGGGAAAATAACTCAATTTTTCTTCTACCACTATTTTTATTTTATATCTTGCAAGACTACAATTTAAAAATTAGACAAAAAAATTGATAAATTCATTTCTATTTTATTTTATATCTTGCAAGACTACAATTTAAAAGTTTCTCACAAATTCCACTATATCTTGGTCAAACAAAAAAATGATATACCCTAAAAACTAGCTTTTGGCCAATTGTCCCTAAGAAAGTAGTCTAACTATTATTTTATGACCTAATTTTTCCCAATTATTACCTAACTCTTCATTTAACCAAAAAAAAAAAAAAAATAAAAAACCTCCCAATTCATACACATAAAATCTGTCCGTACAAGATTAAGGAAAAACAATTCATCTCATCCTCCTACAACTCTCAAACTCTTTCAATACAATTTCACTCTAACACTTAAAACACAAGAACACAAAAGTCCTCTTCATTTTGCTCATAGAATCAAAAAAGGTAAGAAATTCTTCTCTTCCATTTTCATTTTATCTTCTTGAAACTTCCAACATCTACCTCCAATTCCTAACATGATGAATCCTTCTTGTGAGGTACTCCTAGAAGATTATTCTTGAAGAGGAAATTCAAGACTACACATTTTTAAGGTGAGAAAATTATGGTTTTAGTATTTTCTCTTGACAACATGAAAAATTAAATTTTGACTCAAGGATATGAATTTTTGGAGCTTAGGGGCTGACCTACACCATCTCAAGTTGAGGTTAGAAGCTTGAAGGAAAATTTCCATTTTTAGAGACTACTTGAAGACATTAAGGTAAGTAGTAACCATTTGGTCCTAGTATATATATTTTCTTTGGACTTGAGACTTTAATTTTAACACCAAAATATGGTTTGGATATCATTTAGGGACTGAACTTCAAGATATTAAGTCAAGAAGTTAATACAAGGAAGAAGACTCCATTATTAAACGAACCCGAGAAAGACTACTACGAGGTGGGTGAAAAATCTTTCAAGAATAGGCAAATAATTTTCATAAAATGAGCATGATTTTCAAGATATATAGTAACTGAAAATATTTTAAATTACTATATATATTTTACATGTAATTTATTTTATGTATCAAGTTCAAGAAAGTTTCACAAAAATGAGCATGATTTTGATTTCTTGCACAATAGGGACATATTTGCACATATATATATATATATATATATATCTTAATTTCTTGTTCAACTCTTGATTAATGTGTAAATAAATATGTTATATGTTCAAAATCATGTTCTATACTTGACATATATTCTGGAAAATATGACCTTGTGCTCGAATTTGAACAAATATGCCATTTATGCAATTTTCGCAAAGTTGAGGACTAAACCGTAATTTTGAAAAGCGTCCAAGGACCAATTTGTAAATTTCGAAATTTTGGACTGTATTAATTATAAAATTTAATATTTTAATTTAATAATATTAGTTTAATGGTTTTGAGAGAAGAAAACCCATCCTTGAAATTTTAGGGACTCAAATGTGGAAACTTGAAAGTTTAAGGGGCAAAAATGAATTTTTAAACACTGTTCAGGGACCCCTCTGGAAATTTTGAAATTTTGACTTTCTCAAACAGAACAACCTATATTTTGAGAAATTTAAAAGGTTAAAGTGGTTTGGGTTGAGAAAACCGATTTGTTAAACTTTAAGTACTAAAGTGTAAAAATTCCAATTTTAAATGACCAAAATAAAATTTCAGGAAAAAGTACATCTCGGACACCTGGAAATTTACATAACCTTTGTTTTTGTAATATTTTGAACTTATGGTTCAAGTTTCATAACAAATGAACACTAAAAAAACCCTTAAGGGCAAAACCGAATTTTTGGACTAAAAATCGAATTTGTAAAACTTAAGGGACTTAAACCAACCCTATTTCAAAAATGCTTTTGTCCCAAAATCCTACTGTTATACATGATATTTTAAAATTAGAATCACATCATAAGCCCTCCCGGTTTGTGAGATCCAAAATTTTTAAGTTCGGGACCGAAAATGACATTTTTGATAAAAGAAGGACCAAACTGAAATTTTACAAAATCTCAACCCAGACCTTTTGAAAACTGAATCATTTAATAATTTAAAGAATTTAGAAACTGACCTTACATTTTTCCGAGGTCGAGACTAGGATTTATTCAATTTTTGACTCGATAAGTACTTTTCCAAGAAATGGGACTATTTACAAAATTTTCCTTTTATGAAGGACCCCAAAATAAAATATTTTCTTCTCTACAGTCCTATACTGATTTAACTATGATTTAATCATGCTTCCATATTTTCTTGAAAATCCCCGGACTATACGCACTACGCGTGGCGACTTCCCTTTGGATAAATTTAAACTTAACTTGTTGATATCATGAACGCTTTTTATATGTATCGTCATATTTTTACTCGACTACCTAGTTGACATACCGTACTTGTAATTATTTCTTGCTTGAGTCAACTTGGTGTGTCGAGCTCTAAGTCGGAATGGATACGTCGGGGATAGAACCGGTAGCTCGGCCGCTATTTGACTCTCCCGGCCCTATCGCCCTAATCCCCAACCGAGGGACGAGTTTGTCCAAGGGAAGTGGGTCGTAGTACTTGAGGTATAATCATGATTATGACAATCCGAGCCTAGCTAGCTCTATTGTGGATTTGTCTTTGCCTATGGAGCGATAAGTTTGGTCTTGGACCATTGCTTTGGGTGTTACAAGGAAGATCGAAGGAATCATTGCCCCGATCCACACGATCTCGAGTTACTCGGACTCGTTTAGTTGGCGTCACACTCCGTGCGCAACCACTACTTGCTTGGGTTGGCGTTACACTCCGTACACAACCACTACTTGAATTACTTGCTTGGGTTGGCGTTACACTGCACGCAACCACTACTTGAATACTTGCTTGGGTTGGCGTTACACTGTGACGCAACCACTACTTGAACTATTTGCAACACATTCATAGTGCTTGAATAATCATGAACTATTTTCATCAAACTATATAAAGCTATATTATTTTGAAAACCATGTTGCTTGTAAATCGCGTGTGTGACGACGCATCATGAATCATGCATTCTTCATATAATCGTTTTCCCGCATCTATATAAGCCACACTTACACACGATCACCCATCCATCGAGAATTTTTGTCTCACCCCATCTTTTTCAACGGCCGGTGATGATCCACCATATTATGAAGACGTCAACGAAGGCGACCAGCGGCTTAATTAATCCCTAGACTTAGTTCGTCAATCTAGCCTTAATTATTCGTTTATGAACAATTGCTATGTTGTATGTAATAGAGGGCGTAAGACCTCTTTCGCTTAGACAAATGGATTATAATAGTATTTTCCGCCGCGACTATTGACTCTGTTTTTCGAGGATTATGAAGAACTATGTCTATTCGATAATTAATATCGCTCAAATACTTGGTGGATTATATTTTAGAATAAAGAAGCGGCATAAGTTACCGTTGCAGCGACTCCAAATTCTGGGGCGTTACATATTTTTAGTTAATTACTTTAATAGTAATAAACTATAAGTAAATAAAATAATTGTATAAATACATAAATTTTCTTACTATAAAATGAAAAAGAAAGAATAAAATATTCATTTGGTGTGAGATTTTGTGTCTTGGGTTGGAAATAGTTTTGACAAATTTATACTAAAACACCAAATTTGGTATAGTTTTTACATCAAATTTGATGATATGGGTTGGAGATGGTCTAAGATATTTCTTTCCATACCATTCACACTCCTCTAGAGCAAATCTTGTTCTTGCACGATTGTAAGGACCTCTTAGTATTTTACAACAAATATGCGTGTAAGAGATTCAAATCTTTTTTCTTTCCAATTTGCTATTAGAATTCGTATGATAACATTTGAATCTAGGAATGGCAATGGGGCGGGTCAAAACCCGCCCCGCATTAAACCCGCCCGATGGGGGTCAGATCCGAACAAATGGGTCCCGGCGGGTCTCGGGTCCAAGGTTACAAAACCCGCCCGGGTCGGGGGCGGGTCCCGGTCCTATAGGACTCGCCCGCATGTTAATTTTTATTAATTTTTTTAATATATTTTTGCATTATTTACTTTAAAATTTGAGTATTATATGTTTAAAAATATTAGTTGAGTACTAATATAATATTATTTACTTTTAAAGTTTAATTTACTAATATAATATCTTGTAATATTCTACTTTGAATATTTATTTTAAGTATTAGTTGAGTACTATGTAGTATAATAGTATTTGTTTTTTAAAATAAATCTTAATAGTAGCCAATTCTAAAAAAATAGTTATAATAAGTTGCATAATTATATTTATTTATTTTTTAACCTATTGGCATTTGATTACTTTTGACAAATTGGCCATAAATAGAAAAATATAAATTATTATAAATTAAAAAATATATTTGGCGGGTCTAGCGGGTCTAGACCCGCCAGGCGGGTTTTGAGGCGCGGGCGGGCGGGCGGGTCCGGGTTTGGCCAAACCCGCCGTTGCCATCCCTATTTGAATCGAAAAATTAGAATAAGAATCCAAATAATAATATTTATTTAGATTCCTATATTATATAAATACGAAGATGAATATAATTATATTCGATTCAAGTATCCGAAAGAATATATTCGAATAATAATATATAGATATATATTTATAGCAAATGTTGTAAAAAGCGTTAGGCGCTCGCTAGACAGAATGGCCCAGGGCCGCCTAGCGGGACCTAGGCGGGCCTAATCGGAAAAACAATCGTAGGTGGACAAGTGGGGCCTAGTGCCAAGGCGGGGATTAATCGGACTAGGCGGTGATAATTACAATAGAGTAATATATAAATCACTCATATATAATCTTTATATATGTAGGTCCCAAGGGTGTGAGTGTAAGGTTTAGAAGGGGGTTGAATAAACCTTACCAACTTTTCAAATTAGTCCTTTCAAATTTTCGAGTTAATGTTTCTGTTTGTGTCCTTGATGGACAACTAAGTTAGTTAATCAGACAGAGTTAGTCACTCAACGAGACTGATTGAACTATTGATAGAATAACTCAAATTTGTTTTGACTAAAGACTTAACTCTTGTGAGTTGTTTTATTGGAAGACTTAACACCCTTAAATTTGGTTAAGTTTATTTTAATACTCGGTTTGAGCACTCGAGTTGATTATCAATTGGATAGCAAATTTATCAGCAAATATAAAAATAAGATGCGTAAATTAAAGTGTTGAAATGTAAATGACACAATAAGTTTTTATAGAGGTTCGAAGATGGGGTAATTCTTATACTCTGTCTTCTCCAACTCTGGAGGAATCCACTAAGTATTGATCAATATACGAGTGGTTAACGGTCCGGATACAAGTCTTGATCACACCTGGTGACTTGATTCTTTGGGACTCGTTTGGAGATGCCTTGGTCACATTTGGCTTCTCATACGACTCGAACTTCTTCACGGGCGGCCGCGCCGCTACTACACACTGACCCACTTGCTTAAGTTCCTTGGATTTGATCACGAAGCCCTCCAAATAGCTTAAGCTTGGTTCGACCTTGAACCTTCGCAATCCTTCGTGGAATGTAGACCCCTTGATTCTTGAAATGATTCCTCTTCAACGATTGAAGTTGTCTTTCCTTCACAGGTGAGTGTTGGATTGATTTCCTTCGTAATGTAGGCTTGAGGATATTTTTGCTTACAATTCAAATGTTAGCTTGAATGTTCGTGGTTGAGTAACCTTCTCTCGAGTGATTCTCGGCCTTTTATAGTGATCTTTCAAAAATTTGCCCGTTGAATAGATAGGCTTATTTTTAAAAGTCGTTGGCTTGTCTTGTTGCGATCCTCGGAAGTGCCATTTCCTCGTATGAATGATTCTTGACTTTTCGGTGTTCGACACAGTGCGGTGCTTCCCATTGGTTTATTCCTTTTGCACGCTCTCGAACCGAGCACTTCAAGAAAGAAGATATGGGAGTATTACTTGTTTAAGTAATTCTCTTGATTTGTGCAATGGATCTCTTTCGATTATCTCGACTGATTGCATTTCCTTGACTTCCCTGGCGACTTGAGTCGGCTTCCAATCATTGGATGACTCTTGTCACTTCAACTTGAGACTTGGCTGTCTTGAGTTGACTTGATTGATACTTCACTCATTTGCACCTTTAGTCGAGTTCCTATCTTCTCTTCTTTGCCATACTTTGCCTCACGGTGAGTCTTCCTTCTAGTCTCGAGTTGTCTTCTTGCATGTTCAGGGCATAGCCGACTTAACTCACTCGACCAGCCCTATCTATTACAATGCAATTTACAACAAAAATAGGGTGCCAACTTCCTATTCTAAGTTTTGCATGGCATTCATCAAAATCTACAAAATAATTTCCCAACAATTTCCCCCTTTTTGATGATGCCAAAACTTAAATATACAACAATAATTAAACATTAAAGATACATACAGACAAATGTAGAATCACATAATGTATGATTAGAATCGATCTTTTATTGATCACAACATTCTTGTTCTTTACATAGCTATTTACAAGTGTATCGAGCTTGAATCAAAAGAAAATGTATATGAGCTTAAATGGACCTTAAAGTAACCATCTTGTTCTATATCTCCATAAGTATAGAAATTGTACAATTTTATTCAATGTCTGAAGACTTACATAAAAATATATTTACACAAATGAAATACACGAAGGGTGGACATCAACACTTCATCTCCTTTTTGCCTCCTTCTTTCATCTTCTTTAGCTCTGTCATCTTCGATCTTCTTCTCTTTTTCTTATCTTGATCGCCTTCTTCTTTTCATACGCCCTTACGGGCGACTTCATCTCTTCTCAGTCTTTCTTGTCTTTCCTCCCATAGTTGAGTTTGTCTTTTATTTTCCTCTTCAATTTTCTTCACATACTACTCAAGCATTGTTCTTAGCCACTTGCAGGTTGGCTACTTCGTCAAATCCAGCCCAATAGATCTCTCCTTTATTGCCTCGGATCTATATACTCAATATTTTTGGGCGAGAGGTCTAGGTGCGAAACCTCTTCCTCCACCTCTGCTTCTTCTTCTTTTTCCTCGGGCGTGTCTTTGTGCGGGGTCTTCTTTTTCCCAGTTGAGTGACTAGCAGAGTATTTGCAAAGTAGTCTCTGCTGCTGTCGGCCTTCTTCACATAGTGTGAGACCCTTTTCCCGACAAATCCCAGGCTTGAGCCGTAGACATATTTGCGAAGTATCCTCCGGATGCAAGCATCTTGAATTCATCAAGCGATCTTGGCTCGGTTAGGCATACGAAATGGCATAGGTGTCTCTGCATTTGGAATGCCTCCATGTTGTTTGAGAATATCCATAACTCGGGCATCCATCCTTCCTTCCACTTCTTTCATCACTCGCTTTTGTCTTTCTCTTTTCGACCCATAGGTAGTGCAAGCAGAGTGTTGGAGTGGCGAGAGTCATGGGAGTTTCTTTGATAATATCACGTGTGTGACAAGACCTTGTTGAGGGGTTTTAGCAATCATCAAGGTCACATCTTTCGAACCTTCCCCTCAACATACTTCCCTTTCTTCACTCTTATTACTTCCTCATTTGTCTTTCCTTCACAAACTGCTTCCTCCTTCTCGCCTTCGGATCCTTGGCGCCTTTTAGGTATTCCTTACTCGTGGTTGGAACATCCTCGGTGAGTCTTTTGGATCGATCCACGGAGATGACTCAACTTCATCGTCTCCTTCCGATCCCGAAAGGTTACATCAGATTATCCTGGGAATCGTGAAGAGCATTTACCTCATTTTTCGATGTATCAATGATAGCGGGAGGGATGTTCGTGGCTTCAGATTTCTCTACCCAGGGAAGTCTCAACCTCCCGTTGGCCTTCATTACCTCCTGCAGTCTCAAGCTGCGGCGAGGCCTGGACATCCCTATCGATAGTGTCATTTGTCTTGGGGTCTTCGAGGTGGCATCCATTGGAGTCTCAACTCCATGGATTGCACTTTCATCGCCTAGAGTGTTAAATCCCCGGGCGCTTCTTTCTTGTGCCTCGACATCATCGGCATTGGCATTGGCAGAGCGGATTGGCACCTCGGTGAGACAGTCTCAACTGCCTCGAGCCTTGTTGATGACAACATCGGTTGTGTATTCGTGATTGTTCCTTCTCCACTTCGCCACGAGATTCATTGTGGAGTCACCGCAAAGATCCTCCGACCTTGCTGCGGTGGAGGAGTTTCCCCCGGTGGCACACCCGGTGAGTGACTTGAATGGGGTCACTCGTCTCTAGACTCCATTTGTTCCCATTGAGTATGCGGCCGTTAGGCAGGTGGTAAGACACCTTCATTAGGGGTTGGCTCACCGGGGTCCCCACACTCCCGGTTTCATCACCAGTTCCTTAACACCTTCATCCAAATGAGCCGGGAAGTGGTGGCGGCGACAATGATGGCAATATCGCACCACTCCCATATGATCTATCTATCATTTGTGATTTGGAGGACTCTCCTAGTCCCTCCATCATTCTTTGCTTATGTAGGATTCTCGGATTCTTGCATTGATTCTTTGCATTTGCAACTCTTCGTGGCGAATAGGGGTCCAGATCCTCATCACTTTACGATAGAATGTCGAGGTGAGGATGCGTATGTTCTCAGAAGTGCGGTGAGAGGGCGGAGATCTTTGGCCTTCTCACGTGCCTCGCCTTCCTCTCGCTGTCTCTCCTTCTCCTTGTCCTTGAAGATCGCAAGATATCGTGCGATTTCTTCATCAGTTTGACCCAAAGTGGTCACTTCAAAAAAGTTCAACAGATTCTCTTCTTCTTCGATAAACTCGAGTCCTTTGGAACTATTCCTGGATCGACTCAACTTCCACTTCCTCCACTCTCGCAGACGATTTTGGATGTCGGATAAGGTGGGGATATGATCATCACATCATCATCATCTCTATCATCTTCTTCTTGCTTTGTCCCTCGTTCTCGGGGATAGAAGGTAGCAAGCTACGGTGCTCCATACCGTCAGCAATCGTCGTGTTGTAGGGAGGATACAACCCTCCAACGGTGAGTTTGCTTTCTCGGCTACTTCTTGTGTCTCATTTGTTCAAACTACGATTGGGTCTTTAGTTTGCCTCTGCTGATCGCCTTGGCAGACTTGGCTGTTTCATCAATAATTTCTGGAGACTCTACTTCTCCAATAGAGTCTCCAGATCTGTTTGGTTGAGTGGTGACTCGGCCGGTTTCTCAAGCTTGGAACGCTTGAAGATTCTTCTTCTTCTCTTTGTTTGTACCGGAGGGATTTTTGGTTCGAGATAAGGTTTCTTCGAGTCTGGGCCGCGGGGGGCAGTCTGTCGTCTTTCGAGGAGCTGGTCATCTTGGCTTATCGGTTCTCCTCTTCTTGATGACCGGAGAAGGTATTTGAGATTCCTTCTCCGCTGCGCAGCTGGGCGAGGGAGACACGGTTGTAAGGGGGCAAGTGACTCGGCTACGGGGCGGGAGCGATTTTTTTCTTTCTTTTGCAGCGTGATCTTCTTGGCAGTGCAGGAGAGCAGACCTTCTTTTGAGGAGGGGAGACATTTCTATCTTGGTCGGTGATTCCCCCTCACTCGTATCGGCTCTCTTAGCGTAGGCTCTCTTCAGGCGTGCGAGAGAGGTTTGATCGAAACATCCTCTTGTTCACATGGAATGCCTTTCCATGTCGAAGAGGGACTCCTTTCTTCCATCATCGGCCAATCACCAGGTCGTATCCCAGGGAACCTCCAAACGTACCATTCTCCTTGAAGGATTTGTTCCTAATATTTTGGCGAGTCTTTTTGTATACAAACTCAGCCCAATTTACTTTCTTCTCTTCAATGATCGCGACCATCACGATCAATTTTTCTTTGGACAATGGTCAAAGTCGCCAATTTTGATGTCTATGCATTTGGCAACAACGTCCAAAGCAATTTGTGGTAGTCCTCTTTCAGTAGCCTCTTATTAGCTGTATAGACTACTTTCGCAGCACAGTCGGACTTGGCTACTTCCTTCCAAGCAGCAGCTAGGTCGACATCAGCTTCATAAATTTCCGGCACTCCTTCCACCGGCAATAAGCAGTGTTCTGCCAGATCCTTGGCAGTAATGGTGAACGCCTTTCCATGAACAGAGGACTTGATGCCCTCATCGTGAACCTCAGCGTTCACATAGAACTGTGCGACCTCTTCTACGTAGGTCATAGGGAACTCCATCGTTAAAAATGGTTTTAATCCAGATTTTTCCAGCTTATCAGCAATCTTCTTTACGAGGGTGTCGTCGGACCCTTGTTTAACCATACCATCGAAGTCCACAGTAGACCCGGTGTGGATTTGCTTTCCTAGCTTGACAAAATCATGAGTAGATGCCATTTCGAGATGTTTTACCGAACGAAACTTGAAAACCGAGGCGAGGATTGATAGGGTTTTGAGAGAATTTTTTTTTTTTTGCTTTCGAGAGAGAGATGAACAGTTTTTGGTAAAGTGAGAGAGAAACGGACGAGATGGTTTAAGTATGGTTCATGAAAGGGCGTGCGAGAGGTTTTGAAATCGATCAAAATCAACGGCTTAGATCTTGCACGCTGATTTACATTTAATGTCTAGCATTTAATGCGGCTTAAAAACATTCCCGCTTAGTAAAACGACCGCGTTTTTGTCACTTTGCTCATAAATGACTCAACTTACTCCTTAGTTGATTCAATCCTTCTTCTCACTCATCTCCTAGTGACTCGGCTATCGGCCTAACTCGATACATCGACTTTCCGATACGGTGATTCACTTAGTGAATTGCAATTCAGACCCTTTTTCCTCTTTTCATGTTTCATCTCTTTTCTTTGAGTCTTCTGAGTGTCAACTCAGCTCAATTAACCCTAACTCATGCTTGAGTTCTTCAAATCTTGACTCACATAATGGTTTTGTGAATATGTCGCTAACCTTTATCGGTTGAAATATATTCCAAGGTGATGTCCTTCTTTTCAACATGGTCTCTTAAAAAGTGATATCTGATGTCGATATGCTTTGTTCTTGAGTGCAACACAGGATTTTGAGTGATTGCAATTGCACTTGTGTTATCACACATGATTGGAATTTCCTTTTCTTCAACTTCATAGTCTCTCATTTCTTTGTCTCATCCATAGGACTTGGGCACAAGCTTTTTGCCGCCTATGTATTACCTTCGGTGTAGAGAGGTGGCTATTGAATTTTGCTTTTTGCTAAACCAGGAAATTAGCCTATTTCCAAGCATTTGACATGTGCCGAGGTGCTCTTCTGTCAACTCTACATCCAAAGATAGTCAGTGCGAATAACCAATTAGCTTGAATCCACCTTCCTTTGGATACCATAAGCCAACTTCTTGGCTTCCTTTCAAATATCTCAAGATCCTCTTGGCTGCGGTCATGTGGCTTTCTTTTGAGCTTGATTGAAATCTTGCACATACACCTACAACAAAGGTGATGTCCGGCCGCTTCTTTGTGAGATAAAGCAATGATCCAATAAGTGCTCGTATCTTGTTTGATCTACAGGCTTGCCATCCGCATCCATATCCATTTTGACCGATGTATTCATTGGTATTTTCACGGAAGACTTCTCTTCCATACCAAATTTCTTCATTAAATCTACGGTGTATTTTGTCGACTTATGAAGGTTCCATCCTTCATTGTTTCACTTGAAGTCAAGGAAGAATGTCGGCTCTCCCATCATGCTCATTTCGAATTTGCTTTGCATGAGATTTGAAAATTTATCACACACCTCTTTGTTTGTGGATCCAAAGATGATATCATCCACATATATTTGAACAAGCGTATACTCTTCCTATCTTGAATTAGAAGAGTGTTCGATCCACTTTGCCTTTTGTGAATTGTTTCCGATCAAGAATTGTGACAATGTATCATACCATGCTCGGGTGCTGTTTCAACCCATACAGAGCTTTCTTAAGTTTGTATACTTTATCTCCAAGAGTCTTCTGCTCAAACCCGGAGGTTGTTCAACATACACTTCTTCTTCCAATAAACCATTAAGAAATGCACTCTTTACATCCATTTGATATACAATAAAGTTCTTGTGAGTCGCATAGGTAAGAAACATCCTTATGGCTTCCAATCTTGCCACAGGAGCAAATGTTTCATCAAAATCTATCCCTTCTTCTTGGCAATATCCTTTGGCTACCAATCTTGCTTTGTTTCTCACCACAAAACCTTCCTCATTCATCTTGTTTCGAACACCCATTTAGTGCCAATAACATTTTGATGGGTAGGTCTTTGAACCAGTTCCCACACTTTATTTCTTTCAAACTCGATTGACTCTTCTTGCATGGCTTGAATCCAATGTGTGTCATCAATGCTTGTGACACATCTTTGGCTCTATTTGTGAGATGAAGCATGCTAACATTGCTTCTTGTTGAGATCGGATCTCGTTTTGACACCTTCTCTTACATCTCCAATGACTAGTTACGGTGGATGGTCTCTCAACCATCTTACATCGGGTTGGAGTAAGTTAGTTGGATTGATCGTCTTCATTTGTGTTGTTTTGATCGCTCTCTCATCATCACTTAGTCACAGATTTTCTATTTTGTGTTTGAGACTCGGCTATCTCATCTTCATCTAGGTTTATAATTCCGACGAACTTCAACATAGGAACTCTTCTGCGTGGTTGGTTGATTGACTTATCGGTGACTCTTCAATGTCTTCTCCATTTACATTTGGCTCATCAAACACCACATAGATGGATTCTTCTCGTAACCATAGTCCTCTTGTTGAGTACTCTTGTAGGCTTTGCTTTGGTGAGTATCCTAAGAAGATACCTTCATCGACTTTAGCATCAAAAGCCTTTAAATTATCTTTGCCATTGTTATGGATGAAGCATTTGCATCCAAATATTCTAAAATATGCAACATTTGGCTTTCTCCTGCCCGGATCTCATAGGGAGTCTTTGTCATTTGTCTGTTTATCATGCATCTATTTTGAGTATATCATGTTGTGTTTATTGCTTAAGCCCAAAATCTTTTAGGTAGCCCTGCTTGACTAACATGGTCCTTCTTTTGCTTCTTTAAGAGTTTTGTTCCTTCTTTTTGCAACTCCATTTTGTTGTGGAGTCCTTGCTGCAGATAATTCATGACCAATACCATTTTCAATAAGATCTTGAGTGATTATACTATTGACAAACTCGGTTCCTCTGTCGAGATCTTATTTTGATAATGGTTTGACTCTTCTCATTTTGGATTCTTTTCATCATTTGTGGTAGTTTTCTGCGAGTTTCTTTCTTCTTACACATGAATATTGTCCATGTATATATTGAGTAGTCATCTACTACCACCAAGGTGTATTTCTTCCCACTTATGCTATTTGGTTCAAGCTGGACCAAATAGATCCATATGTAGCGGTGCAATATTCTAGTTGAAGATGGACATGTCTTTTCTTTGAATGATGATTTGATTTGCTTTCCCATCGGCATGCATCACATACACTTTCTTTCTTGTATCTCGAGTGCGGAAGTCCTTCTACAAGATCTATACGGCAAACTTGTTAATTGTTTTGAAATTCGGGTGACTCGAACTTCTTGTGCCACAACTAACTTGATTAATTTGTGCTCTTTGCTAGTAGACAAGTGCTTGGTGTTGCGAGTTGACCAATCTACCACATACATGTTCTTTTTATGCGCATCCTTGCAACACAACTTCATTGGATTGATGTCCTTGATTTGACATATACCCATGTTGAATCCAACATTATAACCCTTGTCACAAAGTTGGTGATGCTTAGCAAGTTGAAATTGAGTCCTTCAACATATGCAACATCCGAGATTTCTAATCCATTTTCTTGATGGATCCAGTGCCCCTTATTTCTCCGGAGCTTCATTTCCTCCAAATATGACTTTTTCACCTCGACTTCCTTGAATTTTGTGATTTTTCTTGTTTCTGTCATATATGCGGAACAACCACTATCCATGTACCAGGTTCCTTGGCACTTTCGGATGTTCCTTGAACGCAATCAAGGAAATTAAGTTTTAGGTACCCATACTTTATGCAGGTCACGAGGGGTTAGTATTGTAAGATGATCCAACCAACCTATAGCCAAATGATTTGACTCTAAGGGGTTGCCATCTATCGGTGCCATAATCATAATTAATTACGGCAAATTGCTTGGGGGTTTTTGGTTCATACGAGTTGTCTCTTTTGTTTGTATGCTGTGTAGGTGTTTTATGTGTGCCTTGGTGCCTTGGGTAGTTGTGATATCTCCGAGTGTAGTGCCTTGGTGCATATGTGTCTTTGGTAAAAGCCCTTATTTCTTTGGAATGGCTTTTTTTGAGTTCTAGGTCTTTGCCACTTAGGCTTATATTCCACAGATCTTTGTTGATAGTTCACATTATTCCAATCGGCTTGGATTGGGTAGTTTCTACCATTCCCATCATATATATTTCTTTTATAGAATTTAAGGGCTTTTGGTAGCTCTGTTTCTTCTTTCTGAGTATTTCCTAGTTGGAGTTTTGGTTTTTGAGATACTTCATTACTTGAAGATCCTTTTCCAAAATCACTTTTGGAGCTTCGACATAGCACAAGGGAATTAAATCCTAAGCCTGTCTTGTCTCCACATTCTTTTTGACTCATAATGAGGTCATCCAAGGATTTAGATGCCTTGGTGAATGAGCCAATCACATTTTTGAGGTCATTCTCCCTCTTTTCTATAGCAGATTATTTCTGCTATTAACTTAGCATTTTCCTTCAGACTTTTATTCTCGTCGGCTATTTGACTTAGAGTACTCAGCTCCTTAGTCACTGAGAGTTTTTGCTTTTGAGTAGGCTGTTTTCCTCATTTAGTAGTGTGTGTGAGGATTTAATGTGTTCAAAGTCTTTCATCATTTTGCCTAATGAATAATAAAGATTAGTGGGTGATGAAGTGTGTGTGTATCACTAGAATCGAGTGTGATGAATTAGAGTGTACCTCATCTTCTTGGTCGAGGTTGGTCTTGTTCCTTGGCCATTAAACAGATCAAGGCGTCTTCTTGAGTCACTTGAGTAGTCGACCTTCACTCTCGAATCTTGAATTGTGTTTTGTCTTTTGACTTCGTCTCGTGATCTCTGCCCAAAGATTGCCTTTTTCTTTTCTTGTCTTCTTTCTCTCAAGACCTTTCTTTCCTCTTCATTCTGTATTTGTTAACTACATGATATGGGCAATCAATGGCATAGTGACCTGGTTGTCTGCGGTTCAGATAGATTTTCAACCTTTTGATCAGCTCTTTCCATTTTGGATTGTCGACCCTTTGATATTCAACCTTTTGATGCTCTGCTCTCTTGGTTGACCTATCTTCCCTTGACTTGGAGGAGCCGAGTGTCTTCCGGAGGATTCGCCCTTGCCTCTCTTGTAGTTCTTATTGAAGAACTTGTTAAACCTTTTAACCATCGGGCTATTTCCTCTTGGTCAATGACTTCTTTGACCTCGGCTCTCTTGCCATCCTTAATAATTAGAGCAACTATTTTGGGCACGATTGTCTCCTCCTGGTCTTTTCTTCTCGGCTCAAATTCGTAGGCTTTGAGATCGAGAATAACTCATGGTTGGATGTCTTGGATAGGTCCATGGAATGTCTCGGTGCCATGACCTTCATTTCCCATTCATTTGGGAGACTTCTTAGAATCTTCATACACATTTCCTTCGTGTATATTCTTTTCCAAGTGCGAGATAGCTCGTTGGTAATTTCGTGAACCGAGCATCCAATTGATCCAAGGTTTCTCCTGCGAGCATTTTAAAATTCTCAAATTTACGTACAACCGATAGTTTATTTTCCTTGATTTGCTCGAGCCTTCACAAATCAATGTTAGTCATCCCTGATTTCTTTAGCCGTTTTGCATGATTTGACTTTGTTGAACATAGTTTTGTCCCAGGTTTTGTAAAGAATGTCCTTGGCCACATTGTCCAAGTTATATCTTTTCTGTCATCATTTGTCCATTCGACTTTTGGTTTTTCAACCATGGCTGGTCCGGGGGAGCAACATCCTCTTCACCTTCAAAGTGCAGCTCTCCTTATAGGCGTGTTCACTTTTAAAATTTGCGAGAGGCCCATCCTCTATCACTATCCACATCTCATCGTGTAATCTTTGATAGATGAGCCTCGCATACTTAATTTTCCAATCATCAAATTCTTCAATTGTGAACATAGGGATTCGTGTCAAATTTGCTTCCATGATAATAACTTTCTTTGAGTAAAGGAGTTTTGAAAGATTGAGTACTAAAACAAGCTTTGAAAAATTTGGAGATCTAGTTCGGTAACTAGTGCGGAAGGCTCAATGAACCAACCGCTACGATACCACTTGTAGGTCCCAAGGGTGTGAGTGTAAGGTTTAGAAGGGGGTTGAATAAACCTTACCAACTTTTCATATTAGTCCTTTCAAATTTTTAGAGTTAATGTTTCACAAGTGTGTGTCATGACAACTAAGTTAGTTAATCGTGAGTTAGTCACTCAGACTGATTGAACTGTTGATAGAATAACTCGAGTTGTTTTGACTAAAAACTTAACTCGATTGTGAGTTGCTTTTTTTGGAAGACTTAACACCCTTGAATTTGGTTAAGTTTATTTTAATACTCAGTTTTAACACTCGAGTTGATTATCAATTGGATAGCAAATTTATCAATGAGATATAAAAATAAGATGCAAAAATTAAAGTCTTTGAAATGTAAATGACACAATAAGTTTTTATAGAGGTTCGAAGATGGGGTAATTCTTCTACTCCTCTCTTCTCCAACTCCTGGAGGAATCCACTAAGTATTGATCAATATACAGAGTGGTTAACAGTCCAGATACAAGTCTTGATCACACGGTGACTTGATCCTTTGGGACTCGATCGGAGATGCCTTGGTCACACGGTGGCTTCTCATACGACTCGGCTTCTTCTTCAGGCGTTTGCCTTGCTACTACAGCCCACTTGCTTAAGTTCCTTGGATTTGATCACGAAGCCCTCCAAATAGCTTAAGCTTGGTTCGACCTTGAACCTTTCTACAATCCTTCGTGGAATGTAGACCCCTTGATTCTTCAAATGATTCCTCTTCAACCGATTGAACTTGTCTTTCCTTCACGGTGAGTGTTGGATTGATTTCCTTCGTAATGTAGGCTTGAGGATTAATCTTGAATGACTTGAGAATATTCTTGGTTACGATTCAAATGTTAGCTTGAATGTTCGTGGTTCAGTAACCTTCTCTCGAGAGTGATTCCTCGGCCTTTTATAGTGATCTTTCAAAAATTTTCCGTTGAAGAAATAGGCTTATTTTTAAAAGTCACTTGTGGTCGTTGGCTTGTCTTGTTTGATCCTTGGAAGTGCCATTTCCTCGTATGAATGATTCTTGACTTTTCAGGTGTTCGACACGGGTGCGATCTTCCCATTGGTTTATTCCTTTTGCACGCTTTTTGGGAACCGAGCACTTCAAGAAAGACAATATGGGAGTATTACTTGTTTAAGTAATTCTCTTGATTTACGCAACGGATCTCTTTCGATTATCTCGATTTATCGCATTTCCTTGACTTCCCGGGCGACTTGAGTCGTCACTTCCAATCATTGGATGACTCTTGTCACTTCAACTTGAGACTTGGTCGTTTGTCTTGAGTTGACTTGAGTCGATACTTCACTGTTTGCATCTCAGTTTGCACCTTGATCGAGTTCCTATCTTCTCTTCTTTGCCATACTCGGTGCCTCACACAGAGTCTTCTTCCTTCTAGTCTCCGGTTGTCTTCTTGCATGTTCGGGCATAGGCCGACTTAACTCGGCTCGACTGCACCTATCTATTACAATGCAATTTACAACAAAAATAGAGTGCCAACTTCCTATTCTAAGTTTTGCATGGCATTCATCAAAATCTACAAAATAATTTCCCAACAATTTCCCCCTTTTTGATGATGCCAAAACTTAAAATATACAACAATAATTAAACAGCAAAGATACATACAGGCAAATGTAGAATCACAGAATGTATGATTAGAATCGATCTTTAATTGATCACAACATTCTTGTTCTTTACATAGTTGTTTACAAGTGTATCGAGCTTGAATCAAAAGAAAATGTATCGAGCTTAAATGGACCTTAAAGTAACCATCTTGTTCTATATCTCCATAAGTATAGAAATTGTACAATTTTATTCAATGTCTGAGAAGACTTACATAAAAATGTATTTACACAGTGAAATACACGAAGGGGTGGACAGCAACACTTCATCTCCTTCGCTGCCTCCTTCTTTCATCTTCTTTAGCTCTGTCATCTTGATCTTCTTCTCTTTTTCTCATCTTCAACCGCCTTCTTCTTTTCATACGCCCTTCCATGACTTCATCTCTTCTCGATCTTTCTTGTCTTTCCTCCCATAGCATTGAGTTTGTCTTTTATTTTCCTCTTCAATTCTCTTCACATATATTTATTTTTGTAAATCATTAATATATAATAAAAATGTTGGAAATAAATTTGATTTGATCAACATAACATTGGGTTTGAAGAATATTTTTCAATATAAAATTAAAAAAAGAATTCGTTAAATATTATAGCTCAATAAGCTCATTTTCTTGAAGTTCTTTAAAAATGTATTCAGAAAATATCTAGATATTTTGGAGAAGAAAAGTTGTAGAGAATTCTAGAGGAGTAGGTATTATTTTAGACTATTCTTGTGAATGAAATATAACCATTAAATTAAATTAATCATGGTCATTGGTTAGAGAAATGTCTTAGTATAAAAGAGCATTGATAGTGAAAGGTGTGAGCATGTTTCTCATCCATATTTGAAAGTTACATCAACATATATATAAGGAAAAATACTAGTAGATATACGAAATAACAAGCATGGAGCAACATAAAAGTGGCATAAGGCTATGGGAAAAACAATTGCTATGTGGGATGGCAAGAATATGAGCTTGTCTACCAGATTTTCACCGCCATTGTTTTGGTCCTTTATAATTTTTAACTTATGTCCTTTTCATGTGAAGAGAAGGATATGGATTAAATTACATACTTACTTGGGACGGAGTCAATGGGCGATCAAGAAGGCTCATGGCCTAGGTGGCTAGGTTGGCAACCTCCATTGCACTCGGGAGGGGCACTGGCTAAAGTCGGCTCAAGTGGTTGAGACTATGTATAATTCTTGTAGCAGGTCACAATTAGTCTTGTTGTTATGTTGTATCGACTTTTTGTTGATGTGAGAAAGCGCCACAAGTAGAGCAGTGCGTACTTGGTCTCCACCATTAATTTTTAAGACAAAAGTTATGTTGTTTTCAAAACCACGCAGTCACTTGTGATGAGCATATAGCGAACTATTCTTTCGCCTTTTACTAAAGAATACCGTGTGCTCGTTGCATTTAAGCGGGCCTATTTTTGGAGGGAGCTTTCCATTTATCAAGTTACCAAATTCAAAGAATGAAATTCATTTGTACAATTACTTATAAAATTCTATTGTAAAATGTCCACTAGAGAAACCACTCTTGTATTTTCATATTTTCACTCATATGAATGGTTAAATGAATGGTTTATTTTCGAACAAAAATCTATCTGCTCTTTTTGTTCTCTCGAGTCTTTGGTTTTCCTCCTCTCAAAACATATTTCTTTCGGGAAAGTTAGAAAATGCACATCTATTTTTCACTATCCAAAATTTAAACAAAGATAATGATCTTAGATATCAAAACGAGGTAATCTTTGGCTTTTTAGATAGCTAAAATAGCAAAATAATTTTGGGTGAATTTCATAATAAGGTCCAAATTTAAGAAAATCTATCATTTTAAAGACCCGGACTAAAAAATTAGGCAGGCGGGGCGGGGCGGGTACTCGCGGAAAGTAAGTGATACTCGGACAACATCTTGTTTTCCGCATTATCTCAAGGTTTCCCTATCGGCTCCTGCGAGTTCTTTTTCAACATATTGATTATCTCAATATGTTATCCATCTGGTGTTCTTGTGCATAAATCGTCAAAATTTAATGATATCTCCTGTAGGGTATACATCTTGGACACTCGCCCGAGATCCATTTTCTTGGAGAAAATTATCCTCACCAATTGATAATTATATAAAATAATAAATAACTTAAAGTTCTTAATAAACATGAGGAAAGGCAATGATACTTAGTCAAATAAGCCAATTATGTGCATAAGGGTGGGTATTCTTGTGTTAGGAATTTTATTGTTTAGATTTTGATGAATGCCATGTAAAACTTAGAATAGAAAGTTGGCTCCCCAATTCTTGCTTTGAAATGTATTGTAACAATTAGAGCCGCCAAGCCGAGTTAAGTCGCCTACGCTCCAACTTGCAAGAAGACAACTGAAGGCTTGAAGGAAAACTCTGCTTTGTGAGCAGTGAGTACAACAAAGAAGAAGATGACAGAACTCGATCAAGAAGCGGTGAGATGCGGTGAGTGGAACATCAAGTCAACTCAAGAGAAGCCAAGTCTCAAGCTAAAGTGACGAAGAGTCATCCAATGATTGGAAGCGACTCTAAGTCACTGGGGAAAGCAAGGAAATGCGATCAAGTCGAGATAAGCGCAAAAAGAACCGTTACGTAAATCAAGAGATTTACTTAAACAAGTAATATCTCCATACTACCTTTCTTGGAGTGCTCAGTCCCGAGGAGCGTGCAAAAGAAATGAACCAATGGGAAGCACTACACCGTGTCGAATTCGAAAAGGTGATAAAACATTTCATACGAGGAAATGGCAATTCCAAGAATCGCATACCAACGATCGCAAAGTGATTTTCAAAAATGAGCCTATCTCTTCAACGGGCAAATTTTTTAAAGTTCACTATAAAAGGCCGAGGAGTTTGTTTGAGAAAAAGGATGAATGACACACGTGAGATATACAAGCTTATCAAAAAAGCGAAACATTCTCAATCCTCAAGCCTACATCTCGAAGTACATCAATCCAACACTTACCTGTGAAGGAAAGAGAACTTCAATCGGTTGAAGAGGAAAAACTGAAAACAAGGGGTCTACATTCCAAGAAGGATTGTAGAAAGGTTCAAGGTGAACCAAGTCTTAAGCTTTTGGAGGGCTTCGTGATCAAATCCAAAGTGCTTGAGCAAGTGAGTCAGTAGTAGCAAGACAGCCGCCCTGTGAAGAAGCCGAGTCGCACGAGAAGCCGGTGAGTGATCAAGGCGTCTCAGTGACCGAGTCCCAAAGGATCAAGTCTTTGTTGTGATCAAGACTTGTATCCGGACTGTTACCACTTTGTAAACCGATCATTACTTAGTGGATTCCTCCGGGAGTTGGAGAAGAGAGGAGTAGAAGAATTACCCCATCTTGAACCTCTATAAAAACTTTCTTGTGTCATTTACTTTTCTGACATTTAAATATCTGCACTTTTAATTGTTTATATCTGTTTGATAAATTTGCTATCCATTTGATAATCTATAAGTACTAAATCAAGTAAAAACTTGCTTAATCAAACTTAAGGGTGTTAAGTCTTTGAAAACAAAACCACTGGTGAGTCAAATTATAGCCAACGGTGAGTTACTCTACTAATTTCATTTGAAGTTTTGAAAGATTAACTCTCTTGAGTGACTAATTCGATTGTCCATCAAGGACACGGTATGTAGAACTCAGTAGATTTAAAAGGCCTAAATCGAAAATTTGGTAAGGTTTATTCAACCCCCCTTCTAAACCTTACACTTACACCCCTTGGGACCTACAAGTGGTATCGGAGCGGTTGGTTCATTGAACCCTCCGCCCGGTTAGTTCTTGAACTAGATCTCCAAACTTTTCAAAAGTCCGCTTTAGTACTTAAGCCTTCAAAACTCTTTTCTATCATTAAAAGTTATTATCATGGAAGCAAATCTAACATGCATTCCTATGTTCACTATTGAAGAATTTGATGATTGGAAAATTCGTATGCGGGGCTCATCTATCAAAGATTACATGATGAGATGTGGATAGTGATAGAAGATGGGCCTCTCGCAAATATTAAAGGTGAACAATTTGCGAAGAGTTGCGGTGAAGGGGAAAGAAGATCGACAGACAGACCGGTCATGGTTGAAAAACCAAGAACCGAGTGGACAAATGATGAGAAAAAGATACAACCTGGACAATGTAGCCAAGGATATTCTCTACAAAACCTTGGACAAAGCCATGTTCAATAAAGTGAAATCTTGCAAAACTGCTAAGGAAATCTGGGACAAACCGACATTGATTTGTGAAGGCTCGGAAGCAAA
This sequence comes from Rehmannia glutinosa, assembly GCA_016081115.2. NCBI lineage: Eukaryota > Viridiplantae > Streptophyta > Magnoliopsida > Lamiales > Orobanchaceae > Rehmannia > Rehmannia glutinosa. Next base: position 114,956 of record JABTTQ020002831.1, read on the forward strand.
TCAAAGAAAACAAACTATCGTGGTTGTACAAAAATTTGAGAATTTTAAAATGATCTCGGAGAAAACCTGGATCAACCGGACGCTCGGTTTACGAAATCACAAATGAGTGTCTACACTTGGAAAGGAATATACACGAGAAGGAAATGTGTATGAAGATCCTAAAAAGTCTTCACTGAATGGGAAATGAAGGTCATGGTATTGAGACACTCCATGGACCTATCTAAGACATCCAATCATGAGCTATTCTCGGACCTCAAAGCCTACGAGTTTGAGCCGAGAAGGAAAGACCCGAGGAAGAGGCAATTTGTACCCAAAACAAATGCTTCTAGTTGTCAAAGATGGAAGGAGAGTGAGGTCAAAGAGGCAATTGACCCGGAAGAAATAGCCACGATGGTTAAAAGATTTAACAAGTTCTTTAACAAGAACTACAAGAGAGGAAAGGGTGAATCCTCGAGGAAGACACTCGGCTCCTCCAAATCAAGGGATGATAGGCCAACCAAGAGAATGATCATCAACAAGTTGAGTATCAAAGGGTCGACAACTCAAGAATAGAAAAAAGAGTCGATCAAAAGGTGAATATCTATGTTGGAATTGTAGACAACCAGGTCACGATGCTATTGATGCTCATATCCTCGTAGTCAACAAGTACGAAACGAAGAAGAAAGAAAGGTCTTCAGAGAAAGAAGACAAGAGAAGAAGAAAAAGGCAATGATGGCCGCAGAGATGGACGAGACAAGTCAAGGGAGACAACGGTGACTCGAGAGAAGCGGTGAAGCCGACTACACAAGTGACTACGAAGAAGAAGCCTTGATCAGCGCTTAATGGCCAAAGAACAAGATCAAGAAGATGAGTGCGATCTAACTCAACAAGCTCGGACACTAGTGATAGTGAGTGTGACACACACACTTCATCACCCACTGATCTTTATGATTCATTAGGCAAAATGATGAAAGATTTTGAGCACATTAAAACCTCACACACACTATTGAATGAGGAAAACAGCCAACTCAATAGTCAAAACTCAAAGTGACTAAGGAGCCGAGTACTCTAAGTCAAATAGCGATGAGAATAAAAGTTTAAAGAAATTTGAAAATGCTAAATTAATAGAGAAATTGTCGCTATAGAAAAGAGGAGAATGATCTCAAAAATGTTATTGCCTCATTCACTAAGGCATCTAAATCATTGAATGATCTTATTATGAGTCAAAGAGAATGTGGAGACAAGACAGGCTTAGGATTTAATTCCTTTGTGCCATGTCAAACCTCGGGAGAAATTTTGGAAAAAGGATCTTCAAGTCATGAAGAGTCTCGAAAAATCCAAAACTCTAAATGTTGCACACACTTTCAATCCAAAGCACAATACTAAGCAAAGCGGCCTTGGTTACAAAGGAAAAGGAGCTTGGCCGAGTTGAGAGTCTTGAAAGGACAGTGAGAAGAAATTGGCCGGAGTCCTCGAGACTCCAAACGAGAAAATACTCTGTAAAGAAGAAGCGAGCTACCAAAAACCCAGGAAAACTCATAAAAGAAATACATATGATGGGAATGGTAGAAAATATCCAAGCCAAGCCGTATTTGGAATAATGTGAACTACCAAAGCTAGACTTATGGAATACAAGCCCAAATGGCAAAGGCCAGAACTCAACAAAGGCCATTCCAAAAGCATAAGAGCTTTCATCAAAGACACATATGCACCTAGGCACTACACTCAAAGACACCACAATTACCCAAGAAAGGCAATTGCTAAAACACATATGCGGAGGCATACAGACAAAAGAGACAATTTTGTATGAACTAGACTCCCAAGCAATTTGCGGGATTGATTATGATTATGGCATCGATAGATGGCAACCTCTTAGAGTCAAATCATTTGGCTATAGGTTGGTTGGATCATCTTATAATTCTAACCCCTCGGGGACCCGCATACAAGAATGGGTACCTAAAACTTAATTTCCTTGATTGCGGGTTCAAGGGAAAGTGAGTGCCAAGGAACCTGGTACATGGATAGTGGTGCATTCGGACATATGACAGGAAATAAGAGAAATCTGTCAAAATTCAAGGAAGTCAAAGGAGCCAAAGTCATATTTGGAGGAAATGAAGCTCCTGGTGAAATAAGAGGCAATGGATCCATCCGGAGGAATGGTTTAGAAATCACGGATGTTGCATATGTTGAAGGACTAAACTTCAATTTACTAAGCATCATCAACTCGTGACAAGGGCTACAATGTTGGATTCAACATGGGAATATGCCAAATCAAAAATGTTGAATCTAATGAAGTTGTCTTTTGCAAGGATGTAGAAGAGAAAAATATGTATGTAGTGGATTGGTCAATGCAACACCCAAAGACTGTCTACTAGCAAAAAGCACAATTTGAATCAAGTTCCGTGGCACAAAAAGCCGAGTCACCCACGAACTTCAAAACAATTAATAAGCTAGCAAGAAGTCATCTTGTAGAAGGACTTCCGGACTCGGTATACAAGAAGGAAAGTATATGTGATGCATGTCGGAAGGAAAACAAATCAAGTCGTCATTCAAAGAAAAGACATGCCCATCCTCAACAAGAATATTGCATCCGCTTCATATGGATCTATTTGGCCCAGTGGAACCAGAAGCATAAGTGGAAAGAAATACACCTTGGTGGTAGTAGATGACTACTCAAGATATACATGGACAATATTCATGTGCAAGAAGAAAGAAACTCTACAAAAGCTACCCAACGGTGATGAAGAGGATACAAAATGAGAAGAGTCAAACCATTATCAAAATAAGATCGGATAGAGAACCGAGTTTGTCAATGGAATAATAACTCGATCTTGTATTGAGAATGGTATTGGTCATGAACTATCCGCAAGGACTCCACAATGAGAATGGAGTTGCGAGAAAGAAGGAAAGAACCCTCAAAAAAAGCCAAGGACCATGTTAGGCAGACGAGTTACCAAAAAGATTTTGGGTCAAGCAATCAACACGACTGCTACACCCAAAACAGATGTATGATGATAAATAGGCGGTGACAAAGACTCCCTATGAGATCCGGATCGAAGAAAACCAAATGTTGCATATTTCGGGATATTTGGATGTAAATGCTTCATCCACAATAATGGCAAAGACAACCTAAAGGCTTTTGATGCTAAAGTCGATGAGGTATCTTCTTAGGATACGGTGAAAGCAAAGCCTCGTAATACTCAACAAAAGAACTATGGTTACGAGAAGAATCCATTCATGTAGTATTCGATGAGCCAAACATAAATGGAGAAGACATTGAAGAGTCGGTGATAATAAGTCAAACATCCAACCTCGCGAAGAGTCCTATCTGGAAGTCAAGCGGGGATTATCAATTCGGGAAAGAAGATGAGATAGTGAATCTCAAAAGCGGTGGAAAAACTGCCGAATGAGTGATCACGAGAGAGGCGACCACAAGAAGAACATTCTGCAAGTCGATCGAATCCAGCTAACTTACTTCAACCTGACGTAAGATGGTGAGAGACCATCCACGAGAACTTGTCATTGGGGACATGAGAGAAGGTGTCAAGACAAGATCCGAACTCAACAAGAAGCAATGTTCACATGCTTCATCTCGCAGATAGAGCCCAAAGATGTGTCACAAGCATTGGATGACACACATTGGATTCAAGCTATGCAAGAAGAGTGAATCAGTTTGAGAGAAATAAAGTATGGGAATTAGTACAAAGACCCATACATCAAAATGTTATTGGAACCAAATGGGTATTCGAGAAATAAGATGAACGAGGAAGGCTCGTGGTAAGAAACAAAGCAAGATTGGTAGCCAAGGGATATTGCCAAGAAGAAGGAATAGATTTTGATGAAACATTTGCTCCTGTAGCAAGATTGGAAGCTATAAGGATGTTTCTTGCCTATGCTGCTCACAAAAATTTCACTTTGTATATCAAATGGATGTAAAAAGTGCATTCCTAAATGGTCTATTGGAAGAAGAAGTGTATGTTGAACAACCTCCGGGTTTGAGCGAGAAGACTCTTGGAGACAAAGTATACAAACTCAAGAGAGCCCTGTGCACGGATTGAAACAGGCACCCGAGCATGGTATGATACCCTGTCACAATTCTGACTGAAAATGGATTCACTAAAGGAAAAGTAGATAGAACACTTTTCAGAATTCAAGACAAGAAGAGTATCTTGCTTGTTCAAATATATGTGGATGACATCATTTTTGGATCCACTAACAAAGAGTCATTTGTGTGAAAAATTCTCAAACCTCATGCAAAGTAAATTTGAAATGAGCATGATGGGAGAGCCGACATTCTTCCTTGGACTTCAAGTGAAACAGTGAAGGATGGAACCTTCATAAGTCAAACAAAATACACCAGAGATTTAATGAAGAAATTTGGTATGGAGGAGAAGTCTTACGTAAAAATACCAATGAACACATCATCAAAATGGACATGGATGCAGATGGCAAGCCTGTAGATCAAACAAGATACTGAGCACTTATTGGATCATCGCTCTATCTCACGGCTAGCGGGCGGACATCACCTTTCTTTGTAGGTGTATGTGCAAGATTTCAATCGCTCCAAAAGAGAGCCATATGATTGTAGCTAAGAGAATATTGAGATACTTAAAAGGAAGCCAGGAAGTAGGCCTATGGTATCCAAAGGAAGGTGGATTCAAGCTAATTGGCTATTCAGACTCACTGACTATCTTTGGATGCAGAGGGACAGAAGAGCACTTCAGGCACATGTCAAATGCTAGAAACAGACTAATTTCTGGTTTAGCAAGAAGCAAAACTCAATAGCCACCTCTGGTGAGGCAGAATACATAGGCTCGGGCAGCTGTTGTGCCCAAGTCCTATGGATGAGACAAAGAGTGCGAGATTATGAAGTTGAAGAAAAAGAAATTCCAATCATGTGTGATAACACAAGCGCAATGCAATCACTCAAAATCCTGTGTTGCACTCAAGAACAAAACATATAGATGTCGATATCACTTCATAAGAGATCATGTTGAAAAGAAGGACATTATCTTGGAATATATCTCAACCGACAAGCAACTAGCCGACATCTTCACAAAACCATTATGTGAGTCAAGATTTGAAGAACTCAAACATGAGTTGGGGCTAATTGAGCTAAACCGAGACACGGAAGAATCAAAGAAAAGGAATGGAACAGGAAAGAAGGTGAAAAAGAGCTAAAAACAAAAATAAGCTCAAGAATCACCAGATCGGAAAGTCACTATATCAAGTCGGTGATAGAAAGTCACTAAGAGAAATGTGAGAAGCAGAGTTAAATCGGCAAGAGATAAGTCGATTAACTTATGAGCAAAGTGACAAAAACGCAATCGTTTTTGACTTAGCGGAAATGTTTTAAGAGACACGTCAAAGATAATGATGATGTGTACAGACATAAAGTGCACACCAAGCCTATGATTGGATATAAATGTCGCCGCATTAAATACGAGACATGAATCGCTCAATATGCGTCGTAAATCCAAGCCGTTGATTTCGATCACGATTCAAAAACCGTCTGCACGTCCTTTCATAAACCATATTTAAACCATTTCCGTCCGTTTCTCTCTCACACTTCTAAAAACTGTTCAATCTCTCTCTCTCAAAAGGCAAAGGCAAATACTCTCGAAACCCTATCAAACTTCAAATCTATCTCTGAATTTTTCTTGAAATTATTCTAAGAAATGGCACCAACCTATGACTTTACCAAGTTGGGAAAACAAATCCACACCGGTTCGACCGTGGATTTCGACGGAATGGTGAAGCAGGGGTCCGACGACACCCTGGTGAAGAAAATCGCGGAGAAGTTAGAAACGTCAGATGAAACCGTTTCTAACACTGGAATATCCTATGACCTACGTGGAGGAGGTCGCACAATTCTACGTGAATGCCGAGATTCACGATGAAGGAATCAAGTCATCTGCTCACGGGAAGCGGTGACTATCACCGCCATTTGATTTGGTCAATATTGCTCACTACCACAGCAGAGGAGCATCCGAGATCAAAGAGGCTGATGTAAACTTGGGCCGACGCATGGAAAGAAATAGCCAAGTCCGACGTTTGTCGACAAAATAATATACACAAACAAACAAGAGATCTGGCCAAGGAGGATTATCACAAATTGTTGGACATTGTTGCCAAGTGTATCGACATCAAATTTGGCGACTTTGACCAAATGTCAAAGGCAAAATTGATTGTGATGGCTGCAATAATCGAAGAAAAGAAGATAAACTGGCTGAGTTTATCTACAGCAGACTCTGCCGAACGTGGGAACAAGTCCTTCAAAGAAGATGGGTCATTTGGAGGATCTCGGGATATGGCCTGGTGATTGGCCGGCTATTGGAGGTAAAAGGAGTACCTCTTAGACATGGGAAAGCATTCCATGTTAACAAGAGGATGTTGAGCTAATCTCTCTGGTGCTCGTGAAGCGGCGTACGCCAAGAGAGCGACACGGTGAGGGGAATCGGTGACCCAAGACACAACACCGCTTCCTCTCCAACCAAGAAGAAAGCGCCCGCACTGCAAGAAGTCTGCGCCTGCAAAGAAAGAAAACAAACATGCTCCCGCCCCTGCGCAGCAGAGTCACCCGCCCGCAGCGAAGTCAGTCCGCCCAAGCGGCCGTGTCACCCGCCCTGCGCAGCGGTCGAGAAGGACTCACAAATTCCTTCTCTCGATCGTCAAAAAGAGGAGAATCGACAAGCCTAGATGGCGGCTCCTCGAAACAAACACAAGCACGCCCACCGCCCAAGACTCGAGAGGACACCGTCTCGAACCGAGAAATCCCTGCGGTACAAACTAAGAGACGAAGAAGACTTGTAAAGCAATCCGAAGGAGAAACCAGGTGAGTCGGCTACTCGGCCTAGCACAAATACACGGAGACTCTTGGAGAAGTAGAGTCTCCAGGCGTAGTAGATGAAAGCGACCAAGTCTGTGAAGGTGATCGGCAGAGGCAACCAAGACACACTGTAGCTCATACGGTGAAGCACAAGAAGAACAAAACCCAAGCGGATAGTGATGTAATGATCCTATCTCCACCTTACCCGACATCCAAAATCGCTGCGTGAGTGGAGAAAATGGAAGTTGAGCAAGTCAAGGGAAGCAGTTCCAACGGCTGAATTCATAGAAGAAGAAGAGGAAGCGCTAAATTTCCTGGATTATCTCTTGTGCTCGGCTCTAGATGAAGACAAGCGCATGGATATTCTCGCAGATCTACAAGGACAAGGAGAGAAAAGCAAGTCGAAGAAGCCGAAGCACGCGAGAAGGCAAGTATCCGCCTATCTCCGGCACTACGTAACACTTCCATCCTCTCCTTGATGTCTTCTCCGAAAGTGACGAGGAACGAGAGAATCCGCCACGAGAAGAATTGCAGATGCAACAAGCATTGCATGAATCTAGAATCCTTCACGAGCAAAAGATCGATGGAGGGACCAGGAGAGTCCTCCGAACACAATGAAATCGATCCAATGGGAGTGGTTGAACCAAATAGCCACCGATGTTCCGCTACCACTTCCCCACTCACTCGGAAGAAGGCAATAAGGGAAATGGCGATGAACCGGGCTAGTGGGGACCCCATCGAGCCAACCCCTATTGAAGGTGTGCTACCCACTGCCCAACGGCCGAACCATCAATTGCAACAGCCGGGAGTCCGAGACGAGTGACCCCACTCCAAGTCACTCTCGGTGTGCGCCCGGTGAGGGGGAAACTCCTCCACCTGCAGCAAAGGTCGGAGGATCTGCGATGATGACTCCACAAAGAATGTAGGAGGCGAAGCAAAGAAAACTCAAACACAAGAAAACAGCAAGTTGCCATCAACGAAGCTCAGGCGATTGAGACTGTCTCATTTGAGGTGCCAGCAGCTCTGAAGGCTAATGACGCCGGGCGATGCGATCGAGGCACGAGGAAGGAATGTACGGGAGTTAACACTCTGGCGATGAAAGCGCAATCCATGGGGTTGAGACTCCAATGGATGCCATCGTAGAAGACCCTAAGACAGTGACACTGTCGAAAGGGAAGACAAGGCCTCATGAGAGTAGAGACTGGAGGAAATGAAGGCCACGGGAGGTTGAGACTTCCAGGGGTAACACAAAGTAGAGAACATCCCTCCCGCAACCATCGATCCATCCGGAAGGAGATCGCGCACTTCATGATTCCCAGGACAACCACGATGTCACCTTTCTCGGGATCGAAGGCGAAGAAGAAGTCGAGTCAACCCCATGACAAATCCAAAAGACTCAGTGCGGATGTTCCAGGCACGAGCAAAGTCCGATCCCAAGACTACTCGTCGGACCTTTAATTTTGATGATGAGCCACCAATGGAAATCTCATCATCGTCCGATGACGCTCGATAAGGCCGAGGACCGATCTCTACTCAAAAGGAGAAATCATTTGAGACCAACGAAGGTACATTAAGATACCGAGTGAGGCTAGCCCATCGCACCACAAAACCACGGTGAACCGAGAGACCACCGCTCCCGGCTCCTCAAGCTACGGTGGATCGATTCCCAAAAGAACTTCACGTCCACCGCTTATCATCGAACAAATCCCGGATGGCGGTGATGAATCCTTTGTGGAATCTTTCCTTTCTCCTTTGGAGATACCGAGAACTCCACGAAGAGTCGGAAAATGAGCAAGCACGCTATCACGCACAGCTCTCGTTTTTCACTCGGGCACCATTGTTCGGCCGACTTGATTTAATGACAGTATGGCCATCACCTTGAAGAATCATTTGAAGTACGAGAAGTGTTCAAGGCACTCTTTTTTGAAGTTGAAAAGATGGAGAGGCATCAAGCCTCCTTGGATATGCGCCTGGACAACAGAGATGCCAACCTTACGGTGACTTGAGAGGCATCACGGTCGAGGATAAGGGAATGGTGGCAACAAAGAACAATCAATGCGTGTGGAGAAGGTGAGATACTTGAGACAATTATTCAACAAAGGCCTTTGGTGTGGAGAGTGAAAATGTTGATGCGAAACGAAGTCTGCGGGAACACATTGAACATATGCACGAAGCTCACACTGCCGAGATCAAGGCTGCTGCGTGAGCGTAATGCAAATGATATACGCGTTTGGAAGAACACATGACAAGAAAATTCAGCCTTCTCATGGCCGAGATGAAGCCGATTTGTGAGAATCCAACGCTACTCGGATCGAATTCCGTGCAAAGATACAACGCAGCAGACTTGAAGCAAAATTCAACCATCGGGAGACTCGACTTCATGCTTTCCAAAGATGTTCCTGGGTTCCTCTATCCTTTGATGATGCCAAAAAGGGGAAGAGGAATACCTTAAAGCAAAGCAAAAATCAAGTGAAAAGAAAGGGAGCGGTGACAAGGGAGCAAGTGAGAAGGGAAAATCGGTGAGGAAATTTTGAAATCAAGAAAGGAAAATCTGAGGGGAAGGATCAAAAATATGACCTTGATGATTGCACAAACCCCAACAGGGTCCTGTCACGGTGACATTATAAGCGACAAACTCCCGTGACTCGCCACTCCAACACTCTATGTATCTATGGCCGAGAAGAGAAAAGAAATTGAAGCGGGGATGAAGGAGGTGGAAGGAAGAATGGATGCCAGGGTGATGAACATTTTGAAAGAACACGGAGGCATTCCGGTTACAGAGACACGTATGCCATTTGAGATGTCGGATGAGCCAAGATCGATTGCGAATTCAAAACGCTCGAATCAAGGATATTTTTGCAAATATGTCCTTGGCTCAAGCTTGGGACCATCTTGGGAAAAGGGTCTCACATTATGTGAAGAAGGCGACAGAGCAGCAGACAACCGATCACTCTCTGGCTGGTCACTCAGCTGGGCACTCATTTGGAAAGAAAGAAGGATCAGTGCCAAAGATACGCCCGCAGGTAGAGGAAGAAGCGGCGGTGGAGGAAGAAGCTTGGACTAGGCCCGCCCAAGAATATTGAATACGTAGATCCGGAAAGAAAGGAGGGATCTCTTCAAATGGGCTTGACCATGTGGCGAACTTGCGGGTGGCTAAAACCAACGCCGAGTATGCAAAAAGGATAGAAGAAGAAAACAAGAGACAAACTCAGCTATGGGAGGAGAGAGGGAAAGATTAAGAAGAGATGAAGGCGCCAGGAAGGCATATGAGAAGAAAAAGAAGGCGGTGATGACGAGAAGAAGAGAAGAAGAGAAGAAGATCTTGATCAAGATGAAAGAAGGAGACAATGAAGGAGATGAAGTGTTCTTTGTCATCCAACCCTTCGTGTATCTTATATGTAAATACATACAATGTAAGTCTTCTTGAGGATTAATCTTGAATGACTTGAGAATATTCTTGGTTCTGATTCAAATGTTAGCTTGAATGTTCGTAGTTCGGGTAACCTTCTCTCGAGTGATTCCTCGGCCTTTTATAGTGATCTTTCAAAAATTTTCCCGTTGAAGAAATAGGCTTATTTTTAAAAGTCACTTGTGGTCGTTGGCTTGTCTTGTTGCGATCCTTGGAAGTGCCATTTCCTCGTATGAATGATTCTTGACTTTTCGGTGTTCGACACGCAGTGCGATGCTTCCCATTGGTTTATTCCTTTTGCACGCTTTTTTGGAACCGAGCACTTCAAGAAAGACAATATGGGAGTATTACTTGTTTAAGTAATTCTCTTGATTTACGTGCAACGGATCTCTTTCGATTATCTCGATTTATTGCATTTCCTTGACTTCCCCAGGCGACTTGAGTCGACTTCCAATCATTGGATGACTCTTGTCACTTCAACTTGAGACTTGGGTTTGTCTTGAGTTGACTTGATGATACTTCACTCTGTTGCATCTCATTTGCACCTTGATCGAGTTCCTATCTTCTCTTCTTTGCCATACTCATTTGCCTCGCACAGTAGTCTTCCTTCTAGTCTCGGTTGTCTTCTTGCATGTTGAGGCATAGGCGACTTAACTCCACTCGACCCCCTATCTATTACAATGCAATTTACAACAAAAATAGAGTGCCAACTTCCTATTCTAAGTTTTGCATGGCATTCATCAAAATCTACAAAATAATTTCCCAACAATTTCCCCCTTTTTGATGATGCCAAAACTTAAAATATACAACAATAATTAAACAAAGAAAGATACATACAGGCAAATGTAGAATCATGAGAATGTATGATTAGAATCGATCTTTAATTGATCACAACATTCTTGTTCTTTACATAGTTGTTTACAAGTGTATCGAGCTTGAATCAAAAGAAAATGTATCGAGCTTAAATGGACCTTAAAGTAACCATACTTTGTTCTATATCTCCATAAGTATAGAAATTGTACAATTTTATTCAATGTCAGAAGACTTACATAAAAATGTATTTACACAAATGAAATACACGAAGGGATGGACAACAACACTTCATCTCCTTCACGCCTCCTTCTTTCATCTTCTTTAGCTCTTGTCATCTTCTCGATCTTCTTCTCTTTTTCTCATCTTCACCGCCTTCTTTTTTTCATACGCCCCTTCTCGGCGCCTTCATCTCTTCTCGTCTTTCTTGTCTTTCCTCCCATCCCTGAGTTTGTCTTTTATTTTCCTCTTCAATTCTCTTCACATATATTTATTTTTGTAAATCATTAATATATAATAAAAATGTTGGAAATAAATTTGATTTGATCAACATAACATTGGGTTTGAAGAATATTTTTCAATATAAAATTAAAAAAGAATTCGTTAAATATTATAGCTCAAAGAAGCTCATTTTCTTGAAGTTCTTTAAAAATGTATTCAGAAAATATCTAGATATTTTGGAGAAGAAAAGTTGTAGAGAATTCTAGAGGAGTAGGTATTATTTTAGACTATTCTTGTGAATGAAATATAACCATTAAATTAAATTAATCATGGTCATTGGTTAGAGAAATGTCTTAGTATAAAAAGAGCATTGATAGATCTGAAAGGTGTGAGCATGTTTCTCATCCATATTTGAAAGTTACATCAACATATATATAAGGAAAAATACTAGTAGATATACGAAATAACAAGCATGGAGCAACATAAAAGCTGGCATAAGGCTATGGGAAAAACAATTGCTATGTGGGATGGCAAGAATATGAGCTTGTCTACCTAGATTTTCACTTGCCATTGTTTTGGTCCTTTATAATTTTTAACTTATGTCCTTTTCATGTGAAGAGAAGGATATGGATTAAATTACATACTTACTTGGACGGAGTCAATGGGCGATCAAGAAGGCTCATGGCCAGGTGGCTAGGTTGGCAACCTCCATTGCACTCGGGAGGGGCACTGGCTAAAGTCGGCTCAAGTGGTTGAGACTATGTATAATTTGCGTAGCAGAGGTCACAATTAATCTTGTTGTTATGTTGTATCAGCTTTTTGTTGATGTGAGAAAGCGCCACAAGTAGAGCATTGCGTACTTGGTCTCCACCATTAATTTTTAAGACAAAAGTTATGTTGTTTTCAAAACACGCACTGCTTGTGATGAGCATATAGCGAACTATTCTTTCGCCTTTTACTAAAGAATACCGTGTGCTCGTTGCATTTAAGCGGGGCCTATTTTGGAGGGAGCTTTCCATTTATCAAGTTACCAAATTCAAAGAATGAAATTCATTTGTACAATTACTTATAAAATTCTATTGTAAAATGTCCACTAGAGAAACCACTCTTTGTATTTTCATATTTTCACTCATATGAATGGTTAAATGAATGGTTTATTTTCGAACAAAAATCTATCTGCTCTTTTTTGTTCTCTCGAGTCTTTGGTTTTCCTCCTCTCAAAACATATTTCTTTCGGAAAGTTAGAAAATGCACATCTATTTTTCACTATCCAAAATTTAAACAAAGATAATGATCTTAGATATCAAAAACCGAGGTAATCTTTGGCTTTTTAGATAGCTAAAATAGCAAAATAATTTTGGGTGAATTTCATAATAAGGTCCAAATTTAAGAAAATCTATCATTTTAAAGACCCGGACTAAAAATTCTAGGCGGGCGGTATGTACTCGCGGAAAGTAAGTGATACTCGGACAACATGTCGCTTGTTTTCCGCATTATCTCAAGGTTTCCCTATCGGCTCCTGCGAGTTCTTTTTCAACATATTGATTATCTCAATATGTTATCCTCTGGTGTTCTTGTGCATAAATCGTCAAAATTTAATGATATCTCCTGTAGGGTATACATCTTGGACACTCGCCCGAGATCCATTTTCTTGGAGAAAATTATCTCACCAATTGATAATTATATAAAATAATAAATAACTTAAAGTTCTTAATAAACATGAGCTCAAAGGCAATGATACTTAGTCAAATAAGCCAATTATGTGCATAAGGGTGGGTATTCTTGTGTTAGGAATTTTATTGTTTAGATTTTGATGAATGCCATGTAAAACTTAGAATAGAAAGTTGGCTCCCCAATTCTTGCTTTGAAATGTATTGTAACAATTAGAGTGGCCAAGCTGAGTTAAGTCGGCCCTACGCTCCAACTTGCAAGAAGACAAATCAAGGCTTGAAGGAAAACTTCTTTGTGAGGCAGTGAGTACAACAAAGAAGAAGACAGGAACTCGATCAAGAAGCGGTGAGATGCGGTGAGTGGAACATCGGTCAAGTCAACTCAAAGAAGCCAAGTCTCAAGCTAAAGTGACGGAAGAGTCATCCGATGATTGGAAGGTGACTCTAAGTCACCTGGGAAAGCAAGGAAATGCGGTCAAGTCGAGATAAGCGCAAAAGAACCGTTATTACGTAAATCAAGAGATTTACTTAAACAAGTAATATCTCCATACTACCTTTCTTGGAGTGCTCGGTCCCGGAAGCGTGCAAAAGAAATGAACCAATGGGAAGCACTACACCGTGTCGAGTTGAAAAGGTGATAAAACATTTCATACGAGGAAATGGCAATTCCAAGAAGCGCATACCAACGATGCAAAGTGATTTTCAAAAATGAGCCTATCTCTTCAACGGGCAAATTTTTGAAAGTTCACTATAAAAGGCGAGGAGTTTGTTTGAGAAAAAGGATGAATGACACACGTGAGATATACAAGCTTATCAAAAAAGCGAAACATTCTCAATCCTCAAGCCTACATCTCGAAGTACATCAATCCAACACTTTGTGAAGGAAAGAGAACTTCAATCGGTTGAAGAGGAAAATATCGAAAACAAGGGGTCTACATTCCAAGAAGGATTGTAGAAAGGTTCAAGCGTGAACCAAGTCTTAAGCTTTTGGAGGGCTTCGTGATCAAATCCAAAGTGCTTGAGCAAGTGAGTCATGTAGTAGCAAGGCACCTGCCCGTGAAGAAGGAGTCGCACGACGAGAAGCCGGTGAGTGATCAAGGCGTCTCAGCATCGAGTCCCAAAGTATCAAGTAAATTTGTTGTGATCAAGACTTGTATCGACTGTTACCACTTTGTAAACCGATCATTACTTAGTGGATTCCTCCGGAGTTGGAGAAGAGAGGAGTAGAAGAATTACCCCATCTTCGAACCTCTATAAAAACTTTTTTGTGTCATTTACTTAAAGACATTTAAATATCGCACTTTTAATTGTTTATATCTGGCGATAAATTTGCTATCCATTTGATAATCTATAAGTACTAAATCAAGTCAAAAACTTGCTTAATCAAACTTAAGGGTGTTAAGTCTTCGGTGAAAACAAAACCACGGGAAGTCAAATTATAGCCAACAAAGTTGAGTTACTCTACTAACTACCACTAAATTTGAGTGCGTTGAAAGATTAACTCTTGAGTGACTAATTCGATTGTCCATCAAGGACACAAGTGTGTAGAACTCAGTAGATTTAAAAGGCCTAAATCGAAAATTTGGTAAGGTTTATTCAACCCCCTTCTAAACCTTACACTTACACCCCTTGGGACCTACATCTTGGTATTTTGAAAATATGAAATAACCCCAGGGGACCAATTTTGCAACAACTTGAAAATTATAGGTACGAAATTGCTTAGGTATAAAATATATAGGACGATTTTGCAAAAATGGTGTACAATAGTTATTGAATGGTGTACGATTCGGACTATTAAAATGATGCACAATTGATTATGGAAACGTGATATTAATCAATCCATTGATTATAGGGCGTGATTTATGGCATTTTGCTAGTTACTATTATGCCATTTGCACCTATTAATTAATTGATAAATCGATTATTTCTAATAGCAATTTGGACCATTGAATAAAAGGTGTGGATGGATTGGATTAATCCACACCGCCACACCACCAGTAAGCCCTCCGCCACATTTGATCCTAACCATATATATAGTACTTATTTCCTTTTTAGATGTATTGTACTTATTTTATTGTTATTAGTATTAGTTATTTTCAAGATTATTATTATAATAGCTATTTCAAAAGCTAAATGGCCAACATAGAATCCTAGGCACTTTCAAACACTTATGTAATACACTTAATTTGGATTAGTAAATAATTTATAAGTTGTTTTTATAGGAATCATCGCCTCTAAACTAAAGCTTAAAACATGGAACCAAATTTAAAAGAAGAGGTAATATTTATCCGATAAAGAACGAATTATGAAAATATTTTGTTTACATTTGGTAGGTATCATTTACAATTTTATCGGAAGTTGTTAGTTACTTTACCAATTTTTGGGTCTTTCCAACTAAAAATGTTGTATACTTTAGTTTTTCACTTAAGATTAGGTCATGCCGCGGGACTTGGAGATCATCGAACCGAACCGATACCCGAACCGAAAAATACCCGAACCGAAAAATCCGTTGACTTTTTGACTTTCTCCGAACCGAACCGCCCCGAAAAATTTTCGGTACGGTTCGAGATTTTTAAAATATCCGTCACGAGAACCGCATCGAACCGTACCGCCCGCATCGAACCGAAGATCCGAAGAAGATAGAACCGATTTTTAAGAATTTTTAATACATACATATATATTATTTTTATCTTATTTATATTTTGATATTGTGACACCCACATTTAATCAATAATTACACATCAATGATCCATAGTAAATTAAAAAACCATTAGCTTTAGATTTACAAAATTTTCGACATAAATTATTGCAATCAATCAAATATTGAGTATAAAAATTAGATCTTAAATCTACCATAATAAAATACTTGTCCAAAGAATGCAATTAAAGATTAATATATTAAGAAAATTACTTTGATTGGGAGTCTATAAGTATTGGTGTGACTTTTAATCATATATTTCCCAGTAATTACTTCACTAATTACAAAAGAAGTATCAAACATACAAATTCATATCTAATATCCCAAATATACAACTTTGAAGTTGAATATAAATAATTTCTATTAACATGACTTTACGATTTTTAGTCTTATAAAAATATTTAAGGCTAATAAAAGTTGGCTAAATTAAAGAGAAATAAAATATTTTTGGTTCAACTACATTAATTTCGGCTCATTTATTATCGAGTCGAACTCGAGCCTGGATTTATCGAACATATTGACGACTCACAGACGTTTTTGAGATTAATCGAGTATAAGCGAGCTTAGTAAATATTAATTATAAATTAAATTATTTTTTAATTTATGACAAAAATAAAATTATATATCTAAATCGCATAATATATTATTATATTAATTAATTCAACATTTTTGGTTCAATCAAATTAATTTTTGCATTTTTAAATCTTAATTTATAAGCCCACATTGTTAACCCAACAATAACTCAAAACCCAGCCCATCAACACTCCAAGCCCAGACCCATCAAATAACCCTTAACTACCCTCAAATGAGTCAAACCCTAACCCTAAGTCATTCTTCAGTCTTCACACACTAACACCTCAAAAACACACACGAGATCATATTTTCTCTCCCTCGTTTCCCTCTGTTCAACGACGCCAGGATTTTTCTCGAAAGATCTAAGGATTCGAGCCAAGTACGGTCACTTCCTTGTTTGGTTCATCGGGTTCGTACTTCGTAATTGTGTATTTTATGATTTGTCCTATTTTGTGGGATTTGAAAGAAATTTCCTAAAATTTCGGTAAATAAGATGCTTAGATTTTGTAGACGTACACTTTCAATTTTTTTAATTCTTATTTTTCGTTCTTGTTGGTAGCATTGTATTCTTATTGTTGATTGGTTGGTGATTTGTATTTAAATTTGTATTTAAATTTGTATATGGCAATATGTTTGATGTTTGACTCTCAGTAAAGTGATGATTTGTTTTGATGTTGGAGCTTGGGTTTCTTAAGTACCAATAGTAAACTAAATTAGCAATTTAGCATTGTTTTCTGTAATGAGGATTTGCTTTGATGTTTATTCTCGTGAATGAACTTGATACAAGGGTTATGGATTTCAATTTGTGAATGTTTTCGATTTTTAGATTCTGGTTTATTTTGTATATTTGGCTTTATATTTTAATTATTTGTTGAAATTTTATTCATTAGTTTCTAATGATCCTAGGTCAATCATGTCCACAAAGTCTAAAGGAATTGAGGTTTCATCTAGTGTTATCAAAAGTGGTAAGAAAGTTATCATGAGTCCATTTGATTGTTATTTTGATCTTCTATCATTTTGATAATTATATATCATTGTAATGATTTTGCGGGATTGAGTAAGAGGAAAGAATCTACTCCATCTCATTCGAGTGCTCCTAGTGATAGCAGTTGATTGTTGGTTCAAATTCAGTTTCAATAACAAGTAAGACTACTTCACCAATCCATAAAAAGACTAGGTCTGAAGTTTGGGATCATTTTGAAAAATTGAGAGATTCTGATAGGAATGAAACAGGTAAAGCTAAATGTGTATATTGTGATAAAATTTATGGGTGTAGGAGTGATCAAGGCACCTCGGGGTTATGGAAACATTTGAGGGAAACTTGCAAAAAGTATCCTTTCAAACAACAATTGGTTGATGCATATAAGATTAAAGATAAAACTCAAAAGATATTGACTTTTCAAAGTGCATCAGATTCTGGGGAAGTGAAACTAACTAGTTGGCAATTTGATCAGGAAAAAGTACGAAGTGCTTTGGTTAAAATGATTATAAAGGATGAACTTCCTTTTAGGTTTGTTGAGGGGGAAGGGTTTCAAGACTTTGTTGAAGTTGTTGTTCCAATGTTTCAAATTCCATCTAGATACACCATTGCAAGAGATTGTTTCTCTTTGTTTGTTAAAGAAAAGAAAAGATTGAAAGACCAACTTCAAACTTTGTGTCAAAGCCAAAGAGTGTCTTTTACTACTGATACTTGGACAAGCTTGCAAAATGTGAATTACTTGTGCTTGACTGCTCATTTTATTGACTTAAATTGGAATATGCACAAAAGAATTTTGAATTTCTGTCACATTAAAAGTCATAAAGGGGTAAACATTGGAAATGCTGTTGATTTTTGCTTGGACGAATGGGGCATAAAAAAGGTTATGTGTATCACTGTTGATAATGCATCATCAAATGACACAACTATCCAACAATTAAAAAAGAGGTTATTAAAAAAAGATGCCTTTGTTTTGGGTGGGGAGGCATTTCATATGAGGTGTTTTGCTCACATTTTACAGTTGATTGTTAAAGATGGCCTTGAAATTGCTCATGGATCCATTAAAAGAATTCGAAGTGTTGTCAAGTATGTGAGGGGAAGCCCACAAAGGTTGGAATTATTTAAGAAATGTTGTGTTGACGCAAAAATTGAATCTAAGGCATGTTTGCAATTAGATTGTCCAACTAGATGGAACTCGACATATTTAATGTTGAAAGCGCTTTGATTTTTCAAAAGGCTTTTGACAAATTAGAAGATGTTGATGAGAAAATGATTGTTGAATTTGGACATGATTTACCCACCGATAATGATTGGTTTTATGCTACCCATTTCACTAAAGTTCTCAAACGATTTTATGATGTTACTTGCAAGTTGTGCAGTTCTTTGTACTCTACTTCAAGTATGTATTTCCCGAGATCATTCGAACCTTAAAAGATTTGGATTCTTTTGAAAAAAGTAGTGATCCGAATTTGGTGGAAATGGGAAAACAAATGAGAGCAAAATTTGACAAGTATTGGGGTTCCATTAACAAAATGAATGTGATGCTTTTTATTTGTGGTATTAGACCTAGATATAAAATGAAATACTTAAGGGCTAAGTACAAGCTTTATTATAGTGAAAAAGATGCGAGATGATTTAGAAGATAAGGTAACAAAGAGTTTGAAAGCATTGATTGAAGAATATAAGATCATAAAAGAGGAAAATGTGGATGGACAAAGTTCTTCAAGTCAATCTCAAAATATAAGGATAGATACCATAACGAATGTAGATGAAGATATTGACGAGTTTTTTTTAGAAGAAGAGGATATGCATAAATTGACTACCAAAGGGGAATTGGAGAGGTATTTAGAAGAGTTCTCTGAAAAATACACTCACGATTTTGATATATTGACTTGGTGGAAAGTCAATTCAGTCAGACTTCCCATTTTGGGTAGCATTGCTAGAGATGTGTTGCCAATCCAATCTTCGACTGTAGCCTCGGAATCTGCATTTAGTACAGGGGGTCGAACTTTAGATTGCTTCAGAAGTTCTTTAACTCCCACTACAGTTGAGGTGCTCATTTGCCTCCAAGATTGGTTGAGGAGATCTAGAACACCAATCCAAGTTGAAGAATATATTGAAGACCTTGTAAAGATGGAATCGGTATGCTTTTGTTTTTAAAAGTATTTTTCATGCAAATCTATCGCTTTTATTTTTCATTTTCATTGAATTGGTCCTTCTTTTCCGGATGCAACAAAAGATCCTGAAATACTTAAGTAGTCTTGTGGCAAGAATGACATTGGAATGTTGAGATTTTCAGGTTGATGATGTTTATTTTCTATGTTTTTATGCTTATGCTCAATATGAAAGATTATATCTTATTTTGTTGTTTTCATTTGTATTATGGCAGGTACTTTATTTAATGAAGCATGTCATGATGCATGGCATGATGATGTTTGGTGAATCGATATGGAAGGAGCTGAATTTGTTTTTGTATTTGTTGTATTGTTGACATTCGATTATGTAAAAGCGATTTGCACTATTACAACAAATATTTTCTTTGTGTTAACCCTTATGATTTTAGTATTTAATTTGGGACTGTACTAAAAAAATAATGACCTATGGTGATTTTTACATTCAGTTTTCAGTTTTTGTGTGTTTACTTATGACCAATCTCCGTTTATCCGTCCCGTACCGAACCGTCCCATACCGTTCCATTAGAACCGAATCTCCGTACCGAACCGTACCGAAGTTTGGGACGGTTCGGGACGGAGATTTATTTTCTATGGTTCGGTTCTGGAGATTGAATTTTAAAATCTCCGAACTTTGGGACGGTTCTGGAGATTTATGAATCTCCGGACCGTCCCGTACCGTGCACACCCCTACTTAAGATCGATTAGACTAACCATATTTTCTCATATTTTCTCTACAGTCTCTCTCAATATTGATAGTGCAAGCATGAAATCAAGACGGAAATCTCCAAAACCACTAGTGATTCGTCGAGAAATGGAAAAATCATCGGCGGAAAATGTTGCTTTAATTGATGATATGTTAACAGAGATTTATGTACGCCTCCCCCGAACTCATTCATTCACTTCAAATTAGTCTCCAAAATCTTTGGAATTCTCTCATCTCAAATCCAAAACTCTATTTTTTGCGCAATCTTCAACCCAATCCCGCGATTGGCTTCATCTTTCAATTTTCCGACTCCACTAGTAATCGGTTTTCATGGGATACATATGTTCTCTATTTCAACAAATCATCTGAATCCACCATTCGTAAAACAAGTTCTTGAACACCCTCGGCCTCGGGGCATTATGATTATGAATTCTTGCAATGGACTATTGATATGTGGCCACAATGAGACCCATGACCGTCATTGGAAATATTATATCCGTAATCCCACTACCAATAAACTTTCAACACTTCCGTAAATGCAGACCTAGGATCGAAGATTACAATACGTAAGATGATCTTGGCCTTTGATCCCTCCAAGTCTCCTCATTACAAAGTTGTTTGTGCTTTGGGATTTAGGGTCTATACCAAGGCAAGGTCTTTGTTTCTACCGCTAGACCACTAGTGTTTGTTGTGCATATTTACTATAACCATAAGTATAACCATGAATATAAAGCTTCATTATCATTCCTTCATTTTAAAAATTTATATTCTCTCGAATAGGAAATGATACTTTATCAGAAAATAGTAATACTTTTGAGTAATAAATATGATACTTTTAAGGTGAACATTGATATTTTAATTTTTACATATTCAAAAAATAAGATTTTTTGATATACTCATTCGATCTCATAGCTAATGTTTTTACATTGAAAAACTGATACTTATCTTTGAAATAGTGATACATTTGATATTAAATATGATGCTTTTATGATGGACAATGACATTTTAAAATTTTAAATTCTCTAAATAAAAAGTAATACTTTATCCGAAAATTGTGATACTTTTGAGTAAGAAATATGATACTTTTAAGGTGAACATTATTCAAAAAATAAATTCTTTTGATGTACTCATTCTAGTCTCATAGCCAATGTTTTTTACCATTGAAAAATTAATACTTGTCTTGCCGAAATAGTGATACTTTTGAAGTTAAATATGATAAATTTGTGATACTTCAATCTAATGATTTTCTAATATGCGAATGTATTAAAAACAAACATGATACTTTATCCCAAACAATGGATACTTTTACTCATAAAAGTGATATTTTTAACTCTGTCATATTTAATTTTCTTTTTTCACTGTACTAAATTCATACTTCGTGATTTATTTACAATTACATGATACTTTATATCAAAAAATGGTTACTTTTACTCATAAAAATGTTACTTTAGCTCTCATTTTATTTATTTTTCCTTCGTGATTTAAAGTATCATGTTTTTTAATATAGTCACAAAATAGAAATGAAGGAAAGAAGAAAAAGTAAAAAATAAATAGGATATAGTTAAAGTAACACTTTTATAAGTACAAGTATTCGTTTGTTGAGATAAAGTATCATATTTCTTAATACTGATTACAAATTAGGAACAAAAAAAAGAGAAAAATAAAAAATAAATATGATGTAGTTAAAGCAAGAATTTTATAAGTATCCATTTGTAGAGATAATGTATCAAGATTTTTAATAGACTTGGGTTTGATTCTTAGCCTTTACATTTATAGGCGTTTTTATTTTTTTTTAATTACAGCGTATTTATGAATGAGTTTATATAAATTATTATACTAATATTGCACAATAAGTACTAGTGGTATAGTGGTAGAACACCACGTCGCGAGTTCAATTCCGCTCTGGAGCATATTTTTTTCAAATAAGAGGTGCGGGTGGTGGGTGGGGGTCATGGGCATGAGCGGGCCGGGCGTTGGGTCAAGGCGTGCGTTGGTCCGAGGTGGGCGCGGGCACAAGTCACGGGGTTGGGCTGGGGATCTCGAGTACACTAGGAACAACAAATTGCAAATGGGAAATGGCACATGAGTGAATATTTCGCACATTGGTAACTCTCTTATCCAATCTAGTTCAAATTCTCGAGCCTTTCTTTTAAAAAAATCTTCTTCATGTTCTTAATATTACTAAAAATCTCTTGAGTGTCTCCCAATTTGCTAAAGATAATAATGTGTTTTTTGAATTTTATCCTCATGTCTGTTTTGTGAAGGACCAGGTTTCCAAGGACATCCTCCTCAAAGGGACACTTAAGCAAGGTCTTTATCATTTTAACCTTCATCACCTCAAGCCAAGTCCAGATCACCTTCCACCATCTTTTTCACACTAGTCAAGTCGCTTCTCAAGAAGTCCCGAGTCCAGTCATTTTCGGTCTCCACATAGTCCTCGTTGTCAATTCTGTTTTTCGTTAGTAAAAAAGGGCTTAGTTTAGAATTGTGGCATCATAGATTGGGCCACACCAGTTATGATGTTGTTACAAAGGCCCTCCAAGCTTGTAATTTGCCTTTTTCAATGAAAAGTACTTTTTCTTTATGTTCTTCTTGTGCTATGAGCAAAATGCATAAGTTACCATTTAATATATCCAAACTTTTATAATTCTCCTCTTGAACTCATTCACTCCGACTTATGGGGTCCTTCTCCAGTCAAATCACCAAACGGATACTCTTATTATATCAGTTTCATAGACCATTATAGCAAATATACTTGGGTTTATTTCTTAAAAGCTAAATCAAGCTTACCAAACCTTCTTACACTTTAAACAACTTTGTTGAAACTTAACTAAATAAAACCATCAAGACCTTGCAAAGTGATTGGGGAGGAGAGTTCCGGAGCCTATCCAAGTTTTACAAGACATCGGGATAATTCATAGACTCTCTTGCCCTTACATACTCCAACAAAATAGGGTTGCGAAAAGAAAACATCGTTACATTGTTGAAATAGGACTTGCCTTACTTGCTCTCTCATCTTCCTACTGTTATTGGGATGAGGCATTTTCCACCGCCACATACATCATTAACAGGGGTCCCCGCCAAACAATTACTTTTCAAAACATCATTTGAATTGCTTTTCCATCACAAACCCGACTACACTCATTTTAGAGTGTTTGGATGTCTTTGCTACCCCTTCTTCGGCCTTATAACACCCACAAACTCCGATCCGGTCTCTAGCTAGCACGTTCCTTGGCTACCCTAGTCATAAAGGCTATAAAATCCTATTGCCCAACAAAAAGGTCATTATCACAAGGCATGCCTTTTTGATGAAGCAATTTTCCCTTTGCCCCTACCACTGTTTCTCGTGTCAGCTCCTCTATATATACCCTCTCCTCCACCTTCTATACCCTCCTCCTCTTGTTCCCCCATCAAGTGATGTTTCATCTCCTCCTCCTTCCCCACCGCCCGCTCCTTCTACTAATATGTCCTCTTTTCCATCATCTGTTTCTTCATCTTCTAGTAATTCTACTATCCCCCTCTATGTTCACCGCCAATTGAGAATATTCCCTCTCCTATGCCATCCCATGCACCAGCTTCCCGACTTTTGCCGAAAGAAGGCACCCTATGATCACCAGATTAAGGGCATGTATTTCTAAGCCTAAGATCTACGTAGATGTTGTTCCGATCCGCCCACTAATGGACTTTACGTTGTTGATGCTCTACAGAGTCCCCATTGGCAAAATGCTATGCTCATCTTGAATACAATGCTTTGATGAAAAACAATACGTGGACATTGAACCCTTTACCTCAAGGCAAGAATCTTGTTGGATGCAAGTGGGTTTTTAAGCTCAAGACACATCCTTATGGTAGTATTTCCGATTCATAAAGCACGCCTTGTTGCTCAAGGCTTCACACAAATAGCAAGGTTCGATTTTTCCGAGACTTTTAGTCCGGTAGTCAAGACAACAACTATTAGGGTGATTCTTACCTTAGTTGTTTGTAATTCTTGACATATCAAGCAACTTGATGTTGATAATGCGTTTTTGAATGGAGATTTGCAGGAAGATATATACATGAAACAACTACCGGTTTTTAAACGGGAACATGGGAAGTATGCAAGCTTTCTAAAGCTTTGTATGGTTTAAAACAAGCCTCGAGGGCCTGGTTCAAGAAAGTGAAATCGTTTTGTTAAGTTTTGGCTTTCAGTTTTTAAAAGCAGATACCTCACTCTTTTTCGATTCCACAATGGTCATCGTTTGTTCTCGCTTATTTATGTTGATGACATTTTAATCACCGGGGACGAGAGTTCAAATATTAACCATGTTTCTCGACAACTCAAGTACATGTTTCTCTTTAAAGGATTTGGGAGAATTACATCATTTTCTAGGAATTGAAGTTCATAAGACAAAGAAATGGTCTTCATTTGACCAAAGAAAAGTACATTCTTGATCTTCTAAAAAGGGCACATATTTTGGATGCTAAAGGGACTCCAACTCCTCTCGGTTTCATCCCTTGATTATCTAAACATACCGGGAATGGTACTATTGATGGCATCGCGCACGTGAAGCATTGTTGGTGCATTACAATATGCTACCATCACAAGGCCCGACATTGCATACTCGATTAATAAAGTCACCAATATATGTCTTGTCCCTTGATTCTCATTGGAAGGTCCGAGTGAATTTTACGATTCTTGGTCGGGACGGCATACCATGGTATACATATTGATAAGTCTTCATCATTGGATATTATTGGATTCTCCGATTTGGATTCGGCGGACTTAGATGACGGAGGTCTACTATTGGGATTTATGTTTACCTTGGGAAGAACTTGGTTTCTTAGAGTGCCAAGAAACACCATTCGATCTCTAGATCAAGTGTAGAGGCTGAGTACAAGAGCCTTGCACATGCTGCTGCTGAAGTTGTATGGTTGAAAGCTCTGCTTTTGGAGATAGGAGTACAGTTGGCCAAAATTCCAACTATTTGGGTAGATAATACTAGTGCTATAGCCATGGCTTCAAACCCGGTTATGCATGCCCGCACTAAACATATAGAATCGGATTACCATTTTGTGTGAGAAAAAGTGGCGATTAAGGTATTGCGGAGTCCTACATGTTCCCTCTCAAGATCAAGTGGCAAATATTTTTACAAAGCCACTCAGTCAGCAATTCTTCCATCGGCTCAAGAACAAACTTGGTGTTGCTTCTTTAGCCTCGCTCGAATTGAGGGGGTCAAGATTATTTCGATAGCAAGGTTGATAAGAGCATTGGTCCAAAATCGGTGATAAGGAGCAAAGGTGATAAGTGCGAAAGAAGGCTTGGATGATGACAAGTGTAGCAATCGTATTGAAGGGCGAGGTTGTTAGGAAGAATATTCTCGGCTCAACCAATAGGAATGAATCAAGAAAATTCTATCCATAAATTCCGGTTTGCTATATATATAGAATAGTCTTGAGCCTTGTACTATTGTACTATGCAATTGAAAATTATCTAATGAAAGCTTTCATTTCGCTTTATGGCTAGTCTAATGTGATCACTCTTTTCCGATTTTATTTAAAGTGTGCATTCCAAGTATTGGGTGCATTTAGGTTGCATCCACATTTGAGATAATAGGAGTCCTATTTAGATGAGGTTTATCTAGAAATCTCTCCCATTAGGACTCAAATTGAGATATGGGATTGAGATATATTTATATTGATATCTCTCCCTACAATATCGTCTAATTGAAAATATCGTCCCCTACATGAATAAGAATAATCTCTCTCCTAAAATTTCTCTCTACGGTTTTCTTCTTGGAGCATCACCAAAGTTCTCTAAGGGTTTAAGGCGTGCATATCCAAGTAAATAATTTAGTAATTATTTACACCGACAAGAAAAGCGGTTCGTGATCTTGTTCGTGGTTCAACCAATCTATGGGGTTTGTTCATTGCTCGCGATTCAATCAATAGGAGGCTTGTAGATGGCTTAATCATGGATCAAACGGAGGCTTGTAGACGGGCTTAATCCTGGCTATGTGGATCAACAGATTCATTCCGCAAATAGGTATACTCGATCCACCCTATATGTGCAAATATGTGATTATATTTTTTTGTGCATTGTGATGCATGGGAAAATTATTTTTGCACATTGGTGCATGGATTTTTTTCGTATAAGGTGCGTAAAAATAAATTATATTTTTTGCGCATTGAGGTGCAAGCAAAAATATTTTATGTGATTTTTTAATTTTTGAGTTGCATGCTTTATTAATTGCTTATGTGATGCAATTTTTTTTTGTCCGCAATTTATTTTCTTTGATGTGATATGGATTATCATATGTTGGAATGAATGGACATTGACATACGAGTGCTCATGTATTTGAATATTTCTTTGCTTTAAATCAATATTATTTGCGCAAATTATTGAAATGTGTTTTTATACCAAACTCACCAACTTTAGTTTAGCCAATTTAGCATGAAAATAGACAAAGTTTCCAATATTGCCGTGACTTAGATGCGGACAATATTTTTGTGGATTAAAGAAAGTATTTGCGCTTTATTTGTTTAAGCCGCAAATATAAGAACTTAATTGCCCGAAATAATCGCAGTTGAGATGTCGATGATATACTTATGGATCAAAAAATAATTTTGCGCTTTAATTTGTTTAAGCCGCAAATTTAATAAAAAGAGTTTAAGCTCTATTTTTGGAATATGAGCTTACTCCCAAGTAAAAGACTCTAGTTATCCAAATTCGCTACTTGAGTTGAATTAAGGATGTTAGTTACTTGTGCATATTATTAATAAAAATCGCCTATCTCGAGGTTGATTATAAAAAGTTAAGAAATACACAAGTTAGTGCACTTGTCGCTTATGTTGACCGACATAAACCAACTCGGGTGAATGTTGGAAAAGGCATAATGTAGCTTGACCGAGCAAAAGCTAAAACTAGAACCATAAATTGATCCATAAAGTGACAATAAGTCGTGTCACCATATTAAATGAGGCAATTAAGTATCAAAAATATTAAGTGCACTTATAAGATTGGTAACTTCACTCGTAATTGTACCGAGATGAAGTCCGACAAATTATTTGCTCTCTTATTTTTCGCTAATGTTTCTAAATCTCTCCATAGGCGGATTGTAGATATTGGTTGACTTAGCATATGGTTTTGAGATTGAGCAAATGTGTATGACTATTATCGGGTTGTGCAACTATGGAGCGCACAAGAGGAGGCTAAAAAGAGTCACCTCAAGCTCAATAATTGGTCCGAGCAACTTGATGTGTCGATATAGTCTAACTTAGATAAATGCACTTGTAAGATATTTGTTGAGTGAAAAGACTTGTCTATCTTTTTTTTGTGATGCTTGGCTTTAGATAGTATTTCATTTAGATCTTCTAAAGATATTGTGGAACGTGAGGTTAGGAGGACGATTGTATTAGCTCGAGGAGGCTTTATTGTCTAACTCGCTAAGCTCAATCTCCCTCTCGCAAAATTATTTTTCAAGCGGGATAAGTGAAAGAATGAAAGTCGACTATTTTTTCCTTTAAAGCTAAGTCCACTAAATTGAGTGCGGACTTATGAGTGGGAGGCACAAATTAACGCATTATATTTTCTTTCATTGCTATTTACGCTATAAGTTAGTACGGTCTCACTCTCATCGATTAGAAGCGCAAAATTGCTTTGAGTGATTCTTACAGATGGCGATGTGCTAATAGGGAGCGAAAATAGTGTGTCTAATTAGTTTGGACACACAATTGAAGGAAATAAAGTTGCAGGTTGAATGATGGTTCTAAGTACATTGCGACTCACGAAGAATGAACAATCACTTCAAAATAGTTAGATTTATGATGGCGCAAATTGATTTGTGTGTTTTGTTGTCGCCTACATCATAAAATATGTCTCCAAATGATTCTTCAATCCTGTATGAGTAACAAGCCCAAATTAGTGGGTTTGTACCTATATAAGTTCGAGAATATGGGTTCTCAAGTGGAGAATCAAGTCGCACAATTTAGGTTTCCTTCAAAGGGATTCTTGAGAACATGTGAAGTCGTAAGAAATCTTGAAACTATGCGAGTTGCAAGATCCATAGGAGGCGCTCGCTTTCTCTAGCGAGGATGTTGTATTTTATACTCATCTAGTAATCGGAATAGTGGGAGCGACACTAAGTCGGTGGGAGCTAGTGACTCACACGCAAAGGATTCTCAAATTCCACGAGGAAAAAAGTGAATATGAAATATTACCCATCATCTATATGAGGTTGAGTGGGTATCCTTCACAATTACTTTTGTGGGTATTGATGAGTCGATAGAACATGTGACTTCACTTGATGGCCTAAGTGGATAGTTGTTGCGAAGGAAAAGATGAGTCGAATGACTAAGAGCTTGTTAATCCTCTGCATCTAGATACAAAACCATTTGAAACATGTGGTTTTGGAAGGTCAAGTGCAATATAGATGGGTTGATTAACATGTGCGTAGCTCGATTAAGGCGAAAAGTTTACGCCTATTAAAAGAGCGTAAATTTTCCGAGATGTTCTCCCTAAGTGGTGAGATTTCCTCGACCGACGATATGTTATCTATTATTGCCATTTTCGTCTAGGTTTGTCCCGGATGATTGACGTTGACATAGTTAGGTGAAAGTTGAATAAGGAGATCTATGTGGATCACCGGATGAATTCAAGAAGTGGAGTAAGAGCGAATTGATTTCGATCAAGAAGCTCCATCTCGTGACTTCGAGTCATCATTGATTTCATCGAGCTATCATTTTGATAGGTCACGATGGTCAATTAATTCACTCAACATATGTCAATAGTTGTATCTCACCGCATATGACAAAAATGTGATGATCGGAAAGAACATGGAGTTATCGCCACTCGGTGTTGGTGTCTTTACACTCCATGGTCAAAGATCATATTCTTAGTCAAGAAATGATATCTATGGAAGATTAAAAGAAATGCTAGCTAGTTTATGTAAGAACTATCTAATGTTTGATGTGTGCTTTATGTGCGTACTCGATGAAGTCTTGTACTAGCGGTGTGATTTTTGAGTGGATATCGAAGTGATCCATGCGCTATTGTGATGCCGATAAATGGATACTTAGATATCTTGACAGATTGGTCTATGATTTGCTAGAGGCAAAGTTGATATCTTGAAATGATGTGCATTGTGTGCACATTCATGATGTATTTTGTGATAGTAAAACCACTTTGATATATGGTTTGGGCGTCGGACATGGATGGTAGACCAAATCTATTTACTCGAGGTTTTACTTCACTTAAGAGTTTTTGCGCATATCAATATTGTTCTCAGGCATGCTTCTACGAGCGTTGTGGGCGCTCATCCCTTTATGAGCCTTTGTTTGGAGATATGCTCCCAAGGCATGTGAGTCATTAGGGATTAAGTAGAATTGATATGTGGCCTTTGAGAACATATTGTGATTAATGAGATATGTTGGATTCTCATTATGTGTTTGGTACTAAATTTGTGAGTTGTCACCCAGGCTTTGATTGGCCCTCTCACACGGGCAATCGCCCGGCGCTAAGAGAGCGAAAGCGAGGATGAGACTTAAAAGGTCGTGTCACATATGGAGATTTGAGAATGATCCCCTTCGCGATAGAGCAGTGAGGAAGGTTAATAAGTATAATTACAAATCACCTTATCTAGAAGTTAAGATGAGATCCGAGTTGATCCATTATGAAGTATGTCCAAACTTCATAAAAGCCTGCTTTGTAGCCGAATGTGCGAACTATCGTATGACACTTTGGGAGTGACTACGAGTAGTACGCAGTCGGACGCTGAATAGAGACTGGACTAAGATTTGTATGATGTCTAGAGCGTGACATGCCTAAATTGAGTGGGAGCTCCATCATAGCATGTATCCATACTACATGTGCTTTGAGTCGACCATCTATGGGAAAGTGATCGAATGGGTCCTCGCTTCACACCGTGTGAGCCTATATTATTGTTTTGTACCCTTTGGGACTTTGGACCATGTCATGACGTGTAAGCTTGATGACGCTACTTTAGCATGTATCTAATGTCCATGTGTGATTCGGTCTGTCGGAGCATGACTAGGAAAGTCACAAGACCAAGCTAATTGGCATGTGAGGCAGAGGAAAAATTAAGTTGGTAACGCAGCTTATGTTCTATGATTCATAGCCCGGCGACTATGTCGAAATGTGTTTGACTAGTCATGAATATAGAAACATATTTGAGTGAGTTGAGCATGCTCTATTTATTTCATTGAGGATCTAGAGATCCTTGATTGGGTGCGACCACTTGGTTTGGGGTACATAGCGAGTTATTGAGTTGTAGGGTTATGTTAGTTTGGTGATGACTTAATAAAACTCTCCTCACCTTGCTTTCTCGCTTGGTCGCACGCCTTATTCCCGTATGAAAGAAGAGACGTGAGATGAGACCTCTAGAAACCCTCCCATTAGGACTCTAATCGAGATATGGGATTGAGATATATTTATATTGATATCTCTCCCTACAATATCAGTCTAATTGAAAATATCGTCCCCCTACATGAATAAGAATAATCTCTCTCCTAAAATTTTTCTCTACGGTTTTCTTCTTGGAGCATCACCAAAGTTCTCCAAGGGTTTAAGGTGTGCATATCCAAGTAAATAATTCTAGTAATTATTTACACCAACGAGAAAAGCGGTTCGTGATCTTGTTCGTGGTTGAACAATCTATGGGGTTTGTTCGTTGCTCGCGATTCAATCAAGAGGAGTCTTGTAGATGGTTTAATCATGGATCAAACGGAGGCTTGTAGATGGGCTTAATCCTGGCTATGTGGATCGCAGCTCCGCTTACAAATAGGTATACTCGATCCACCCTATATGTGCAAATATGTAATTAATATATGACCCATATTTGCTAACACCAAGGATCATGATCGGGACCAAAATCGATATGTATTTCTCGCACTACTAACAAATTTCTAAATAATAGGAAAACCAAGATAAACTAAACAGACTCGGTCAAATAAGAAACACTAGACTTAATCAACCATTCAATTGAGATTTTGAAGGAGAAAATTAAATTTGATTAATGGCTTTATTAACAATCAAAGTTAATTGAAAAATCTTAGAACAATGAATTAGAAATAATCTTATTGAGAAATAATCAATATAGAACTTATTATTGTGTGTCCATTCTTGTTAGGGTCTTAGATAAAAAGAAAAGGATTCGATTAACCAAAAGAATAATAAGTTTCAAGTTCTTAAATACAAAATAATAACTTTATTTTAATAAGTAATTTGCATGAATTCTATGTGAAAACAATCATCGTGCTTAAAATATGAAGTTAAATTACTGAGGAAATAAAAGATCAAAATAAAAGAACAATTAAACAGATTGAAAGTAGGACCGAATCTGTAACGCCTCAAATTAAAGAGACCAAACTAATCACAAAATCCCAATTATCAAATATAGCTCTGGATTTTTTTTTTTTTTTTTTTACCAACTTAGGCTCCACAAGAGTAATGATCCAAAAGTATAATAACTGAAATATATAACTTGACAAAATCTTAGTCTATCGAAAAATCCACAAAACCGAGATACATAAACTAGGTTTATTTCATAGAATACAAAATGGAAGTCTTAACATACAAAATAATATAAACAAAAATTACATACAATAATATTACAATAATTCCCTAAGCAAAATATTTAAATTAAATAATAAGAAAAACTAGTTCAATCCAAATAGTCTCAATGTCCTATTATTCTTGCGTAGGTGGGCGGTGTTAGGCTCATCAATCTCTCGAAAATTTTAGAAAAACGTGGGGTGAGCTAAACGAGCTCGATGAGTGAGGTTGGGGAATGCGAGAAAAGTTTTAAGAAAACAATTTATGAAATCTTGTGTGATGCATGTTATGTGTGAATGGAGGTTAATTAGAGTAAATAGAATTTTCAAAAGACGAACCAAAATTTTATCAACTTACGACATGTCATCAAAAGAGACGCTACTCAATAGAAACACAAGGCCGATGTGGAATTCACACTGCACCTTAATGCTTTGGTTCAAATTGATTTTAAAATGGAAAAGGTTTTATGCCTCATTTTAAAATCTAACAATCGAGATAACATCACAATAAATGCGAGGCCGATGTGGAATAACACCGCACCCATTGCTTTCTCCAACTCACCTGTGCCAAATCCTCCCGGCTCCTTATCCCTCCCGAGTGGCTTGACGACTCTTTAGTTGTGGGTTGGAACCCAGAGACCGTCATATTCGGAATATACCAATACTACAACCCTGGTTCATTTGCTTTTGGCTTTGACGAGAAAAAAATGGGAATAGGCACATGTGTAGTCGAGCAAACATCAACAAAGCACTGTTCGATTGATTGTCCAAACCACACACGCAAAATGAGAAATAAGAAATGAGATTCATAGTTACTACCCGAACATTATGAAATACGGACAGCCCGCAATAGTTTTAAAATAATTTTAGAACAATACAACAATTTTCGAAAATTTATAGATTGACCCCAAGAATTTCTATTTTTACAAAGTTACTACAAAATGAACTTTTTAAACCTAAAAATTCACTCTAAGTTCTTAAAAATATAAAATAAACCCAAGTCAGTTTTCAAATTCACAAAAATGGGTAGAACAATTTCTGAAAATTGCAGTTTGGCCCCATATTCTTGATTTTTACTAAATTCACCTCCAAACTCTTGATAAATTGAAAATTAACTCCTACTAATCAAAGTAATCAACAAAGATCCACAAAATAACCTTTTTAAAGCTTTCAAAAACAGCCCCATAATTTTATTAATTACAAATTAGCCTCCAAATTTAACAAAATTTTGATTAAAGTAACAACTATAAATAAAATAACCGTCAATTTGTCAAACCATGACAATTTGTTGGAAAAATCGGTTTTGTTAAGCCGAAATTCTAAGTGTGGGAACTCGTTAATTTTGAACGAGTGGTGCAATTATTTTCACAAAACCATTTATGGGTGAGTGAGAAATCGATGCACAAATGGTACACTTGGAAAGATATAATTGTGGGAAATGTATCCAACTTATGTGGAATGTTGGAAGATTGATCAAATCCGGTGTTTGGTAAGTTGCTTGATTTTATCCGTTAAATAGGCAACTTTGAATCAAATCACCAATTTATGGTAACCGATTGATTGCATCAAATCATTCCTAAACCGATTGAGGCCACAATTGGAAGGTTTGACTTGGCATAAAATCAATCTAAAATAGGAAGGATTTGATTGAGGATTGATGGGCTTGATTGTGTCCAAAATCATTGGGGCTTTCCTTTAGAGAAACCCTTATGTTTTCCCTATATATCGAGTCCTCCTTCGGTGGTTTTTCGTGCATCATACATCACAAACACGAGCAAATTCGTGCATCCATATCACGTCTATCACTCAAAATTCCCGCATTACCCCATAAGTGTCACGTAGAAGTGTGGTGTCACCTCATGCCTCACTTATCTCGATTCACGGGTAGAAGGATTTGTGGTGCTCCTATCCTTTACCAAAGTCGTTGTATCTTGGGAGACTCGTTGCCGCAATCGTGAGCATCGTGACGGGCAACAAGAGTCTTAAAGAAAGAGTTCGCCGCCGACTTGCATTACTACTTTCTTTTTTGCTTTGTTTGTAATAGACGATTGTTAGTTCAAATTATACCCCGTTGTATCCCTCTCGATTTTGATTGTAATCCCAACAATTTTAAGACTCTTGTTTGTAATTTGGGTGATGGCGTCTTCAAGCAACGCGATGACTATCGATTCGAGAGGTGTGGCCTCGGGTGTGACAACACCGTTTTTGTTGTCCCCGCTTTTGGTGTGACCACACCTTCGGCCACACCGCCAACACCTGTTCCTTCTTCTCGTTTTGATGATTGTGGAGGGTGTGACCACACCTCTGTTTCCGAACGTTCCAAAGCTCTGGGAAGTGTTACAAAGACCTCGCTCGGATATGCTCCAGTGTCGTGGGGGTGTGACCACACCTTCCGCACACCCCAATATTCGATGTTTAGCGAGTGTGGCCTTCTGGTGTGACCACACCCGTGGCCTCACTTCACGCTTCATATGGTTCTCCGCTCTTTTGTAGGTGTTACGTCGGTGTTGGCAATGCCTTCGATCACACTTGTTCCAGCGATCACGCTGCCCATGCCGAATGGCCGGAAAAGTTTCGGACTCAATTTTAACACGTGGCAAAGAACAGATGTTCTTTTATCCGACAACCCTAAGTTTGGTGAGGTTCTTAAAGAGGACCCTCATGTTGTTGCCCAGACGATACCAATATGGATCGTAGGGGCCGCCCTTGATGCATGGGGTCAAGAGGACTACTTGTGCAAGCATTACATCCTTAATGGGTTGGATAATGCGTTGTACAGTGTGTATGCCTCGTTCAAAGGTACTGCCAAGGGACTATGGATCTCGTTGGATAAAAGGTACAGAACGGAGGATGCCGGCACCAAGAAGTTCATTGTCGGCAGATTCTTGGAGTATGTGATGGTTGACACCAAGACTGTTATGAGTCAACTCCAAGAATTGCAGTTGATTTTGCACAGCATCCATGCTGAAGGGATGCAGTTGTGTGAAACCTTCCAAGTGGCTGCAATTATTGAAAAGTTGCCGCCTAGTTGGAGGGATTTCAAAAACTATCTCAAGCATAAGAGGAAGCAAATGGGCTTGGAGGATTTGATTGTGAAATTGCGCATTGAAGAAGGCAATAGACAATCGAATGCCAAGCATGAAAAGACCTTGAAGGAACCTTGGTACACCTTGAAAAGGGATTCTTCAAGTTGAATGTAATGGTTGTGCACCGCATCAATGATGCTAATTAAAACTATCGTTTCTTCCTCTTATATGATTGAGTTGTGATTTATGGCATGTTGGGCTTTGCACATTAACATGATCCCGTAGTGAAATTGGTGAATATGAAATTATTACCAAATATTAAATTGGACTCACAATATAAACATGGAATTTTATGTTGTGATCATCGCGATAGCCAAATAGCTATGGGCGGGGCTCAAAGTGCCAACTTGAGTGCTATGACATCTTGGGTGTCATAACACGTAGCAAAACATGTCAATGAAGACATGAGCAAATCTAAATGTCCTTGTGAGAGGCATATGATTTAGCGTCCCCTTGTGAGGGAGCACATGGCAGGTTAACTCTACCCAAATTTGATGAATGGATGCAACTGAGTCCTTTAGCCCTTCCAGGAAATTCTTTAGAATTTTGCCTAGGCAATTGGATTATTCGTCAGTTGGCGATCCAATCACGGTTGAACTTGTGAGAAATAACAATTGTTTAATTGATAATTCTCAAAGTTGACATTGTTGTACAATGTGGGGTGGATGAGTTATGCCTCAAATGTGGGGGCGGTTGGTAAATATAAATTTACCTCAGTCTGGACAAAGATTGATCCCAATGACTATGGAGTCAAAGAAATACAAGTTTCTTTGAGAGGTATCCTTAGAAATGAGGATGTGGGTCAATTGGCATTAACAATGCTAGTTGATAGCTAACATGGGTCACCTGTGATTTCTCTTATAGATGTGCATCCTTTAGTGTACTCTTGAGTGTTGCAATATTGCACCCATTGACGTACCAAGAAAAGGTGCGTAGAAAAAAGGCCTTAAAGGCTAACCTTATCAAGGTAGACTTGACGGATTGTTGTACCCGAACTTGTTGGGAACATATACAACAATTAAGTCATTGAATGAATAATGACAAGTTTGACAAATGATAAAGTCAAACAAATATCTCTCTAAAAAGAGATAACATATTGAGAATAGTCTGTACGAGCTTAATGTGTTATAAAGCCACATTGACATTGAAGGGCTTGAAAGTCCACCGGTGGCACTTATGTCAATTCAAGTGGTTACACATGCTCAGAAACTATATGCTCAAATATGTAAAGAAATTGATCTCAATCTTGCGCGCAAATTTAATTGAAGCAGAGATCAATTGTAAAGTGCTAGAGGGAATTGGTGTAAAATCCACAACTTAAAGAACAGTTTTTAGTGGAAACCCAACCATGATGACTGGAGATCCCAAGAACTTGGTTCAATGGGAAAACTAAACTTTAAACTGCTCAAATATAACACTGCGGTGCTTAGCTTTAAGCTAACCATATTCCCTAGATAGCATAACCAAGTGATTGAACTCATTGTTGTGGTGAGGTTAAGTCCTATGGATTTTTAATGACGCCCTATACCTAATAAGGTGGGGTATTCAGGGTACCTCGAGCAGGCAAGGTGACCTATGTAAGTGTGAGGACAAAGCCGCCTCAATGAAACACTTATGAATCCCAAGTGTGATCCATGGCCAAAACGGACACAAACCAGAGAACTTGAGATAAGCGTAAGTGTTGTTGTGTAAATATTGTTGTCTTGGTATATTCGTAAGCGGAGTAGTTCAAGGCATCGTGTCCACTAAGCCGCGGATATATCCGATAGTATCTTACTAAGGAAGGTTCAAAGCCATAAGCTACCTATCCCGATGCAACAATGTTTCCAGGGGTTGAGTGGATCGAGTCCGCATGCATTCATGCATAGTTTCCACTCATGTGGGGATTGTTGGAAAAATCGGTTTTGTTAAGCCGAAATTCTAAGTGTGGGAACTCGTTAATTTTGAAACGAGTGGTGCAATTATTTTCACAAAACCATTTATGGGTGAGTGAGAAATCGATGCACAAATGGTACACTTGGAAAGATATAATTGTGAGAAATGTATCCAACTTATGTGGAATGTTGGAAGATTGATCAAACCGGTGTTTGGTAAGTTGCTTGATTTTATCCGTTAAATAGGCAACTTTGAATCAAATCACCAATTTATGGTAAACTGATTGATTGCATCAAATCATTCCTAAACCGATTGAGGCCACAATTGGAATGTTTGACTTGGCATAAAATCAATCTAAAATAGGAAGGATTTGATTGAGGATTGATGGGTTTGATTGTGTCCAAAATCATTGGGGCTTTCCTTTGGGGAAACCCTTATGTTTTCCTATATATTGGAGTCCTCCTTCGGTGGTTTTTCGTGCATCATACATCACAAACACAGAGCAAATTCGTACATTCATATCACAATCTGTCACTCAAAAGTGCATTACCCCATAAGTGTTACGTAGAGAAGTGTGGTGTCACCTCATGCCTCACTTATCTCGATTCACGGGTAGAAGGATTTGTGGTGCTCCTATCCTTTACCAAAGTCGTTGTATCTTGGGAGACTCGTTGCCCGCAACCGTGAGCATCGTGACGGGGCAACAAGAGTGTTAAAGAAAGAGTTTGCTCGCCTCAACTTGCATTATTGCTTTCTTTTTTCGCTTTGTATGTAATAGACGATTGTTAGTTCAAATTATCCCCGTTGTATCCTCTCGATTTTGGTTGTAATCCCAACACAATTATCACATAATCACACATATAAATGCATACTAGCTCAATCAATTTCATGATTTAACAATAATTTTAAAAAACCCATTTGAAAATAGGTAGAACAAATTTTTACCCACCTCAACTCAAAAGTTATATCTCAGTACCAGCCTTTGATCTCAATATCCTCAAGTCCAGTCTCCAAGCTGTTTCCTACAATATTCAACCATTCACCCCAAAATCGAAATCATAAATTCTCTAGCATGTCCCACAAAACATAAAAACTAAGATGATCAACTTACACTCCCAAGTTCTCCAAGTGATGGGCAAGTTAATGATGTACTTGCATGTGAAAATCTCCTCAAATTTGGCTTTCAATCTCACTAACTAAGCTTACGGCAGTAGTGGAGAAAATGAAGAAAGATGGTTGGTTTTTCTCGAATTTTTTTCTGTTTTGTTGCAATTGATAGATAGTGTGGCTATAAGGTTATATAAATAGAGATGGATTCATGAAAAATATTGGGCAAAAAGCTCACTCCTCACAGCTTCACTCTCGGCCGAATAGAAATGAAGAGACTTGTTCTTTTGTCTCAAAATTTTAAGTGATAAAAAATATGGCCATCCACATTGTTATCCCACTTATTTAATTTATAGATGAAAGTGGACTTGAAGTTGTAAGCTAAAGTGGATTTAAAAGATTTGGCTTCCATAATTAATTACCAGCTTTTGGTTAAATTTTACCAATTTTATTACATTTATTCAATTATTATATTTTTTTTTTCTTCTAATTTTTCGCCCACAAGAAAGAGGAAGAGAAGAGTGTTGATGGGTTTGAACTAATCACTAGCTTGGGCTCATGTAAACATTTTTAGTAAATATAGGCTAAAGTATTTGGGTCAAACTTTCAAAAGAAATTGATTTCATATAGGCTTTATTTTGAAGAAATAAAATGTTTAGAGTCTCATTTTTAAGAAAGTAAAATGATTTCTTAAATTGGCGAAAGTTTAAATATTTGGGCCTATAAAATAGGAAAAGCTATATATATATATATATATATCAATTAAAATGGCTAAGAAATTTTTGGATTTGTAAAATTTTAAAGAGGAATATGTAAGCGTAACTAAGGAGGTGAGCACAACACTATTAGTGACTAAGTGACTTACTATAGCTCAAATATGAAATTTATAAATCTGTGACTTAACTCAAATAACTATCACCTTAAGTACTTAGTTAACTATAATGATTCATCACTCAAGTCTCATAATATCTTTGATCAAGCTTAACGTAATTAACTAATATCAATGTGGTACGTACTTATTACTTAAATTCCAAAATCAATGCCTAAAATAATTAAAATCAAATATTTGTTATTTTGATTCCTCAAATCGTAATCCTAATACGGGTAATACAGAATCAATTATTTGAACGAGATATGAGTCATGCATATGACTCGGAATTAAAAACGGAAAGTAGGTGTTTTGTCAAAAAGAAATTCCTGCTTCAATTCGATTAAAGAGCTATGGTTTAGAACCAAAAAATCAATTATTTTTTTCGTTTTTTAGAAAAAAGTTTCCGTCAATCCAATGAGCGTTTACACAAATATAATACACGATTCTCCTATCCCTCCACATATCACAAGTGAAAGAATTGTGCATAGTTAATTATCGAAAATTGAGAGAGTTCCAACTTGACGATCTTCTAACTTCAATTTCTAAAACACAATTACACTTTCAATAAGTATCAATATTTTCTTACTTGAAATTTGAGAGAAGATAAGAGAAGATACTAGTTTTGGTGCAGATAAAATTTCAATTTGAATCATATTTATAGACAAATTTTGAGAATTTTGTTTTTAAAAATTAAGCAACGGTAGTAAAGGCAGTTTCTACTGCCTTGCAGCACTTCAAAGTGCAATTACAATGTTAAAAGGAGCAGCCAATGTAACCGTTGGAGGATGTGTATTGGGCTTGGGGGTGTTGGACTTTGGTGTGGGGTATTGGATTTTGAGAAGAAAAAACTTGCCCAGCCAAAACGGGCCTGGGAGTTGGGCTTGGGCTCCGGCGAGCTGGACCGGGATGGGCGGTTAGATTTTTTTAAGGAAAAGGACATAAAATACCAATTTTTCCGATTTTGGACAAAAATACCATTTTCCGCTGAATTTGGACAAAAATACCAATTTTTTCCTGATTTTTGACAAAAATACGATTTTTTTCCGTTGGTTTCTTTTTTGTTTCTTTGTTGTTTCTTTATTGTTTCATACATGTTTGTTGTTTCATACCTGTTTCATTTATATTTCTTATATGTTTCACTTAGCCAACTTTTCATTGAATTCCGCAGTTGCATGGAGAAAATCTCAGTTGTGGTATGCCACAATGAGAAGAAAATAGAGAGTATACCAACTTTGAGATAACAAGAATATCGATTCCAATTGGTGCACATTCAAGACCCTAAAAGAAATCTTGGAACAACAAATTTAATTCAGAAAATTTGAGCTTACTTGTCCATCATCGGCTACGAGAAATGGTCACGACTCCACTATCGACCAAAAATACTTTTATTGACTTCCAACATCGTAGAATTATTGAATGCGTCAATTGTAGCGGGGAAAGACCTACTAGTAATAACTTTGCTAGAGTACATGAGATCTTTAGTTCAAGATTAGACATGCAAACATCGAAATGAGCAAAGATCAAACATTTACAAGGATGACAAAAAAAGCATTTGTAGAGTATATGGGAAAAACTACACTATTTCTCTAAATTTAAAAGTAATTTACTACAAACTTTTATCACATGATCCCCTGTTTCACAATTATTTCTTACATGTTTCCTTTATGTTTCTTATATGTTTCAATGATTACACAATCATTAAGATTTACATAACAACAATTCTCTAAAATCGTTTAGGAAGTGGAGGTAGAAACTCAATGTCGTTGTCATCGTCATCACCATTTTGCAGCTTCAACTTAGCATGATTGTGAAGCAGATGACTGAGCCTTGCTTGTTCATTCTCTATCTCAAACGCTGACGCGTCCATAGCCTTCCCACCAATAAAGTGCTCGACATAACAAACAACAAAAAATCCCACATTCACTACAAAATACAATATAAAAGAAACAACATCGAAACAAACGGACATTAACAACAATTTTAAAGATGCCACTATCATTTAGCTATTTGCGTCTTTTTTCATTTCACCAAAATTAGAAAATCAAGTAAAATCATTAGGAAATGATATCGACAAGAAACTTCACTAAGTATGACATTTGATAACAAAGAAAGGGAACACTAGCAACATATTGAACAAAAATCTTAGCCTATTAGCACAAGAAAGAAGCCAAATCGAGACATTAACAATAATTCTAAAGAACCCACTTCATACATACAAATAACCAAACAAATGATAAACTTCAATAAACTTTTTTAATAATAAAAACGAAACCTATTCGTCATAGTTATCTTGATTCAAGAAACTAAAAATGCGAAAAAAAAAAAAAAAGAGTCCGAGAACAAGATTATGCATATATCAAGAAGAACCGGTCATCATCTTCTTAAACTCCTCGTAGTTAATACATCAATCGCCGCCGACGTCAAAAGAACCGATCATCCCCCCGAGTCCTTAATCGAGCAATCCTCCCCAAGCTCCCGAGCACCACGTAGCTCGATCACGGAGATCTTCCGTTCTTATCCTTGTCGTACAAATCGAACGCCTCATTCAACTCTTTCTCCTTGTTCTCGCCGCCGCCGCCGCCGCCATAGTGGAACGACTTGAACTCCGTCGGATCGACGTAGCCATCTCTGTCGCGATCCGGCTCTCGACATCATACGCGTCACCTCTTCGGCGGAGGTTTCCGAGCCGAGGCCGTTGAACACGGCAAGGCCGAGCTCGGCCGACGAGATCTTGCCGTTGCCGTTTGTGTTGGTGTCGAACTTGTCAAGACTTTATCGACTTCTTCTTCTTTGGTTAACGGAGTTTCGCAGATGGATTTGGATTTTTTCGATTCTCCATTGTTAATGATTTTGGTTTTTTTCCATAAACTTCAATAAACTTAAAAACCAAATCATTATTTTTATAAATGTGGCCAAAAAAAAAACCAAAGGTAGGGTATTTTTGTCATGGGATGGGAGAGAGAGGGGTATTTTTGTCATGGGATGGAGAGAGAGGGGTATTTTTGTGATAGGTGAGTATTTTTGTCATTTTTCTAAAAATCGGGGTATTTTGTGTAATTTCCTCTTTTTAATGTAATAGGAGCCCACTTTATACATCTAAAACCCGGCCAAGGACTCCAGCACTATTCAGGGTCAGGCCTAGTTTATTTTCAACTGAATAGACTAGTTTAATATTATATTCCTTGTTCATAGGAGTACAATTTATTTTTACTTTATGAATAAGGATAATTACAAAAACTATTCATAAGTTTGGGTTAATTACAAAAAAA
This sequence comes from Rehmannia glutinosa, assembly GCA_016081115.2. NCBI lineage: Eukaryota > Viridiplantae > Streptophyta > Magnoliopsida > Lamiales > Orobanchaceae > Rehmannia > Rehmannia glutinosa. The sequence continues at coordinate 156,973 of JABTTQ020002831.1, forward strand.
ACTATAACAATTTTAAAATCACAATTAAACGTCTTTGAGGTTTTATTTTGTCTTAAATGTAAGACGATCACCGTAATGTTTTACAAATATAAAGGAGTCGTTTCGAAATGTTTTTACTATATATATAATCAAACCTCAAGAGGATTTTTGTAATTATCCTTTGTAAACATAATAGCGGTGTATAATATTTTATGTCTTATTCTAATGTCGGCACATTTTCAACTTTCAAAGTATTTTAGCCCCGTTTCCTTTTATTTTTTAATAATATCAAATCTTTTGCCGAAGTCCAATTTTTTTTTTTTTTTGAAAACAAAAGGAAGAACTTTCATTAATAAAGCAGATCGAACTGCAATTCATTACAGATAAAGAGGGGAGGATCATCTCGCCACTCTTTGACACCAGACATAGAATACGATGCTCTAGCTAACACATGACCAACACTATTCACTGATCTCTTAATAAAAGAACAAGACACATTTGGAAGGTACTCCAACAAATTCCTACACTCTATGATAACATCAGAAAAATACGAGTTGTCCATTAATTTGCCTCTTAATGCTTTGATCACTAAAAGTGAATCCGTCTCCAAAGAAACATTAGCATTAATCCAATTATCTTTCAAGCAACTCAAAGCCTCTCTTATCCCTAATGCTTCAGCCACTTCAGGCACAATATGCCCAGTACAAGAACCATGCTTAGCAGCAATAAAGTTCCCTGCATCATCTCTCAGAATTATACCATGTCCTATCTTCGAAAAATCCTTGAAAATCGATGCATCAACATTACATTTTAGCCATCCTTGTTGAGGTTTAGACCACCTAACTGCTCCATCTCCTGGTTTTAAAAACCAATCCGCTGAAGAAGCAACCTGAGCTGATTGCCATTGGAGAAGGTAAGAGGTTGTAAAGTTGAGAATCTGAGTAGAATTGCAAACTCTCTGCTGCCAAACCACCTCATTCCTGTACTTCCATATAACTCATAATATCATGATAATATGACATTTAAACTCCATATTTGCAGCTTCCCAGATTTGATTGAGGCAAGAAAGGAAAGAAACCGACCCACTAAAAGGCACACAACTGATGACAGCTTCCCATCAATTTTTAGCAGCAGGGCAAGAGAAGAAAATATGGCTAATCGTTTCTGCTGACATATTACACACCGGATAGAGAGGAGAGACTTGAACCTTCCTAGCAACGAGTCTCTCTTTTGTTGGCAATACATTTTGGCATGCTCTCCAAACTAGATATTTAGCCTTCGCGGGAACCTTCAATGCCCAAAATTGAGCTCATTATCCAACTCTTTACACATTAGATGATAACCTATTTTTACTGAATAAATTCCTTTCGAATATCCTGTCCACAACCAGAAATCATCAACATCAACCCCTCTCAAAGGGATTTGTTGAATAAGGTGCATGTCTCTCGGATTAAACAGGTCCTGGAGAATATCTAAGTCCCATTCAAATGATCCTTGCTTCAGAAGACTGCTAACAGAGGTCTCTTCCAAAGCTAAATGAGAAGACACAACAAAAGGATTCTCATCAGGAAGCCAGGGGTCTTAAACAATAGAAGTAGATTTCCCATTAACTATCATCCTCCTACAATTTACAAAACATAGGATGCTCCTCCAAATGTAACTTGGATTGGACCTGTGAGGCCCCGAATTTTAACAACGTGAGATATGGTGTTATGTAGTGATTATTTATTCGGCTATGTATCACAAACCTATTATTAATGAACGCGACTCTACTTTTATTTATTTCTTCCAACGTCAATTACGCATTTCGCATTTTTGAGCTTAGCAATTTTATATTCTCTAGTATTAATACTTGATCGAATGACTACGACTTTAGAAATATTGGACCCTCGATAAATTAGGAGTATATTCCAATCCCTATCCAAATATTTCACTATATTCTATAATTCATTTCCCCAACAACTTCCAATTAATTTTTTTTTTAAAAATACATATTTCTTATTTCACATATTTAATTTTAAAATTTAATATTTAAGTATAAATATTTATACATTTTATTTTTCTTCAATTTTATAAAAGAAAAGAAAATCAAATATGTTTTTTTTTCCTAATTTTCGAAAATACCTTTTAAATAGGGAGGTTATTTATATTTTTGTTAAAAAAATCTACATATTAGAATTTTCCTTCAAACCCCACTATCACAATTGGTCAAACAAATATATTTTAAATTCCCCCCTAAAAAAACTAGCTTTTGGCCAATTGTCCCTAAGAAAGTAACCTACCTATTATTTTATGTTCTAATTTTTCCAGTTATTACCCTAACTCATCATCTAACCAAACCAAAACAAAATTTGGTCCCCTCCTCTCTTGTAGAATCGGCCATAAGGCCATTTTGAACAAGAATTCCATATTCATTTAACCAACATTCACTCCTCTAATTGCAAATTACTTCTTTCTCTCTAAAAAGAAAAATCCTCCTAATTCTTCTCTTCTTTTTTTTTTCTTCTTATCATCATCTACCTTCTATACTTAACCAAAAACAAGAAATCTCCTCCCTCTATCCCTTGAATTCGAACCAAACCATACCAACAAGGTAAGAAATTGTGCTCTAAAAATTATCTTGTTATCCTCTAGCTCATCATCTTCACTTCTTAACCTAAGTTTGATTTTTTGTTTGAGGTATACTTAGAAGACTTGGAAGACACTAAGAGCCTTACCATCATCTTGAAAAGGACTTCAAGACTTTGAAGATTTTGAAGAGAAATTGGACTATAAGGTAAGAAATGGGATTTTTAGTATATTTTCTTCTTTCTTCTATTTTCCAAAATTTTGATACTCCATTTTCATTTTTGGACTTTTAGAGGCTGACCTTAAGAGTTGTTTTAACAGTGAGCAATGAGACCCATAGTCTCATTTCATCTACTACACAAGGTAAGTGTAGTTTTACCAATCTTCTTCATCTCCTTCTTCTTTCCTTAAATTTTTAACCTCATTTCCTAACTGCTACATTTTTTGGTATTCCTTGACCTAGGGGCTGATCTAAGTCACTTCTCCTTCAAGAGTTATTATTTCATCTTTCACCAACAAATTCATTTTTAAGGTGGGTGGAAAAATCTTTCCAACTTCTCGGTGTTTTTACTTAAAATGCATGTAGTATTTTGATATTGAGCACTTGATATATATATATATATATGTTATGTATTGCATGTTAATTTCTTGTATCAAGTTGAAAATTTCTCAAGTATGGCTCAAAATGCTATTTGTTGAAAAATAAGTGCATACATGTATATTTTATTGTGATATTTGATGAATTCTTGTGCGAAATGGACTTGTATATGTATGACCCTTGAAATCCATATTTTGTATGATTTATAACATGGACAAGTCGAGCATAATTGATTAAATTTCAATTTTTGGATTTAAAATGCGAAAATGGAAAGTTGGTGGACTTAATTGCAAAAAAATAAAACTTAAGGGACCCCTTTGTAATTTTTGAGTTTTGAGACTGTACTCAGGTTCAAAAATGATGTTTGGACATTTTCATAAAGTTTTAAGAGTTTTTAGATAAATAAAATCAACCCTTAAAAGCCCAAGGACTAGATTGTAAAATTTTAGAAGTTTAAGGGCTATATTGCAATTTTCGAAACTGTACCAGACCCTATTTTTAAAATTAGAAATTTTAACTCTTAAGGGACTGAAAATAACATATTTTAAGTGTATTCAAAAATCCAAGTGTTTAGAGCTTGGAAAGTAATTTTATAAAAATTGAGGGACCAAATCGTAAAAGATTAAAATTGAGGACCAAAATAAAATATCCAGGACTTATGCAGTCCATGCACCTGGAAATACTAATTTAACTATAACATAATTATATTTTGGACCCCAGATTCAAATTTCATAACAATTGAACCCCTAAAAGCCTTAAAGGCAATTATTTCAAAATGGGACAAAAATGAGATTTTCAAAAATTAAGGGACCTATACTTATTTCATTTTAAACCCGCTTTTGTACCAATATTCCACGGACCTTAGTGATATTTTACAACTGGAATCACATTAAAAGCCCTTCCGGTTTGTGAGTTCTAATTATTTTAAACTTAGGGCCCGAAATGACAATTTTAATAAATTTGGGGCAAATATGAGAATTTTATAAAAACTCGACCTCAAAACTTTAAACACCCAAATCTCTGAATAATTTAGAGAATTTAGGAACTGACCTCATAATTTTTCAAGGTCGGGACATTTACTTATTTAATTGTCAACCCCAAAAGTATTGGTTTTTACAAAACAGGGCTAATTGAAAATTTTCTTTTTACAAGGACCTAACTCAAATTATTTTTCTTTTAAAGAAACATCCCTGGACCCTCCGACTTTTAATAATGATATAAAAATTTATTTTCTTAAAACACCTTGACTTATCGGATCGTCTTGACCAATCAATACGCAAGGCGAGGGACGGAGTTGTCGAGGGAAGCGGGTCGTAGTATTTGAGGTATAATCATGATTATGACAAACCGAGCCTTGCTAGCTCCACTTTGTGGATTTTGTCTTCGCCTATGGATCGATAAGGTGACAGTCTTGGACCATCTTGCTCGGGAGTTACAAGAAAGAACGAAGGAATCGCTATCTCGATCCACACGATTCGAGTTAATCGGACCCATTTGGTTGGCGCTACAAATCCGCACGCAGAATCGCTACTTGTATTGCATTGGTTGGCGTTACAAACCGTACACAACCGCCGCTACTTGTCTTGCATATGATTGGCGCTACAAATCCTGCACGCAATTCTCTGTCTTGCTTGAATCACATAGTGCATGTGTGACCACGAATCGTTTTCTTAAAATCGTATAAATATATTACTTAAATATATTTCTCACGACGCTATGGGTCTGTGTGTGAAATCACGCATCATATCTCACGCATTTTTTTATACGACTATTTTCTTGCATCAAAATATATATCGCCATACTTGCACACGATCACCCCATTCACCGAGATTTCTGTCTCATTCCTCTCCTTGTTTTCTAACCTTTAGATGGGGACGATGTTGAGGATGTCGACCGACCCATGATTGTTAACCTCGCCCCTTTGTCGAACTTGTACCATCTTTTCAAGATTGTACTTATTTCATGTACTTCGTGAATGTTGGACTCCCTTCTATCCTGCTACTTTTTGTCTCTTGGCTATAATTTGAGGGCGTAGGACCCTTGACATTTAAGATTTGGATATGGTGTTCTTTACACTTTAGTTTCGCCTGTAAACTTATTTAGGTTATTATGTCGGATGTATTTGGATCTCGCTAGACTTTAAGTTGTAATTCGTACTTATGTTATTTTATTTCCGCTTTAGACTGTTTCACTTGAGATTGTTGTATCATTTTTCTAGATGTTGGGTTTATTTCTGTTTAAGTATTTTATCGTCATCGCGTCGCGTTTGGGGCATGACAGATATGGTATCGAGCTCGGCTAGTAAGATGGAAACTTACACCGAGTGACCAGGATAGGTTCCCTTGCCTTGGATTGGGTACCACTACTAGATGACCTAAGTTGAATCTTGGATGAATATTTGAACTCTTTTGGGGTGTTATAGTGTTAAGATATCTAGATATTCCTCTATTTGGACCTTAGGTGATTTAGAAAATCCGTGATTTAGAGATTATAATGCCTCGATATGGTGAGACTCGAAGAATATGAGGATATCTCTTGATAAGTATATGATTTGGATGTGATATATTATGGGATCTAGACACCTAATGATATTACTTTGGGAAAATGATAGTAGGGGAATCACTAAGTATAATGATCAATGATAATACCCTTGTGTTATTCATTCTCAAGTAATTAATGCACAAGCTTAAGTAAGGAATTTGAATTGTGGTTTAGGTATCATGGATAAGATACATTAAGGATGTGACAATTATACGATCTCGACTAGATGTTGCCACTAAATATCCCCCTCCCGAGGACATACGAACTATTTGATCAACTTCAAGGAGCGACGGTGTACTCAAGTTTGATTTACAACAAGGATATTATCGGTGAAGATCCATGAAGAAGACGCGTTTCCAAAACAAAGATTTCAAACCGGATATGGACACTACGAGTTTGTAGTGATGCCTTTCGGTCGACAAACGCACCAAGCATTTATGGATTTGATGCATCGAGTCTTTCAACCTTATCCGGATCAATTCATATCGATATTCATTGATGACATACTCATACACTCTAAGTTTAGAGAAGAGCATGAACGTCATCCGAAAATTGTTTTGTAGACACTACGAGAGCACAAGTTGTATGCCAAATTCAAAGCAAGTGCGGTAATTTTTGGCTTAGTGAAGTCGCATTCTTGGGACACATAGTATTCGCACCGAGATCGCCGTAGACCCTTCAAGGTACAAACAAGGTGGTTGAATGGAAACAACCCGAACGTAATGGAGATCGAAGTTTCTTAGGACTATTTGGATATTATCGAAGATTTATCTAGGATTTCTCCAAGATAGCCAAACCACTCACTCGACTAACTCAAGTCAAGTTTGAGTGGAATGACAAGTGTGAGGCTAGTCTCCAAGAGTCAAGAAACGACTTACTACGACTCCGATCTTAGCCCTTCCAAAGGGAACGAGAAAACTTTGTCGTCTCGGTGATGCATCAAAGGAAGGACTAGGAGTAGTACTCATGCGGGAAGGAAAGGTCATTGCTTATGCATCACGGAAACTCAAGCCGTATGAAGCCGATTACCCAATGCATGGCTTGGAATTGGCAGCAATATCGCATTAAAGAAATGGAGGAACTATCTCTCACGGAGCAACATTCATGGTTTTACGGATCATAAGAGCACGAAGTATCTATTCTCTCGAGAAGGATCTTCTTTTTAAACACCAAAGGGTGGGGGTTTAGGAGCACCCTCAACCACGTATTATTAATATGGTATTGTCAATACAAGAAGCTCTTCTGCATTGAGCCATTCTGGAACAAAAAATCAACAAATATATCTATGAAATCGATGTCTAAAAGACGAGAATCCTAATTGATCAATTCTACTTATCCCCTGTACAATTCTAGGAACTACAGAACTATTGTAAACCATATCGTTTGAGATTGAGCACCAATATTTGCCAATGCATCAAGAACTTTGTTACCCTCTCTCAAGATGTGTGACATTTTCAAGTCAAGACCTTGAAGTTTCATCCTTATTTGAATCAAAGATACTTTGAATCTTCCGGTTTCCACGCATTTTGTAGTTGTATTATGTTCGGTAAAGCTTGGGAATCAGTCTCAATCCAAATTTTTCTTGTGAACTCTTGTATCCAGAGGGCATAAGGCTTTGTGAAGAGTCGCAACTCTCGCAATTAGACTATCTTGACATATTGGCACAAAATCGAGAAAATGCCCATATTATTTCTCCTTGGTAGTCTCTAAGAACCCCACCAATCCCACCATGAGTATAATTGGCCTTTTTGGCCCCATCAATGTTAATCTTGTATGTCCCCTGCAGGAGGAGGAATCCAAGCAACATGCACACACAAAATTTTATTGGTAAATTTGAAAATAAGGCCAAACTTATCAAAGAACATCAAAGAATCCTCTCCATGTGACATGTTTATAAAGCTTGCAGGCTTTGAGTATATGCAAATGGTGTTCTACTCTCCAAATGATTCTGGGGGCCAAGAATCTTTGCCCCTCATGTTTGCTCTTATTTCTTTCTAGCCAAATAAACCAAAGAATCAAACAAGGAATTATAAAAGTGATGTGTGTGGAATGTGTGAATGGTGTAATATTTTTCCAAGAGGAAAGTAAGAGCAAGATATTCTCAATCTCGGGTTGTTGTGCCTTAACAATGATGAGAAATGCTGCCACCTTGTGCATCGTCCCGCATTATGCAAGAAAAAATGAGGGTCGTTTTCGGTGGTGGGAGAAGAACAACACCAAAGACTTAGAGGCTATAGAAATTCCTCTATCTTGCAGCTTTTGATCCAGTGGCAATCTATTCTTGAGGAGTCTCCAAAGGAAAATGGACATTGTAGGAGTCAAAAGATTGTTCCAAATACTAGAAAAGACAGGGTTGGTAGTAATGTTACCTTTGATAACTTTCCAAGTAGAAGATAAAGAGAAATCCCCATTTGTCGACAATTTCCATCTCATAACATCTGGCTGATTTTGTGAGATAGGAACTTGGCAAATTTTGGAAGCCCACTGGTGGCCCACAATATTAACCAATCTATTGCAATCCCGATTATTATTACACCAAAGAAAAATCAACAACAATGTTTTCCGGACTGACATATCGGTGTTAAGCAATTCAACCAATGGAGAAGACTCAAACCAATGATCATACCAAAAACTAAAATTACCGTAACCCATACTCCAAAAATAAAAGAATTAGCATGCATTTGGTTTTACAAATCCTTTTCCGAGATCTTACTATCGTGAGGGAGGGCTTTTTACGACAAAGCAGGCAACCCCAATATATTTATGCATCATAAACAAAGACCACAAAGAGTTCTTATCCTCGGCCTCCACCACAATTTAAATGTAAAAGCATCCACAACATCAACAATGTTTCGATGCCAGGCCCCCCTCACCCACATCGAGAACAAATGGTAGCCCAAGAAATCCAATGAATAGCTCTATGATTATCAAGTATTACCCCAAAAACGTCTGGCCATTATTTGGTCCATTTGATGCATAATACCTTTAGGGGTTTTATGACTTGAATAAGGTGGATAAACATGGAGTTCAAAGTAATCTTAATAAGAATTAACCTACCACTAAAGGATAGGTGTCTCGGCTCCAACCATGGATTTTTTTGTGCATTTTTTCAATAAGAGAGTTAAATAAAATACCTTTCTTTTTGCCACCAAGATAGGTGAAGGGCATATCTTGAAGCCTAAATTGAGTGATAAGCACGACTTGATCAAGGAGATGAGTGGGGGTATTAGGATGCATAATGATAGAGTTTTTAGGAGCAATAATAGCTTGGCTTAAATGCACTCATAATGCTTTCGTAAAGTCAACAAGAGTGGATAGAGGCGAGGTTTGTTATTGGTAAAAATCGAGAATGTCATCGCATAAGCAAGGTGAGTTAAAGGTAACCCACCATGAGAATGATAGAACATAGTAGGATGATTCTCGGAAAAGATAATCCAATCCCCCTCGGACAAGTACTCGGAGGCAATGAGGAATAAAGATGGAGATATGGGATCTCCTGCCTTAACCCTCCGAGAATGAAAATAGCCACAAGGAAAACCATTAACCAAGACAGAAAACCAACAGATTATTGATGCGATTCTCAATAAAGAGCAAAGCCATCTATCGGAAATCCCATTTGCTTAAACATGTTGAGTAAAAATGCCATTGGACCCTATCATAGGCCTTGGCCATGTCAAGTTTAAGAGCCACATTGAGACACTTACCGAGAATGATTGAGATAATGGATCATTTCTGAGCCAACAGGATATTGTCACTAATTAATCTACCTCAAAAATCCACTTTGAGAGGGAGAGATAAGAAAAGGAAGAGCAATGGACAACCTGTTATTTAAAATCTTAGAAATGATTTTATTGGTCACATTACAAAGACTAATGGGTCTAAAATCACCCCAACCTTGAGGGTGGGGACTTTAGGAATAAGCACAATGGAAGTAGAAGTGAAACTTTTGGGCATATGGTGACCATCAAAGAAGTCCAGACAGCCTGGTGAACATCATTCTTAACAATATCCCAACACTTATGAAAGAAATTTGAAAAACCATTGGGGCCAGCCACACTATTAGAATCGATAGAGAAAATGACCTCCTTTACCTCGGTCATAGAGGAGGCCGACACAAAGCTGTGATGGTGTCAATCGGGAAGAGTGGGGATATTAAATCCACCATCAAAAGGCCCACGATTAGCATCATTAGACAAGTGCTTAGAGAAAAAAATCAGCAAATGATTTATGGAGATCATAATCGTATTCGAGAATGTGAGTACCATCCTTAATGGAATGAATTCAAGATTGGCTTCTTTTGATCTCGACAAGGGTGTGAAAGTAATGAGTATTTCTTTCACCCTCAAGAATCCATTTACAAGCGATTTTTGGTGCCAATAATCTTCCTCAATTTTAGAAGCAAGGGTGAGTTCAAGAATGGCCTTCTTGAGATTAATGAGATTCCGAGGGGAAGGTTGACTATCATAGATATGCTCGGCCTGTTGCACACCCTCATGAGCCTTGTTCAAATTGTCAAAAATGTTCCCAAACACATTCCTATTCCACCAAGTTAATCCTGTCTCGACCCTATGCAGCTTATAATGAAGGTTTAACATGCCATAAACCCCAAAGAGGACAATCCCACACCTTTGTTTGACATTCTCCAAAAAAGACTTGTGATGAGTCCACATTTTCATGTATCTAAACCTGGCAAGAGGCTTATTAATGAGACAAATGAGCATTGAGCGGAAGAGGAGAGTGGTCGAGACCACACTACAGGGAGATGAGAAACATGGATTTAGGGAAAACATTATGCCAATAAGGGGAAATAAGAAACCTATCTAATCTCTCTTGAAGACCATTTCTCACCCAGGTATGGATTAAAGGACCAAAGACATCCAGGATCAATGAAAGCACAATTAGAGATCATCTCAATAAATTCACCATATCCTAGATTCTATTGGTGGTACTACCAGTTCTCTTTAATCACTAACAAAGCAAGTTGAAATCTCCCCCCCACAATCCAGGATGGCCATCTAAGGAATGAGAGAGAGTTACGAGGGTATCCCACGAGAGGTCTCCTCTCCTACCTAGTACACTTAGCATATACAAAGCCATCATTAATAAAGGTGAGGAAGCAAAGTAGAAGAGATAGTGGTTTGAAGAATTTGCTCATGATCCAAATCAATAGAGATATTCACACCATGACCAGAAAAGACCCAAATTTTATTAGAGGAGTTAGCAAAACCATGGACAAAGCCCAACTTATGACAAAAACAGGGGAAATTAGGAGGAGTAATAGGTTCAAGCACAAAGAAGAACCTGGATTCTATGAGTTTTACAAAGATATTTAACATGATTGAAAGTGGGAGCATTATCGATCCCTCTCGCATTCCAAACAATCATTTGTAAACTCATTTATACCTTTTATTTAATCCCCTACCGTGCCTACCGCTTTTATGTAGAGCAATTTGTTTTAAAGCTTGCAAATCCTCCACAGATTTCCATCAAAGAAACTGGAGTTTTAGAGCAAGAAGTCTCATGTTCGACACACTTTGTGGTATGTGCTCGATCATGGTTTCAACTTGAATTTGCACAGGATCCCGGGAGCACAAAACTAATTCGGGGAGTATTAGCCTCCACAAGGAGAGCACGGGGAATTGGAAATAGGAGTAGGAATGTTGCCTGTAGAGATCCTATCACCTCATAATCATCCCGAGTATGATGGTTCCCCGACCGCTTTTGAACTTAGAGGTTTCTTCATCAAAGTGAGGAATTTCTCTAAGGATACCAAAGATATCCGAGATTGTTGAACTATATCATCCTGCATAGCCGATTAAGCGGAGGATTATTATTTTGGATGTGGTCCTCAACTTGAGGAATAGCATCGGACTCGGGATTGGTGGTAGAAGGCTCAACTATATTGACTTTCCTAGGAGGCTAGGAGCATCACCCCTGATGTGAAGCAGTTCTCAATAATGTGCTCTAAGTGATGGCACCAAAGGCAATACTTAGGAGCAGACTCATAAACAACTTTTTGAGCCCTAATTTGAGAATTAATGCACAAATGGATGAAACCCTTCATAGGTTTAGTAACATCAACACCAATGCAAACACGTGCAATAGATAACCTTGTTTGAAAAGCAAAGATGGTGATCAATTTTCAAAGGTTGCCCCAACATTCCAAAGAATAGACATTAAAGCACGTTGATCATATAAATGTATGGGTAATCCAAGAAATTTATCTCTCGAAGGATCTCAATTTGAGGCAACGAACATGGATGGTGTTAATAGAGGACTATCACTTTGATATCCAATACCATCCCGGGAAAGCTAACGTAGTAGCCGACGCCTGAGCGAGAAAAAAGCGAGTTTAGCCGCACTAATGATTCGAGAGTGGAAATCATTAGAAGAGTTGAGCACTTGGAACCGACGAGGACCAATACTCAAATTTCTTGTGTTAACATTTCGGTTAAACCCGATTTCATCGAACGAGATCAAGGCAAAGACAGGGGACGGATGTGCAACTTCAAAAAGCGAAAGAGAAGATACTTAAAGGAGAGAGGTTAGAATTCTCGATACATAAAGATGGGATCATCGATTTCAAAATCGAGTTTGTGTACCAAGTGGCGAGCGGATTAGGAGTAGAATTCTCTCGAAGCACACCGTTCGAAATACACTATACACCCTGGAGGAAACAAGATGTATAAGGACTTGAAACAACATTATGGTGGGTAAACATGAAGAACCAGGTAGAGGAGTTTGTTGCGAGATGTTTGACTTGTCAACAAGTAAAAGCGCATAACACCAACGACCATCCGGTTTATTACAACCGTTGAGAGTTTCCCGGTGGAAATGGGAACACATAACGATGGACTTCGTGACGGATCTACAAAGGACTAGAGGAGGCCAGGATCTATATGGGTAGTCGTGAGACCGACTCACGAAATCGCAAACTTCTTACTCATGAAGAAAACCAACACTTGAGAAACTTGCGCAAATTTATATTTGAGAGATCATTCGACTACATGGAGTGCCGATCGACATTGTGTCGACAGAGACCCGAGGTTTGTCTCCGATTCGGGAAGTGCTTGCACAAGGAATTGGGTATCTCGCTAAGTTTCAAGACCGAGAGCACATCCACAAACGGATGGCCGCCCGAGCGTTTAACGATTCAAACCCTGGAAGATATGCCGCGAGCCTGCACGTTGGATTTACAAGGAAGTTGGGATTTGCACTTACCATTGGCCGAGTTCGCCTATAATAACAGCTATTAGGCCACAATTGGGATGGCACCCTACGAAGCCATGTACGGGCAAAAGTGTAGATCTCCACTACACTCGGAGATTGATGACCAATGGACTCCAAAAGAGAAAACGAAAGTTGCCCTCGATTCCAAAGATCGACTTAGTTCGGAGGCCATGAAGTAGGTCAAGCTAATCAAGGAACGGATCCGCATGACTCAGCCGCCAAAAGAGTTACGCAAACGAGAAGAGAAAGGACTTGAATTTGAAGCCGGAGATGAAGTATTTCTCATACTCTCTCCACGGAAAGGATTGATCAATCCAAAGAAAGGAGGCAAGTTGAGCTGAGATATGTTGGACCTTACAAGATTTTGCGGAGGATCGGAAATTAGCCTACCAACTCGAGTTACCAAAGACAAAGATGCGGGAATGCACGATGTATTCCACGATCGAGGTTAAAGAAGTATCAACTAGATCCCGAGCATATCATCACCCAAGATACTCCTCATCCGATGGAAAATTTATCCTACATCGAAACCAATCCGGATCATTGACAGAACGTCGGTTGCGTAATAGAGATTCCGGTGGTTAAAGTGGTATGGCGAAACCACAACCGAGACGAAGACGCAACGTGGAAGATGGAAGAAGACATGAGGAATCAATATCTAGAGTTGTTAAGAAGAGAATTTGGGGACCAAATTCTTTTAAGGAGGGGTGAATGTGAGGCCCCGAATTTTAGCAACGTGAGATACGGTGTTATGTAGTGATTATTTATTCGGCTATGTATCACAAACCTATTATTAATGAACGCGACTTTACTTTTATTTATTTCTTCCAACGTCAATTATGTATTTCGCATTTTTGAGTTTAGCAATTTTATATTCTCCTCTAGTATTAATACTTGATCGAATGACTACGACTTTAGAAATATTGGACCACGATAAATTAGGAGTATATTCCAATCTCTATCCAAATATTTCACTATATTCTATAATTCATTTCCCCAACAACTTCCAATCATTTTTTTTTTACAAATACATATTTCTTATTTCACATCTTTAATTTTAAAATTTAGTATTTAAGTATAAATATTTATACATTTTATTTTTCTTCAATTTTATAAAAGAAAAGAAAATCAAATATGTTTTTTCCTTATTTTTGAAAATACCCTTTAAATAGGGAGGTTATTTATAGTTTTTGTTAAAAATAATTTACATATTAGAATTTTCCTACAAACCCCACTATCACAATTGGTCAAACAAATATATTTTAAATTCCCCCCTAAAAACTAGCTTTTGGCCAATTGTCCCTAAGAAAGTAACCTACCTATTATTTTATGTTCTAATGTTTACCAATTATTACCTTAACTCATTATCTAACCAAACCAAAATAAAATTTGGTCCCCTCCTCTCTTGTAGAATCGGCCATAAGGCCATTTTGAATAAGAATTTCTTGTTCATTTCACCAACATTCACTCCTCTAATTGCAAATTATCTCCTTCTCTCTAAAACAAAAATCCTCCTAATTCTCTCTTCTTCTTTTCTTCTTCTTATCATCATCTACCTTCTATACTTAACCAAAAACAAGAAATCTCCTCCCTCTATCCCTTGAATTCGAACCAAACCATACCAACAAGGTAAGAAATTGTGTTCTAAAATCATCTTGTTATCCTCTAGCTCATCATCTTCACTTCTTAACCTAAGTTTGATTTTTGGTTTGAGGTATACTTAGAAGACTTGGAAGACACTATGAGTCTTACCATCATCTTGAAAAGGACTTCAAGACTTTGAAGATTTTGAAGAGAAATTGGACTATAAGGTAAGAAATGGGATTTTAGTACATTTTCTTCTTCTCTTCTATTTTCCAGAATTTTGATACTCCATTTTCATTTTTGGACTTTTAGAGGCTGACCCTAAGAGTTGTTTTAAGAGTGAGCAAAGAGACCTATTTTGAGACCTCTAATAGTCTCATTTCATCTACTACACAAGGTGAGTGTAGTTTTACCAATCTTCTTCATATTCTTCTTCTTTCCTTAAATTTTTAACCTCATTTCCTAACTCCTACATTTTTTGGTATTCCTTGACCTAGGGGCTGACCTAAGTCACTTCTCCTTCAAGAGTGATTTATTTCATCTTTCACCAACAAGTTCATTTTTAAGGTGGGTGGAAAAATCTTTCCAACTTCTAGGTGTTTTTACTTAAAATGCATGTAGTATTTTGATATTGAGCACTTGAGATATATATATATATGTTATGTATTGCATGTTAATTTCTTGTATCAAGTTGAAAATTTCACAAGTATGGCTCAAAATGCTATTTGTTTAAAAATAGGTGCATACATGTATACTTTATTGTGATATTTGATGAATTTTTATGCAAAATGGACTTGTATATGTATGACCCTCGAAATCCATGTTTTGTATGATTTATAACCTGGACAAGTCGAGCATAATTGATTAAATTTCAATTTTTGGACTTAAAATACAAAAATGGAAAGTTGGTGGACTTAATTGCAAGAAAATAAAACTTAAGGGTCCCTCTATAATTTTCAAGTTTTGAGACTATACACAGGTTCAAAAATAATGTTTGGACATTTTAATAAAGTTTTAAGAGTTTTTAGATAAATAAAATCAACCCCTAAAAGCCCAAGGACTAGATTGTAAAATTTTAGAAGTTTAAGGGCTATATTGTAATTTTTGAAAATGTACCAGACCCTATTTTTAAAATTAGAAATTGTAACTCTTAAGGAACTGGAAATAACATATTTTAGGTGTATTCAAAAAATTCAAGTGTTTAGAGCTTGGAAAGTAATTTCATAAAAATTGAGGGACCAAATCGTAAAAGATTAAAATTGAGGGCCAAAATGAAATTTGCAGGACTTATGCAGTCCATGCACCTGGAAATACTAATTTAACTATAACATAATTATATTTTGGACCCAATATTCAAATTTAATAACAATTGGACCCCTAAAAGCCTTAAAGGCAATTATTTCAAAATGGGACAAAAATGAGATTTTCAAAAATTAAAGGACCTATACTTATTTCCTTTTAAAACTGCTTTTGTCCCAATATTCTACTAACCTTAGTGACATTTTACAACTGGAATCACATTAAAAGCCCTTCGGTTTGTGAGTTCCAATTATTTTAAACTTAGGGCCCGAAATGACAATTTTAATAAATTTGGGGCAAATGTGAGAATTTTATAAACACTCGATCTCATAATATTTCAAGGTCGGGACATTTACTTATTTAACTTTTAACCCCAAAAGTATTGGTTTTTACAAAACAGGCTAATTGAAAATTTTCTTTTTACAAGGACCTAACTCAAATTATTTCTCTTTTAAAGAAACAACCTGGACCCTCGACTTTTAATAATTATATAAAAGATTTTATTTTCTTAAAACACCTTGACTTATTGGATCGTCTTGACCGATCAATACGCGATCGTGGGCGACTTCCTCGCCTTGCTATTTCGAATCTATAATGGGACTTATGTTCCACCTAATCTTTCAAGATATCGAAGATTGCTTGTCCTCTCGATAATCATCTTCATCCAAATAACTCCACCAACGCCATAATTGCCCACTAAATTTTCAAAACTTTTCCGAATCGCTTCCCTAAATCAATAATACTCATTGCTGGTTTACTTTCGAACTTGTATTTACTTTCATGTCCGAGTCAACTTGGTGTGTCGAGCTCACGTCGGAATGGATACGTCGGGGATGGCGGGCGGCAAATTTGCTATTCCACTCTTTCGGCCCCATCGCCCTAATCCCACAACCGAGGGGTGGAGTTGTCCAAGGAAGTGGGTCGTAGTACTTGAGGTGTAATCATGATTATGTCAAATCCGAGCCTTCCTAGCTCCACTGTGGATTTTGTCTTTGCATGGAGCAATAAGGTGACATGTCTTGGACCATCTTACTCGGGGAGTTACAAGGAAGAACGAAGGAATCGCTATCCGATCCACACGATTCTGGAGTTAATCGGACCCGTTTAGTTGGCGCTACAAATCCTTACGCAACCGCATTACTTGTATTGCATTGGTTGGCATTACAAACCGTGACGCAACCACTACTTGTTTTGCATAGGATTGGCGCTACAAATCCATACGCAATCCTCTTGTCTTGCTTGAATCACATAGTGCCTGTGTGACCACGAATCGTTTTTCTTAAAAGCGTATAAGTATATTACTTAAATATATTTCTCCACGACGCTTGTAGTCGTGTGTGTGAAATCACTCATCATATCTCACGCATTTTTCATACATTGTTTTCTTGCATCAAAATATATATCGCCACACTTGCACACGATCACCCCATCCACTGAGATTTTGTCTCATTCCTCTCCTGTTTTCTAACTTTTAAATGGGGACGATGTTGAGGATGTCGACCCGACCATGCAGATTGTTGACCTCGCCCGCTTTATTGAACTTGTACCATCTTTCCGATGATTGTACTTATTTCATGTACTTCCGTGAATGTTGGACTTTCTTCTATCCTCGCTACTCTTTTCTCTCTTCAACTATAATTTGAGGGCGTAGGACCATTGACATTTAAGATTTGGATATGGTATTCTTTACGCTTTAGTTTCGGCCTGTAAACTTATTCAGTTATTATGTCGATGCATTTGGATCTCGCTAGACTTTAAGTTGTAATTTGTACTTATGTTATTTTATTTCTGCCGCTTTAGAACTGTTTCACTTAGGATTGTTGTATCATTTTTCTAGATGTTGGGTTTATTTGTTTAAGTGGTTGATCGTCATCGCGTCGCGTTTGGCGCGTGAGGACTGGGTTTTGCCACATTCAAACTACTACATGGATAATCTTGAGCTTTATAAACCGAGCCACCAGGGAATTTTCTTCATTAATAGTCGCCACACTTGCTTTCCCAATAAAGCCATGTTAAATTCATGAAGCCGTCGAAAACCCAATCCCCTTTACTTTTATGCACACACAATCTATCCCAAGAAAGCGTTAATACTCTTCGTAGAATTCCCACCTTTACCCCACCAAAAATAATTCATCATTCTTTTTAGCTCAACACAAGAATCATTAGGAAGAAGGAATAAACTCATAGCGTAGATAGGAATTGCTTGGGCTACATTTTTAGTAATATTTCTTTACCGCCCGAGAAAGAAGTTTGTTTCCAACCTTGAAGACGAGACCACACCTTCTCCTTAATGAACGCAAAAATCTCCTTTGTATTACGACTCACCAATGATGGCAATCTGAGATAAGAACCAAGATTTTCGGTTTGAGCAACATTCATAAATTCACAAATTGCTCGAATATCCACAACAACGATAGTATTTTGGCTAAAAGATATTGATGACTTCGATAATTAATGATCCGCCTTGGGATGCCTTTCAATACATGTCTAAACACTGTTTGATCCTTGAGCTCGTACATATTAGCTTTAAAAAACAAAAACTATCGTCCTCAAACAATAAGTGTGTTACACTTGGAGCACTTCTTAAAACCTACACCCGTGTATCAAGCTCATATCTTCAAACAACTTGATTATAGCCGACAATCCCTCCGCACACAAAATGAATAGATAAGGGAACAACGGATCCCTTTGTCTTAAGCCTCGTTCTGGTGCAAAAAAAAAAAAAACCAGATTTAAAATCCCCGTGCAATATACGATATCGACGGAAAAAAATATAACTCTATAAAAGAAAAAGATAGATGCACCTGGTCTGTAGTGATGTAGCTCATCTTGCTAGCTCTGTGATATAAAACTCTATAAAACAAATTCCGGACAACTAGGACTAAAACAACTCTATTAAAGTATCATATACTAAATAAAAAGGCATATCACTTCATGGGGTGATCTAGTGTCATAGGTGGTTTCATGTTCTTATTCCCACTGTGCACCATTTTGTCGAGCTTGTCGCATAGGACTTACCCATCGTAGTTAAGAGTTTACCCACCGCACGTCCGAATAGTAGTGGTTGGGTTTCCTTTAAAAAAAAAAAAAAGAATTTACCTAATGCACATTTGAAAAGTAGTGGTGGTGAGTTTTGCCTTAAAAAAAAGTACAATTGGCTAAGTTACAAAATGAGGACACTAACTATACCCGACTGACAAAAAGATGACACTAAGTTTGCAGGCTTTAAATTTAGGATAATAACTTTCGGATTTTTGCGAATTGAGGACAATAACTTTTAAATTTTGTGAATTGAAGACAATAACTTTCATAATTGTGAATTGATGACGATTTGAGCCCGAATGCTCAAATTTAGTCTAATTTTCATATTGATCTCAATGTTGAACTCGAATTTTCAAATCCGGGCTAATTACTTATGTGGTGAAAAAAACTATTTATCAGGTTAAATTAGGTCAAAAAAACATATTTTAAAAATTTACAAATTAACAATTGAAATTTGAATATATGAAAATAAAATTGATAATTATCTTTATAATTTAGAAAGTAACAAATAAAATTTCAAGACACAAAAATAAATTTGGAAAGTACAAAAAATTAATAAAGTTATGCAGTTTAGTTGATAATTAATCTAAAATAACTAGAACAAATAAAATTTATTGAATAAAGTCTGAAAAATATGTGAATAAATCCAAACATAGTATAAAATAATATCTAAATATTATTTAATAAAACTAAAAATTATTTAAAGTAAATTAAAGATACAAGCTAAAATTTCAAAAATACATATATAAATTTGAAATTATATCTGAATCTAAAATATTATTTTAATTACATTTTAAAATATATAATTTTTATTTCATTAAATATTTTCAAATTTTACTTTGCAATTCAAATTACTTTAAATTGAATTGATATTATAAAATAATTTTTAGAATTACTAAATAATGTTTAGATTTTATCTTTATAGTTCTTAAGTTTATTCAAATAGTTTTAAGAATTTATTCAATAATTTTAGATACATTAAATAATATTTTAAATATTATTTCACATTTTTAGACTTCATTTAATTGTTTTTAGATTTATTAATTACATTTATAATTGTAATTATTTATTTTCCAAATTTATTCTCGTATATTTATATTTTAATTGTTAATTTTTGAATATTCTTAAAATAATTTTAAGATTAAATTCATGTATCCATATATCAAATATTTATATCTCATTTGTAAATTTAAGTAATGTTTGACTCATTTTCGCCACACAAATAATTATTTTCAACACAAGTAATTATCCGATTTGGCAATTCAAAGCTCAATTTGTGCTAAATTCGCAAAAAACTAATGTCCTCTTTTTACCAGTGGGATATAGTTAGTGTCCCCTTTTCGCAATTTAGCCAAAGAACAAGATATGAAGTTAAACTAATCAAGAAATTTAAAATAAAAATAAAAAATGGATTGAAAGTAGGGAACCCAATTATCGGTCATCACATCATAAATCTTCATAAGAGAGAGGACCCAAATTTAGAGGGTATTTGGCTAAGCTTATTTAAAACATTTTATAAGCTCCTACATCTAATAAGTGTTTAGGAGCTTATAAGATGTTAGATCTTATTTTAAAAATAAGCAAAATGTGAGTGTTTGGATAAAATAAGATAGTTGAGCTTATGGGAAAAATATTTTGAGAGATTGATTGTGTGGTAGGTAATATTGGGATACTATTAAATAATTATGGATATTTTTATCTTTTGAATATTTAAAAATAAAGAACTTATAAGCTCTTTTAAAAAAGTTGGGGTGGAGGTACTTTTTTTTTGGAGCTTATAAGCTCTTTGAAAAAACATTACCAAACACATTTTAAGAGCTTATAAGCTCTTAAACATCTTATAAGTTGTTTTAAGAACTTATAAGCTCGATCAAACACCCTCTTAACCAAGGAAAGTTTGTCAATTATGAATTCCTATTTTGATTAGAGTCACGATGCGTTATAATTTCAACCAAATAGACCGAGTTCAATATAACATTCATAGAAATAAATTTATGATTTTACTTTATGAATATGATAATTTGAGATAATATTAAACCTTATTTTAATTTTGGCATTTCTATCTTCAAGAACTTTAGCCCCAAATTCTAATGAGATCTGCTTTGTCGATGTTCTAATTTTACGATCTCGCCTCGCTAGCTTTATGATAAATAAGATGAAATTATATAAAAAGTTAAAAAGATTGAACGTACTAGTTGTGATAACAAAATCACACGACAAATATTATCCCCTAAGGACTCGTTTGGGAATATTGATGGGATTAGATAAAAAATTGGGATAGGATAGGATTACTTGTTTGTTCATAGATTGTGTAATACCGTTGAAGTCTTGTGTTTGGCATTTGTGATTGGGTTTCTACCTATTAATTGTATAATCAATAATTTATGTTTGCCTTTTGTGATTACTTGGGAAAAAGCGAGAAATTGTCTTAAATGCTCTTACATGTATCACACAAAAAATAAATCTGATTCCTCAAACCGGAGCTCGTCTTTCCGGATGTCCCCAAGCACTACTCTTTTTCAAATCAAATAGAAACCATGGTTTGTTTGTTTTTTTTTTTAACATAACGATTAGCGGCAACCATCTTTGCAACATTTCTCGGTCAAATTTACAAAAGAGTTGCAGCCATTCGTGATATCAAAAGATGATTTAAATTTTTAAAAGCAGAGCAAGAAAGTAAAAGTTTACTACATATCACATTTAATTTCGTTTGGAAGTTCTTTGGCTTTCAAGTTTTCTCCGAGCGACTTCAAATTCTTCTTCGCTAGGCTCGGGAGGCGATTCACCACCACCATATTTTTGAACAAGAGATGAGAACAAATAGAAATCATGGTTGTTGACCTTTAAACCGAGAAGAATTCCGCCAATATACTCGAGAATCCGCGAAGAGACGAACATAACGCTATTTCTCGACTATCGGACTGGCCAAGAAAAAACACGTTTTCTCACATTTACGGTCACAAATTACGAGTACCCAAATTTCGATTTTTGAAATAGATAATACGACTCATGCTCCATTTTCTTGTGCCAACCAAAACCTCCGATGGTTTCTACCTCAAGAATTTCTTAAGTCAACAATTCTTTTTATTTTTCCACGAGATATATTCTTGTATCAAGATTCATTTCGATATTCTCTTAACTATGAAATGGGGCATGAATCGGATAATACGAAATGGAAATAGATGGATTTTTTACCTAGATTCCTCGGCCTTGAGCTAGGGTTTGCAGACGGTTTTTCGCCATCGAAACCTACGACCTCAAAATCCTCCCCGGGCGTAGCGGCTCAGGCGGAAATCATCAAAAACAGCAAACATGGGTTGTCTCACGAGCATGGACGATAACGAAGAAGTTGCGGATTAATTTGATGGGGTTAAAGTCTCGTGGGCTCTGGCAAAATCATTTGAAATCCCCAGGCGATGGAGATGGTGGTGTCAATGACATTTCACATTGAGGCATTACTTGGGATTGTATAATACTAGGGGGTGAGGTGGGATTGATAATCCATCCAAATTGAGATTATAATCCAAGCCGAGGTTTATCACGGGCTTCAATTAAACATCCCAAACAAATGATTCTCCAGGATAACAATCCTTATCATGGGTATTCCCAATGCCAAACACGCCCTAAAAGAAAAGAAAATAGTCAAATGTTACAATTTGGCATAATTGGGAACAAAACAAAAATCCAAATTGTTTAATAGTTAACACCACAATTTAATTTCACCAATACTGATGCAGTGGAAGCCACGAATAAACGAGCAACGAACAAAAGCAATACGAAACTTCGCGAAGAAACATAAATTGCAATGAACAAAAGAGATAAAATCTCAAAACTTAATAAATTTCAACCTCCCTAAAAATAATAAACTAGCAAGTATTTATAGGATTAAAATAAACTCCTAACTCGACTAGGAAACATTAAAGATAAACCAAAATAGAAGGATCCTAAACAAATAAATCACTTCCTAAAATATAAGATATAGTAAAACCCTAAAAGATAATAAAACACGATATCGTATCTTTATAAATATCTCCATCATTCTCTCCGGTCGGAATAATTCGTCCTCGAATCGAAAGGGAGATTTTCAATAGAAGAATTGTCAAACCATGGAGGGGAGGAGGAGGCGAGATGGAAAAATAAGGTGAATATCAAAAGGTATTTGATTTGGATCAAAAACAAAAAATCGAGGTTGAACTCTAGAAAACCATCTCCACTTTGCCCAATCGACAACTTAATTCTAGTGCATCCATAGGACCAATCCGGAACGTGCCATCTATTTTGGAATTTAGGGACAACAATAAAAGAAATCATGAATTTTATTCCTTATCCATGATGCTTTGTCGTAACTTGCTTTATCTATCGTGTTAGATTGAAGATTCCCACCAACAATCTCAATCTCTCTATCGAAAATTGATGGGTCATCATAATGCGATCTTCCTCGTCAAAAATTGGTGGGCCATCATAGCCACCATTATCCTCATCAAATTCTTTGAGGTTTTCATAGCCAACCTACGGAACATTGTCTTCATCTTCCTCATCAAAATTGGTGGTCCATCATATCCACCATCTTCAATGTAACTTGAGCATAAAACATACATGTCCATGGAATAGGTTTCCAATGCAGTGGACGGATGGGTACAATATCGCAGAGCAAAATCATAAACGAGGAAGAAATCGTTTTTCAACAAGCCTTTTGATTTCTTGAAATTGGATGCGACGATATTGAATTGTTTTGTCGACAAGTCGATCATCGACGGACTGTGCGGTGTCGTTCATGCGTTGTGGAATCGTCCTGGACAACATGGTTCGGGAGCGACCGGCGGTCTCACGAATACCAAGCGATGCGAGACGGACGCGTATGCGAACGGGAACAACAAACAACACAAATACTACCGTTGATTCGCAAGAATCTAGGAATCTTGAACAAAGCAATATAATTCTTTATTGCTTGGAGAATAAATCTCAAAACTTAATACATTTCAACCTCCCTAAAAATAATAAACTAGCAAGTATTTATAGGATTAAAATAAAACTCCTAACTCGACTAGGAAACATTAAAGATAAACTAAAATAGAATAATCCTAAATAAATAAATCACTTCTTAAAATATAAGATATTGTAAAATCCTAAAAGATAATAAAACATGATATCGTATCTTTATCAATATCTCCATCACCAATACATTGTTAAATAATAAAATAAACAATTAGCCAAATTAAACAGACAGATGGACTCAATGTATCAGATCTTGGAAATTTTGTATCCAGGCGTGTGAAAAAATGTCTTTGAGCATCATCAAGGCCATGTATGGTTTCGGAAGTCTTGTAAACAAGATTGTACCGTATTATTTTTCCCTTAATCCGCCACACCAAGAATGAAGCGTCCTCTTTCTTACCCCAAACCATAGTATAAAACATAAGTTGTGGATAACATGTGAAAGACAATCTTTGTGACAAACCTCTCAAAATAGTCCATCTTCATCTCGTACACATTAAACTCAAATAGAATCTTCCTATAGGTATCAATGTAATGCAAGTGATCGCATAACTCTCCAAAATGATAATTGGGTCTCGAATACGAGGCGCCCTGTATAGGTGGCATTGGCATTATCTTAAGCATTTGATCATCAACATTAAAATAGAAACAATTTTCGGTCTCGAGAAAAATTGATCCAATGGATGATCCCTTTCAATATCGACCATCTTGAAATTCACTTGGGCGTAAATAGGGCTCACCGCATTTACCCCAAGAACATGCCTTTAGACGAGTAAACCTCAAATCGAAATTGATCATCCATCAAATCACTCAATTCCAAGACACAAACAACTTTGTAATGAGAAGATTTGGAAGGATCAAATCCCAAGATCATTCCACGTACTATCTTCGATAAACCACAATGTTCTTTTTTTAGTTAGGAAGTGTTAAAAAATTTTGGTGTGAGATTACAAATGTAGTATTTCCCACAACCGTTGTGGGCGACTCATTGGTAAATGTAAGTTTTGGGATGATTTGGTGAAAAAGATCAAATATGCATGCGGAAGATTATTTTCTTACCGATGAGCGAAGTCAAGATAATCAAAGACGAAGCCCACAACATGATTGGGTTCGAGAGTGCACAAAAATAGAAACTTGGACTAGATATGAGAGAATTCCAGTGTTTGGAGACTAATTTGAAGCGAAAAGGTAAATTCAAGGTTACGCGTAGATAAATCTCTGTTAAATGATCATCAAGTGAAGCAACAATTTGCGGATAATGTTTTCGACTTAATCACAAAAGTTTTGGAGTTTTTCGTCTTTGGTTTCATTCATGATCGCCAATATTTTAGGATGCGTAGTGAAGAAACTAACGGCATGGTTGGTATGAATGAATGGAATCAAAAATGAGTAGAATGAACTTAGGAATGCACTAACAAAGTGAATTCAATGCTACATTTTTTTTTTTTATGATAGGTATTAGTAAGGAATGAGAAAGGAATAGAAAATTCATCTAACTTGATTCCAAAGTCATAATTGGAAATTAAAATAAATGATGAGAGAACTTAATGAAATATTTTTAATGATTAATTACCCTTTAGTAGAATTGTTTTTGAAAGAAAATTGATTTTGACTATGTTTATTAACTTTATTTTTAAATTTTAAATAGTATTTTTCCCCAAACAAATATACAAAAGTAGAATCATTTTTAGATATTTTTAAATTCATACAATTAAATATTCGTTGCGCAATAATGATACAATTTTATTTTATCGGTATCAAATTATCAAATAACCCAAGATTAAATTTCTCTTTGTATCCATTAGAGGCCCGAATACAATTGGGCCAATTTGGTCAGGCCCATTCGGCTCAAACACCGGTCCGGCTTAGTCGGTCTATTTTTATGGGTTGAGCTCCAAAAATAAAGGCTCGATCTTTGTTTGGCTCGACCCGATCTGGCCTAATTTTCTTCTTATGCCTAGCGGCCGATACAACCCATTTGATTTAGTGTCCATTTAAATGAGAAGAAAAAAATGTGGCGAGAAACATTTTAAAATTATTATAAAATTTACGGTTGTAATAAAATAAAAATTAATATTTAATTTTGGTTTACGTTTAGTTTTATATAATATATTTTATGAGTTTAATAAGAAGATTATTTTTCTAAAATAATAATAACTTCTTTCCTGGGAGATTGGGAATGACTATTACCATGGGTTTGAAAGGAATAACTATTCTCATACTATTGAGTATAGGGATTTCCATGGCAAATGGATAACCTTAAAATATACAAATATTGTGAATGGGAATGAACTTGGGAATGCCCATTCTATTTTCACTTCATTCACACATACCAATCATGCTTAGTAAAGTATATATGGTTTACAACATTCCATAATTAAAAGCGGTAAGAAATTTTATAACTTATCAATTAAATTTTAGAAGAAACTTAACAAATCTACAAGTAAAATATTATCATAATTAGTTTTCTTTATCGATAAGTATCATCACCTCTCATGGTTCCCTTTTTTGGGAGGTCCTTGTGAGACCGTCTCACTTATCTACATCCGTGAGACGGAACCTCAAAATACCCAACCCGATGGAAAAGCCCAAAAACAAACCCAAAAAGCCAAACCCCTAAACACGAACACCAGGCCAAAAAAATCAAGAACTACTTTTTTTTCTCTCTATACATCCGAGAAGTAGCAAATCAATAATAATTATTTTTCTTTTCTCTACATCGGAGGAGGAGAGCCACCCCACGCCACACCGTCTCCATCGTCGATCTCATGAGCGAGAGTGCTCTACTACAACACAAGCTTTTCCATTATTCCTCATCTTTATTTACAGACTAATTTGCGAATCAAGTATGCTTTCTACCAATACAAATCAAGAAAATGAAGGTAATATAAAGAAGAAGAGAAGCGTGATACGTCAAACTCACATCCATCAAGCGAGTTCGGTTTAAAGACTCTTAATCCTTGGTTGTTTTAGTAAATGTTTTTGTATTATGTAATGGTTTTTGTATAAAAATTGTCCTCTGTTGTAGTGATTGTTAACTCATAAAAAAGGCAATCATTCAATTTCTATCCGTGTTATTACTTTAATACTTTTGTAATAAATGTGATATTTTTATCTTTGAAAACCCATACTTTTAGACCAAAAGTGATACTTATCAAGTGAAGAGAATTAGTGTTAATTGTAGTATTTTGTTAAAAAAGTGATACTTTTGTAATAAAAAATGATACATTTAGACCAAAAACGATACTTTTCTCACAAAGAGAATTACTTATGTAGTCTTTATTTATTTATTTAAGAAAATGATACTTTTAAGAACATAAGTGATACATTTAAACCAAAATATGATACTTTTAATCTGGAAGAAAATAGTGATGCGTACTTTTTAATAATAAGATGTTACATTTATATCGAAAATCAATACTTTTAAACGAAAAATGATACTTCTAAAATTACGGCAAAAATAGTGATATTTGCGATTTTGTTGAAAAAAATGGTGATACTTTTAATCCAAAAAGTTATACTTTTGAAACAAAAATGATACTTTTACAATAAAGAGAAAAAAAGATTAATTCGGTTCAGTGCCATCATTTACATAATAATTCAATACCAATTTAATAAAAAAAACGTTATACTTCTAATCAAAAGATAATATATTTTCATTAACTTTTCACATGTTTCATCCTCACAAGTACAACAAATTCATAACATCTAATACAACATATACAACATGTCAAAACGAAATGCGATACTTTTAGAATAAAAAGTAATACTATAAGAACAAAAGCGATACTTCTAATCGAAAGAAAATATTGATACTTTCAACCGAGATTGATCGTCGAGCTTTGAAGAATCAAGAAGAATTGGAAAATCAAACTATGCACAACAAAAAGAGAAGAAAAATCCCAAAAAAATGTGAGAAAAATCGCAAGAAAGTCGTAAGAAAAAAAAAGGAAAGAAATCAAGACCAAAAGAGAGAGAAAAGAGAAGAGAGAAAAATCGGAAGAAATAATTTAGCGGTATTTAGGTGGTTACTAGCGGTAGGGTTCATATATTTGGGTTCCGTCTCACGGATCTAGATCCATGAGATGGTCTCACACAAGTTTTTGTGCCCTTTTTAAGTGTAGTTTAGAACAAGTTATTTACTAATCATTAATCAAAGGAATATTATACAATAGTTTGAGCGTGCTCAAGATCTATGTGGCCCTTTTAGTCTTTCAAAAAGGATTAATAATATAAAAAGAATATTAATGTATCCTTTCATTGATTTTGTAGTTTATTTTTTCGAAAAAAATTGTTTTACTTTTATTAAGAATTTGATAAATCTGCAAATACAATTTTGTCAAGATTCTACTATCAACCATCAAGTTGACAGCACAGTCACTTTACCAAATAGCAGTTTAGTTAGTTAGAATATTCATCTGGTAGTTATATTCTTGTTAGATAAGTTACCATATATGATCTTCCTCCTCCATGTATAAATAAGTTGCACAAATACTTCTCCAATTTATTCAATACAATTCAATATCTGCAGTTTTATTAGACACATGGCCTAATATGTTGTCCAAAGTACATACTTATGTCTAGTAGTTAAAGCTACTGAAGGAAATTCAGATGATATAGCCCTTCTTTAGCTTCAGCAGTACCAATCATTCTCTTGTTGGTCAAGTCCTGCAAAACACAATGTGAGGACAAGAAGTACAGGGCATAGTTTGAATTTCTACCTAATTGAGAGACAGAAATTAGGCTGTATGTAAAAGAACGCACACATAAAGTATTGAGTAATATCAGACCAGTACTTAGTTTGACTTCACCAATGTGAGCGGCCAAAGTAGTATTACCATTAGGTAAGTGAATGGAAACAAAAATTTCCTTAGGAGGAGCAGTGTATCGAGAAGAATCACAGATCATGTGGTTCGTTGCTCTATATCAAGGATCTATTTATAATTGGCAACTTTATGCATGAAATTGTTAGAGAATTTACCTGAAATGGTTGTAGCTTCAGAGTGAATAGTCTTTGTGGGAGTTTAATTTGTTGTTGTCCATTAGCAAAGGCAAGAAATTGCTCAACCATTTCTTGAGAAAAATAGGATTGTCTTGGCTGTCATCTTGAGCTTGAGGAGAGGTGATCACAACATTGACAGTAGAATTGAATCCCTTGGCATTTCTGGGGCCTTTGGGACCCTTCCAACCCGGAGGATAGCCTATAAACTGAAAGCACTTGTCTATGGGATGCCCAATATATCCACAATGAGTGCACTTAGCCTTTTTCTTGTCTTTATTTGATACAAATCTTGACTGAAAAGGTTTTGAGCCAACATAGCAACAGATTCAAGAGGATTGCTGGAAATAGTAGTGTTGTTGAGGCTTCTTTGTGCTTCTTCTTGAAGCAAAAGGAGTACACCTTGGCAAGAGATGGCAAAGGAGAAGCCAACAATAATTGACTCCTTATTTGAGCATAGGACTCATGTAAGCTAATGAGAAATTTCATGACAGTCTATGGTCCAAAAGAAATTTCTTCCATTCCAACCAGTAGTGAAATCCCCATTGGTCCAAAAGAAATTTCTGAGATTTTGGATTAGTATTTATTATCTTTCTAAGAGAATTGTTTCTTAGTTCTTACCATACGGATTTTTTATACTTTCCTTTTTCAATTATTATTTGTCTTTCAATTGACATTTTGTAGTTTCTTTTTCATGTTTCTACTGTGTACTGATGTGGGTAATTCGAAATGGCATAATTCTAATTTTCGTATCAAAACTTGTTTTTACTTTTGGTACCAGGGCATATAAATTTTGGTATCCCATGTTTACTTTTTAATTACTTTAGCCACATTATGTCAAATGACTATCAATTTTGGTATGTCATATAGTTGATGGTGGTTGGTCCTATATGTATAATTGGATAAAAAGATGAGATATTGATAAGTAATGTAAGGTATTGTATAATGTTAAGAAATTGAATTATATGTGTGAGATGTTTTGTGTGAAAAATAGAAAGAGAAATTATGGTTTCCATTAGAAATATTATAACAAACATGATTCAATTTTTTACGAATTAATAGCTAGAAATT
This sequence comes from Rehmannia glutinosa, assembly GCA_016081115.2. Classification (NCBI taxonomy): domain Eukaryota; kingdom Viridiplantae; phylum Streptophyta; class Magnoliopsida; order Lamiales; family Orobanchaceae; genus Rehmannia; species Rehmannia glutinosa. Next base: position 186,879 of record JABTTQ020002831.1, read on the forward strand.
AAAAATGAGCCCTTAGAAACATAAACAAACAAGGCCTAAGTGTTTTAGTATTTCCATAATTAGAAAATAATACATGTATAACTTGTATTTTGAATTTTGATCCGGATTCATAGTACTAAAATTCTTCTCGATTAGGCAATTGTTATATGATAAATAAATTCAACCAATAAGTATAGCTATGATACCATTTTCTATTTGATCTTAGGTATATTGAATATTTTGGCTCTGTTTGGGCATCTTGGGAATAAGTGAAATATTGAAATAACTCTCATGATCGAGATCCAATACTTATGTAACCAAAATTGCAAAAAAGCAAAACACACGTTGTTACGCCTCAATTTACATACCTAAAAAATGTAATAGCAACCAATAGGGTACAACCCAAATATTCAAACTTAAGCTCGACAAGAGCTATTATCTAAGTACAAATAACTAAAAAATATAAATACAGCGGAAGTCTATAAATCATAATATACAAATATAATAGAGTTGTAACTCACCTAGCTATTACAAGATAATATGGTTACATTGTTCAAATTTGGTAAGCAAGTCTGCCAAAAGATGTTGCTAGGTTGGGTCAATCTTGATCGGGAAGCATGATGCCAGTCTCACCGATAACAAAATATTCGTCTCGAAATTTTTATGAAAATCGTGGGGTGAGCTAAACGAGCTCAATGGGTTGGGGTAGAGGAATGCAATATTTATTTAATGTAATATGAAGTGTTTCTTGAAAAAATATTTAGTGTGTCTAAAAATATTTATGGATGCATGATAATGATACACATATGAATTATTTGCCGTAATGATCAAGAACATATTGCAATTCAATAATGAGATATTAATGTTTGATTCTATCGAATGCAATGCACCTAGGACAAAGTTGATTAGTTAAGTACGGTAATTATTTTACTTTTCAAACGGTCAATAGATATCCCAATTTTTTTCAAAACAAAGAGGGCATATCTCATTTTAAATACAAAGTATAAATGTTATTCAATTAGTTCGTCGGCCGAAATAAGAAACTTAGGATCGGTGTTGATCGGACATCGACCTGCTCCTGCATTCTCCTTGTTGCTTCCAACAACATTTGGCCAAGTCCCGTCACCTTATCCCTCCCACTAGGCTCGACGTCTCTTTGGCCTCGTGCTTTTGCCCGAGAGAGATAGTCATATTCATGAATATACCATTCTACGACCCAAGTTCGTCGCCGTCTCCGCCCGACCGAAAAATGGGATTAGGCATATGGGTAGTCAAACAAGGACCACAGCAACTGTTCGATCCGTTGTCTAACCTACCCACACCGTAATAGACTCAAACAAATCAATATTTTTGTCAAAATGACATTTATTTGCACAAAGGTGAGTGAAAGCAATTACTTGATTAAAATGCAAGTGAATATGATCATGAATGATATACTTTATGTTTTCTTAAACAATTTTATATTATGAACTTCATGAAAATGATGTATATCATAAAATCATGCAGTTGCTTAATGTCATGAAGTTAATGAAATAATTGATATGTCATGAAATTTAATAAATTATAAGCAAACCTAATTTTCTTTAAGAAACTGAAATTTTGCCCACCTTTACTTTGATGACAAAAATTCTCAACCAATTCCTTACTCAAGCTTCCAATGTCCCAAACGAGGTCTGGAGTTATCTCCTCCGAATCAAGCCTCGTACCGTTGGTTCTTCTTGGGTTGCCTTTTCTGCCCGGGAGAGAAAGAGACGAGATGGAGGTGATAAAATCGAGTTGGGGCCTAGGGAAGGGGAAATAGAAAGCTTCTGAGTGAGAGTGAGGGGTTTTAAATTTTACTTTTACCCAAATGGGCCGGGTAGTGGGTCAAATTAGGTGTCATTTGAGTTTTATTTGGGCTGGGTTACATAATTCTCTTGGATTAAGTTGAATGCCATAGTTAAAAGAAATAGTCAAATTAATTAGGCTATTAAATTACAAACCTTGATTAATTAACAAATCCTTCAAGAAATTAAGTAATCCCTAAATAATAAATTAATAACAATGATAATAACAGCAATAATGATTTTTATTAAATTAATATCCCGTAGTCTAATTAATTCTAAATTAATCAGTTCTTACCTTACATCTAAATCAACCCAAAATCTTGTTAATCCTAAATACTTAAATCTCAAATTTAATACTTCGTTAATTGAGGCAATCTAGTAACCACGTCAATAGGAGATATTAATATCATCACTAATTTATCCTATGAAAATAGCAATGATTCTGAACTTAATATGACGTGTCAAAAATATTAACTAATGAAATTCTTAAATTATAATATCAAAATATTCTTAAAACGATACATACCAAAGGTTTGAAAATGGGATCTTACACACGTGACTAAGATTGCAATTTCAGAAATTACAGGACTAATTTTGCAATTTTACAAAAAAATTAAGAACATACAAAGCATGAGCTGATGAGCTGCCTGCCTAGCTTTCTTGATCTACTCGGAGGCATAAAATTAACTATCTCCAGAATTATTCAGGCAATCGGCCTTGCTGTTCAAAGGGTTTGATCTTCTGGTAAATAATAATAGAATACTGAGATTTGAAAGCTAAATACATGCAGCATTGAAGAACTAAAACTAGGTATATTACCACCTTTGAAGAACTTCTGTATATCAAATAAGCTATTTTCATTCCACAACAATTTGTTCTCTGAATGTATTGCAACGGAACAAGCTGTTTCATAATTATAAATAACATGTAATTAGCAAAACTAAACAGAACATAGGCACTCAATGTATTGAAATGAAAACTCAACACAAAATTTGGCACGATGTTCAGCAACAACAAACTCATGTATGATTTCAGAAGTCCCGCAAGCAAGATTGTATCGTATGATTCCTCTCGTGGTCCGCAGAATCAAGAAAGTGTCTTCGTCTTTCTTACCTCGAATCAGAGTACATATAGGAAATAAGTGGCCATTAATATTATATGAATTGGACGAAAGGTCAATTGTGTACTTGACAAACCATTCAAAATAATCCCTCCTCATCTCGTATACACTGATTATCTCTGTCCACGTCCTAAAGCCATCAATGAAATGCAAGTGATCACAGGATTCCCAAAGTAATACTTGTCTATGGATACCCTATCCTGCATGGGGGGGCGTTGGCATTACCTTAGGCATCCAGTCATCATCATCAGGATTGAAATATAATGCCGATCCACTGGATGGCTCCGTTCCAATATACCCCATTTTGAAATTCACTTCGGCCTTGAAAGGCTTGCCATATTTCATCCAAGAACCTATTTCAGACGAGTAAACCTCAAACTTATATTGACTCATCAAATATCACAATCCCAAAACACAAACAACTTTGTAATGAGGAGACTTGGAGGATCAAAGGCCAAGATCATCCCACGCACCCTTTCTCGTATCGATCCGCCTCCATCACCTCCATCTAATTCAGGAAGTGTTGAATATTTATTTGTGGTCGAATTATAGATATGGTATGTCCGACACGGATTGCGACATACTAGAAGTCCACTGCAAGAGTTCAAGATTGTGATTTCCTGAGGCCGATGACAAAGGTGTTGGGTGAACTTCAGTTTTCTGATCGATTTATTGAAAAACAGAACATCAGGATACCAATTTGTAAATGCACGCGGATGAAAAGTCAAAGTGGTGCGATATTGAAAGATGAGGCCATTGGGTCTGGGATTACGTAAATAGATTTCGAGATTAGAGATGAGAGAATTCCAATGCTTGGAGACTAATTTGAAACAAATAAGTGAGTTTATGGGAAGGCGTACAAAAATCTCTGTTAATAGATCATCAATGGAAGCAACATATTCGGCCAATGATTTTTTCGGCGATGAATCACTGGCGGTTTTGGAGATTTTAGTCTTCGGTTTCATGTTGAGTTTACAAATTTAAGCCAAGCTTTATCAACAACGCAGCCTCAAATCCCAAACGCAATATATCTGAAATTTGTAAGCGAAACAGAAAGAAATCAGATCTACAAATTTACACTTGTACGAAATTCATACATGCTCGTATAAACATACATATATACAATGTTATACGCACACAAAATACAAAGAAAAAAAGTGGCAATACGTTTACTTTTTGAGCTTTCTCTGCAGAGATTGAATTGATGTGGAGAAACCCTAGAATTTGTAAAATCAGAGAAATTTGAATATCGACTCTCTAAACGACAGAGTTTTAATGGGCTTATTTTAGGGCCATTGGTTTGGGTTAGAATTACAGCTGTCAAACGGGCCTGGCCCGCCCCGCCAAGGTAAGGGGTTGGGTTAAGTATTTAGTAGCTCGCCAAAGACGGGCTAAACGGCCTGCCGGGCCGTGGGCTTGGCGGGTTGGGGTTGGCCGGCTGGCTAGCCCGCGTAAATTAAAAAAAAAAGAAACAAAAAGGAAAATTAGATAAAATAAACAAAAAAATTAGTATAATTGATATTTTTATATTTTTATCTCTTATAAAAAGTGTATATAATAATTTTATAAAATATGTACTTGTTATCCATTAGTATATTTAATTCATTAAACTTAATAATATGAATAAAAAATATTTTTTTCATTTTTTTATTTTTTAATATTTGTCACTCACCAACCCATGACCCAAGACGGTTGGGTTGGTGAGGTTTTCTCGCCCGCCACCTTGGGGGCACCCGCCCCACCAAGTGGCGGGTTTTAGCGGTCGCCCCGCCCGCCGGGCCCTGTTTCGACAAACTCTAGTTAGAATAGAGAGCTGTAGGGTTCCATGGCCTATTCATTGACCTTTAAGTATTATTTATATATTTCCACTACGATAAAACAAAAGAAATTCCAAATGAGAAAATCCGTTGAAATTTGACCAACTTCCATTAAATTATCAATTCCACCTAAATTCCAACATAAAATATATACCGTTGGTTAAATGACCGTTGGAATAGCAAAATTCCAAAGAAAAGAAATATTCCGACGATACTTCCAACGATATTAATCAATTGGAACATTCAACCGTTGGAAAAAACTTCAATGGTTTTCCCAACAAGAATTCCAACTGAGTTATATCGATGGAAGTTAGTCCAACTAAAAGATATCCATGGAATATATAATTATTTGAAAAAATCCAACTTATATTCCAATAGAATTATACCATTGGAATTTAGTCCAATGGTATTTCTAATGGTATATTGGAATATTCAATCATTTCATCTCATTATCTAATATTTTTAACTTTCAATACCGGCCACCCATCATTAATTTGTCCCTAAGTCAAGCACACTTAATTATGTACTTTCAATATATTGATTCCGAGAAAAGAAGATATATTTTATGTGTATGAATAATATTATAAAATCTTTTAACCTATATTGAAAATTTTCAACCCTATTCGAATTTCAATAAAATTTTCCAACAATATGTTGTAGCGTTGGAATATCGGTTGGAATTTTAAAAACTTTAACGGAAATTCCAACGTTTTTTTGTTTACGTTGAAATTTTTACCGAATTTTCCAATGGCATGCTTTAGCGATGAAATTTCGTTGGAATTTTTAAATTCCAATGGATTATTCCAATGGTTTATTATTGTTATAATTATCGTTGGAATTTTCCAACGGTTTGTTGTCTTCGTTGGAATTTCTGTTGGTATTTTAAATTCCAACAGAATTCCAACTGTTTATACCAATGATTTTGTTTATCGTTGGAATTTCTATTGAAATTTTCCAACAATGTAATGTAATATTGGAATTTTTAAAATTACAACAGTTTTTCTATTTCGTTGGAATTATTTTATTAGAATTTTATTGTTTTCTTATTGTGTTCTACGCTAATTCTTAGAATATTAATATATTCTGATTAATAAACTTGATTTTGTGTACTTAAAATTAAGAAAAGGCACCTCTTCAATTTAAATATAGCAAACCTTGGAATGTGCCATGTAGTTATTTGCAACGACATTAATTATAGTGAAGTTTTCAGAGTGGTAAAAATCGAGTGTACAAAATAATATAAGATAGAACTCTAGTCCAAATCAGACCCTTTTATATTCTTCCATAATTAAAGTTGGTAAAATTTTAACAACTTACCAATAAAATCTTAGAAAAATCTATCAAATCTAACTCTTATTAAAATTTGTAAATTGGCATGTCACCAATTCCCGGTTAAACCGGGTCGAACCACCGCCCGATCGAGGTTTTAACAACATTGGCTACTCGATTGGCTGAGTGTCAAATTTCCGAAACCATACATGAGGGAAAACAATTCTCAGCGTTTTTTTTTATCCCATCTACCCCTTGTTAATAATGCATTTAACATTGTTTAATCAGGATGTATATATCCATTTATATATGAAAATAACATGTACAATAATAGTGTTTCCAATACCCACTCTCCAATATATTCCAGTGTTAATAATGTCTCATCTCCACAGGCCGGCTGATGGTTGAACGGTGTTGGCTGGGCGGTGAATGGAACGGCAGATGGACGTGACAGAACGGTGAGGCGTCGGACGACAACTAACATTTCTATTTGGAGCATTAGAGATCGAACGCGAAGGTGACAACAAACGGCGGTGGTGGCGGCTATGGGCGGTGAAGTCGGCGGAGAAAGAGAGATTAAGATTTGGGACTAAATGCGCGGGCATGAGGAGGGAATAGAGTCGCGCGAATTTTAGACATCGACTCGAATATTTTAGACATTAATGACAAGCTATTATCTATCTTTAGCTACAACTTGTTGTTGCCGCTTAAAATTTTGTCGCAAAAGACTCATTTTGTTATAGTGCTTTTGCAATATATTTATTGGTTTATTTCTTGAGATGGTATTATTATGCTTTTGCTATAAATTTTATATGTTGCGTTGTCTTTTGAAAGATCATGTTCCATGCCAATTAGAAGGCCAGTAATTTTTAAAAAAATTCATTACATATAATATATGAAGACAATCTTGTCTGTTTAATAAGTTGAATAATCGTAGGTCTGAATAGTGTAAATTTGAATGTGAGTGTTGTTGCGAATTCAATTTTCAGTTTTTGGAAGGCTTTGGTTTATTTTGTTTGGTGTCAGATTTTAGAGATGACAATAATCTTCTTTTCAACCTAATTTTTGACATACAATGGATAGATGGATCTGGATTTATTTAATTACATTAGCTATAGATTCAACATATTTAAGACAATTCGTGTTTATATGCATACACAGACATATGAATTTTCCATGTTCCTATTTTTTTTTTTTTTTCTGTTATTGTGGTCAAGTATATAAGATTCAAAATGTATTCATGTGTGAATCACATTGGATGAATTGAGGGACCTGTTGCAGAAAGCATTGAAAGAAATGCATGGGATGATGTAGAAATCGCCCTTGGTAATTTCCAAGATATTGTAAATGGAGAGACTATTACCAAATCAGTTGTTCAGGAAGCGACGATGGCTCTTTCTGTTGCTGGGGCAAGTCAACTGTTGATTCACTGAAAAATCCAAAAATGAAAAAAATGAGTATGAAAGTGGAGTGGGAAGAGTCAAGTGAAGAAGCAACACTCTTGGCTGCTTACAACAAGACATAAAAGAAAGTGGAGCCTGTTTTAGCAAATTATGGGGTTGAGCTTAGAAGGGTGCAAAGTAGAAAAGAAGATTGCAAAAGAAATTAGATAAATTGAATATAGTTGCAACTTGCAGAGCAAGCACAAACTAATGCTTCTAAGCAGAGGAAGATGTGTCAAATATTGCTCTCTTTTTATTTTTAGTAGTTCATCATTTCTTATCCTTTAGCTTGTGTGTAGAATGGATATATTCACTTTGTTTGCTTGAGGAGGTTGGATTAGAGACATGGACCATTGATGTCCTTGGATGGGGCTTCTCTGATATAGGCAAGTTTTCTTGATTTAGCTGTGTTTTTTCCACTTACATATGTGAAAGTTAGATTTGGAGAATTATTATCGGGTTATTGATTTTTAATTAGACCGACTTATAGGCACTTTGCGAATTTGGTACTGATATTTCGGAGTTACCAATTTAGTACTCATATTTCACATTTTTTATAAATTGGTACATATTCACTTTTAAATTACTATTTTGAAGGCTACAATTATCTCTAGGCATACTAATTTACTTAGGAATGACTGATTGTTTTGGTTTTATTTCTTCAACAGGCATATTTGGTAATCCTAAAATGGGTCATGTGTTGTACAATGCGGGGGGCCCGACTTTACATGCATCTTCAAAACAATTTATGTGGATACAATTTTATGATAATTTCAATTAGATCCTTTTTTCAATAGTTTTTGGGTCCACAATATCTTAATTATGTTTCATCTATTTACATTTCGTTTCATAATATACAAGTTTTTAATCATGCAAATTTCTCTTCATGTCAAACCGCATATTGTACATTGTACAACATGAGAATATTCATCATTATATTATATTTTATGATATTAGTAACTTATTGTTAATTAAATTATTAAAATCACACGGTTCACGTGCAACAACACACGTGCACCTTACTAGTATTAAGAAAAGTTTTGTATTTGACTCTTTATTTTTCTTTTTATAATATTAATTTATTATACATAGGATATTAAAAGTAATTTATTACAATTTTCAAATTTTGTGTTGTTTTTTAAAGTTACGTTAAAAAGAACAATTCAAAGTGCAATAAATCTTTTGCAATAAATTATAGGGAGTTGTTTTGGTTGTCCAAATTGGAGAGTGAAAGCTCATTCTCTAAATTTAAAGTTAAAATAAAGAGTTTATGGAAATATATTTGGTTATGACTCTTCAAATATAAAGATCATTTCCCAATTAGAGAGTCTTTTTAGTATGCTCTTAAATGCAAAGATTATGCATAACTATTTAATATCTTTCTAAGGGTCTTGTAGATGATGTTACACTGATGTAGATTCACTTGGTGAATCATTTGTTACTATCCCGTATTTTTATATACTCGATTTCTCTTTTTGATGATTTTTCTTTCGTTGGCATTTTTAGACACTACAAAAAAAATAAGGAATTCCAATGAAAGAAATTCGTTGGTATTTGACCAATTTCTATTGGAATTATCGATCCAACAGAAATTTCAATGAAAAAGTACCATTGGTATAATCGCTAGTTAAAATGACAAAATTTAATGAAAATTCCTATGGAAAAAATATTCCAACAAAGCACAAAATGGCTTTGCTTATCATTGGACTTTTTATTGGAATTTCCAACGGTGTCTTGTCAGAAGATTGGAATTTCAATTGAAATTTTGAAAATTCCAATATTCCGTTAGAATTATTTCGTTGGAATTTGTTTGTTTTCTTGTAGTGAGAGTTGAGGGTCATAGAGAAAATTACCTGTTTTCCATCAGTCACAATATCTCTCTCATGGTAAATATGTTTTTTTTTTTTTGAATAACTCAAAATGAAAAAAATAGATTGAAAGTAGTAACCCAATTATGACATTATAAATCTTGAAAGGAGATAGGACCCGAAATTAACCAAGGAAATTAACTGAGACAGAGCAAATTAATTCCCCAGGCGTGCTATGTTGCACTTTCCATAAGAATTTTACGTGCGTATACCCCAGGATTCAACAGGAAGTAGAATGGCAACTTAAACTTTTTTGCAACGTAACAGTACTGTGAACCAATGATATCAGAAGAGGAAGATAAGAAAAAGTTTTCTGTCTTTTTTGTAGCACGCAAGCAGAGTATTTGTCGAGATAAACCAACGGGTATTAAAAGATATAAACGATTTTGCCATCCTAAAATGATGGAGCATTAACAGCAGAAAGTTAGGAACAAAACAGGCGGAACTAATATTTAGATAAGGCCGACGAACTAATCAAATTTCAGATAATGATTTCAAAATTAAATCACAAATTAATTTTGAAGTGGCAAAACAAATTGGTTGAGCCCGACGCCACAGAGGGGCAGATCGATGATTTTACACTTCAAACCGTAAATTTGGCCAAGCGACAAAACTTCTTTTGGTTTCTTATGTGGGATATAGAAATTTTTAGAAACACTCATTAAACAAAGCAATATATGGATTCTTGTTTTGGTTAGCAGGGTTACGATGACTTCATAATTTCAATCAAATAGACAAGTGTTAAATTCATGAGGACTTGGTACAGTTTTAATTGGTAAACTCACAAGTGACACATCTCAACAACAAGTTCAATATATATTTAATGTTAATAGAGTTAAATTTACTCTTTTACTTTATGAATATGATATTTTCAAATAATATTAAGCTTTATTTTAATTTTGGCATTAAAACTTCAAGAACTTTAACCCCAAATTCTGATGAGGTCTGCCGCTTTATGATAAATAAGTTAAATTTTATAAAAGTTAAAAAAAGATTGCAGGTACCCATATGGCTATATAGGACTAAAGTAACTCTGCCAGACTTTCAGATACTAACTGTGATAACAAAATCACACGACAACTATTATCACCCAGATAAAAAAAGAAAAAGAAGAACACGGACAAATATTACAATTTAGCATAATTGGGAACAAAAAGAAATTCAAAACTGTAATGATTTAAACCACAATTAAATTTCACCAATGCATTGTTTTTTCAAAGCACCAATACATTATTAAACAATAAATAAAAACTAATTAGCCAAACTAAACAGGACAGAGGGACTCAATGTATTGTACGGGGAATCTTGCACGTGTGAAGAAATGTCTTTGAACATCATCAAGCTCATGTATGGTCTCAGAAGTCTTGTAAACAAGATTGTACCGTATGATTTTTCCTTAATCCGCAAAACCAAGAATGAATTCTCATCTTTCTTACCCCGAACCAGAGCGCATATAAAACATAAGTTGTTGATAACATGCGAAAGACCACCTTTGTATTTGACAAACCACTCAGAATAATCCCTCTTCATCTCGTACACATTAAACTCAAACAACATCTTCCTATAGGTATCAATGTAATGCAAGTGATCGCACGACTCCTCAAAGTAATAATTGCGTCTCGAATACGAGTCTTCCTGTATAGGTGGCATTGGCATTGTCTTAAGCATTTGATCATCAGGATTAAAATATAAAGACTTTCCAGTCTCAGTAAAGCTGATCCAATGGATGGATCCGTTCCAATATACCCCATCTTGAAATTCACTTGAGCCGTAAATGGCTTGCTGCATTTACTCCAAGAGCCTGTCTTAGACGAGTAAATCTTAAATTGATATTGATCATCCATCAAATCACCAAATTCCAAGACAGAAACAACTTTGTAATATGGAGATTTGAAAGGATCAAATGCCAAGATCATCCCATGTATTTTTTTCGATGACCCACATCTTTTTCTAGTTCTGGAAGTATTGATAATTTCTTCGTAGTGGGATTACAAACATAGTATTTCCCAAGACCTTCATGGGGCCCACACACCCACAATCCATTACAAGAATGCAAAATTCTAGTGCGCCAACGCCCAGGGTACTCTTTGGTAAACGTTAATTTTTCGAACGATTTGTTGAACGAGAGAATATATGCATGCGGAAGATTATTTGCATGCCTCTCAGCGAAGTTGGCACAATCAAAGACGAGGCCCTCAGCGGGATTGGGTTCGAGATTACGCAAATGATTAGAAATGAGAGAATTCCAGTGCTTCGACACTAATTTGAAACGAGCCATTGATTTTAAGGAGGCGTAGATAAATATCCGTTAAGAGATTATTAAATGAAGCAACAATTTCAGCCGATGATTTTTCCGGCGATGAATCACATGCGGTTTTGGAGATTTCCGTATTTGGTTTCATGTTGATTTCACAAATTTAGGCGAAGCGGATTCGTAAATATGTAAAACCAAGCTTTATCAACAACGAAACCTCAGATCCAAATGCAATATATCTGAAATTCATACATGCTCATATAAACATACATAGATTATAGATTCAATGTTATACGCACACAAAATAGAAAGAAAAAGAGTGGCAATACGTTCACCTTTTTTAGCTTTTATCTGCCGCATATTGATGAGGAGAAACCCTTGAATTTGTAAAATCAGAGAAATCTTAATATCGAATCTGAAGGACAGTTTTATTTGATGGGTTTGTTCTGGGCCCTTTGGTTTGGGCTAGAATAGAGAGGTGTAGGGTTCCATTGCCTATAAATGGGCCTTTTAAATATCATCCATATCTTTCTACGACACGAGTTTCCCACTTTCTTTACGCCTAAATCTTTTCCTTTTGATATTATTTAAATGGAAAAATGCAAGATCAGTCATATCTATAGGAGTTTTGCGGTATTAGTAGTGTAACTTTTGAAATTATAATTTTAGTCTTGTATGTTTTGTTTTAGTTGGTGTTGTAGTATTCGTTTTATACACTTAGTTAACATATCCCAAGTATCTAAAGACCAAATACACTTCTATTGAAGTCCTCGCGAGTAGGAGTGCAAAGGGGTTGGGCCGAGCCAAGCTTTGTGGTGGACGGTCTGTGCTTTTTTACAAAGTTTAGGCCAAAGTTTGACTTATTATCTTTTGATAACCTTTGGTCTTTTTACTTAAAAAGGCAAGATATGAGTTTATTTAAAGCATGTTTTAGCCTATAAAAATCAATATTTAAAAATAATTCTTGATTGTAAATTATATATTATTTATTTGATTAGTAGATTGTATTATATTTATATATAAGTAATATAGAATATATATATATAAAGCTTCAAAAAGATATAAATTATATAATATAGGTAGGCCTATTATAAATATAATTATATGTAATATACATATGTATTATCTATAGTATTATTATATGTTGGGAAAGAGTACAAAAATAGATCACATTGGCACGACGGAAATAGGAAAATCTTTTTCCACCTAGGTAGATTAAAAATGGGAACTAAACCAAAAATATCAAATATAATGTAAGACGATAAAAATGATACACAAGAGTTTTACGTGAAAAATCCAAATCGGGAAAAATCACAGGACTATAGTCCAGATAAATCTTTCACTAAATATATAGTAGGCTTACAATAAAGAATACACAAATTATCTCAAGTTACTCAACTTGAAAAACCCAAAAAAATAGAAATGCTATTTTGAGTGAGAATGAAAAATTACTACTAATTGTTTTTCTTTTCTTTCACTCAAAACACACAATATAGATAACTATCTACTCTCTATTTTCTCTCTCTTTTCTTCAATTGATAATTGCATCTCTTGTTTGGTGTATTTCTTAGTTCTTATGCCCGAGGTGCCTTTTTATAGCCAAAAGGATTTTACTGTTCATTACTTGTGGGTAGCCGAAAATAAATTTTCAGCAATCTTTCTCACTATTTGTCAAGAAACAGTGCCTAATGTCAAAACAATTGGCTACACTTTTCCAAAAGTAGTTGTCACCCTCTTTGGCACCTACTTAGCCCAAAAAGGTGGCATCCACTTATAAATTTGCTGTTTAGCTTAAAAGGCTTTTTCAAAAGCCCAAACTTAGTACAATTATTTAAGAGGAAATATCACAAAATACCCTCATTTTTTAAAAAAGACAAAAAATACCACCCTATTCCAAATCTACCCGATCCGCTCCTTTTGTTCCCAAATATACCCGCCCACTTTACGTTTCTATTCGTTTTTACCCCCTTCTTTCCTTTTATCACCTTCTTCTCGCCGAGAATTTGTGTTTAATAACATGGCCGTGAACTTCATGTCGAACTCCGCATCAAACGCTTTCAAATCGCCCCGCCACAACTTCCATGTGGCGCTTGCAGATTCGAGACCTTTGCCAGGATCTTCGACGTGACGTTGTGTACCGGATAACGGTGTTGGCGCAATCGCCCTCGATCATGTGCTTAATACTCGCGATTTGACGGCAAGAATCGCCGCTCCACCTCAAACGCCTCGCCCGTTGGAGCTCCCGTAACGATCATCTTTGCTGCAGATGACATCGATGAATTTTTGATTTAATGAATTTCAAAACCCTAACCTAATTGAAATCGAGAGAGGAAATAATGAGAAACAGAAAATTGAATAATTGAGATTTGAGACTAGTTTTCTTGGCTTTTAGGATTCCAAGTGAGGACGAAAATTTCCTTCAAACGATTTGGACTCCTCGGTTTTCTTTTTTTTTTTTTTTTTTTGTGTGTGTTGAATGCAAATTTGAATGATTTGTTGATTTTTGTGTTTTGATGCATGATTTTTCGTGTTCTTTTATTATTTTGTGGTTTGAAGTTTTTCATTTGTTTCGATGTTGTTTTGAGTTGTTTCTTTTATGTTTCTTTTGTTCTAATTTATGTATTTTCTATTTATTTAATTTTTTTATTGTTTTTGATTTGTTGTGTTATCTATCCGATTGTGTATATTTTTTTATTTCTTTTGTAGTGAATGTGAGATTTTTTGTTGCTTGTTATGCCAAACACTTTATTGTTGGGAAGGCTATGGACGTCGAAGCGTTCAACACAGAATGAACAAACAAGGCTCACCATCCGCTTCACAATCATGTTAAGTTGAAGTCGCAAAATAGTGATGACGATGACAACGACATTGAGATTCTACCTCCACTTCCTAATGATTTTAGATAATTGTTGTTATGTAAATCTTAATGACGTGTAATCGTTGAAACATGTAAGAAACATAAATAAAACATGTAAGAAACAATTGTGAAACAGGGGATCATGTGATAAAAGTTTGTAGTAAATTGCTTTTAAATTTAGAGAAATATAGTGTAGTTTTTCCCATATACTCTTCACCCTTTTTTTGTCATCCTTGTAAATGTTGATCTTTGCTTCATTTCGATGTCCGCATGTCTAATCTTGAACTAAAGATCTCACGACTCTAGCAAAGTTGTTACTAGTAAGTCTTTCCCCGCTACGCTTGATGCATTCAATAATTCTACAATGTTGGAAGTCAATACAAAGTATTTTTTGGTCCGACAATGAGTCGTGTCCATTTCTCGTAGCCGATGATGGACAAGTAAGCTAAAATTTTCTCAATTGAATTTGTTGTTATAAGATTCTCCTTAGTGTGTCAATGTGTTGTCCATTGGAATGATATTCCCGTTATCTCAAAGTTCCTATACTCTTCGTTTTTTCTCCCATTGTCCATGTGGTATACTACCTGGGATTTGCTCCATTAAACGTGGATTTCAATGAATAGTTGGCTAAGTGAAACATAAAAGAAACTTAAATGAAACATGAATGAAACAATATTTATGTACGTCAAGAAGCAATGTCTGTCAGATTAGGTAACGAAACAATTATGAAACATAAAAGAAACATATGTGAAACATGAAAGAAATATATGTGAAACAACCACGTAATATACTACATTCAAGTGTTTTCCAAACTTGACACGTTTTATTCATAGATAATCACGGAAGCAATTTTTGTAGAATTTTGATCATAATTCAACAAAATAAGTATTTTGATTCTCACAACTTCCATGTTTTTGGATTTGTATGCAAAATTACCGTTCAATTCAATATCAATCTCGCTTAATACACATTGAATCCTAAATTTCAATCAGAAATCATGAAATATATCTAAGCAAGGTATTCTTAACAAGATAAACAGACGCGTTTTGTTACCTGCTTTGGTCTTCTTCTTGCTCTTGATATTGAGCTTGAATTGTGATCTCTAATACCCGGTTTTTTTTTCCCTCAATTTGTTTTTCTCATATCTGTGTGTTTCCTCTATTTTTCGTTAATATTTGGGATAAAAGGATTGTATTTTTTATCGTAGATCTTTATTGATGAGCACCATGATTTTTGGAGGGGAAATGTTGCAATTCACCGAAGATGTCAAGATTGGGTACTTTTGTCCGCAAGTTGTTTGAGCTGGGTATTTTTGGGAACAATTGGGCCAGATCGGGCATTTTTGTGAAACATCTAGGCCGGGTGGACATTGTGCAGGTATTGGGCATCCAAAATCGGGCATTTATGTCCTTTTCCCATTATTTAAATTGGCTTTATAAAAGGTCTTAGCTTGGGCCGATTGTTGAATAAAGGCAAGACAAGCCCAATGTTATCGGGCGATAGGCTCTTGTTGGGTAGAAATGATTTATTCCCCTACCCTACCGTAAGATGGCTTAGTGGAGTAGGGTAGATTCTTCGAGACTTGGTTTAGTCTTTGGCACATGGTTTGTCTAGTGTGATTTACATAGCTAACTTTGTTTGCAGACTAGTGCGTGAAGTCTACTGATTTGTGCACCGAAATGATAGTTATGTTTGTCGCAATGGCTTGGCTAGACCGATTTGCATATGTTATTGCGCCAAATAAACTCGATTATTTTCGGCCTCCAAATTGATGGCCTGGTCTGGCATTCGTACTCTTTGTAGTAACTTTGAAAGCAATCTACAACATAAAAATACACAGCCCGAAAGTCAAATTTAAAAAACTACAGATCAAATGGAGGCAACCAAACTTTTGAAGCGGTGGTTTACCAACATGAAAACCAAAATCGAAAAAGCCTCCGTCAAATTAAAAAAGCGACAGATCAAGTTGAATCATCAGCCCAACTTATTGCTTCCATCGATGATCTCTTAACATAGAATTTTCTACGCCTCCCCATAATATCACTTATTTGCTTCAAAAGGAAATAAGATTTTTAGATTGTAAGTTGGACCTTTTTGAGAATTAGTCCTCTAAGTCATCACCTTCATGTTTTAGTACTTTAACTTTTAAATTTGTAGATACTACCCTTTAACTCAACAATTTTACTTTTGGTCCTATAACTTAATGATTTTAGAAATTTAGTCCTATAACTTAGCAATAGTTAAATTTACTAATTTATTAAAAGGTTAGTACCCACAGCCACATATTTTTATAGGACCAAAATTAAAATAACTAAACCTTACTTTTTTAAAAATTAAATTAAATTATAAAAGCAATTAAAATTAAATTAATTTGATTAATAACAAATTTAGATAAATATAAATTTCTAAAATAATAAACGAATTTTAGAAAATCAAAACAATTACATCAAATTAGTAAATTAAGAATAATTTGTCATATTTATATAATTAAATTTTGGTAAGGAGAATTATATCCAAGAAGTGGATCCGGACTAGTGTACAAGATGCATTTATTTCGGAAGGTTAAAAAATTAATGCTTGAAATATTTAAAAAAATAATTAATCGTTAATCGTTAATTAAAATTATTTAATTTTAAAAATAATATTTAATTAAGAAATTAATGCTAGAAGTCTTCTCACCAAAGGTTAATTACGTAAATAAAATAGATAATTTTTAAATTTTTTTAATAAATCTAGTCTCTAATACAATTTTTAAGCACCAGGATAAATAGATTTGAAAATTTGAGGTAAAAAAGTCTATTTTAAACTTAAAGGACCAAAACGCACAATGTCTTAACATATATGACTAAAAATAAACGAAAGATGTAACTTACAAGACCAGGTAAAGCTAAAGATGCAAACATATAGGACTAAATATTCAATTCAATATAAAATTTTAGGAGTGAACCCCAAACTTGCCAAGATAAAGGAGATCAATCACAAGATATATAAAGGCCAACTTACGGATAGAATTTCTCATTTTCCCTTGCTTCAAATCTATAGCTGAATTGACATTTTTAATCCAACCACACCAGCATTCTCTCTCTCACACTTGGTAGCCAAATCATATAACGAAATCAAATAAGCAATTTGGCCTTAAAAATTTAAAATCTATAATATTTTCAAGTATGAATTGTACGTTTCATTGAGTTTAAAAAAATTTGAAAAACTTTTGAATTATTCAAGGGGAAAATGAGAAATTCTATCCCGTAAGTTGGCCTATATATCTTGTGATTCGGTCCTTTATTTTGGCAGTTTGGGGTTTAGTCCTAGAATTTTTATGGGATTGGATATTTAGTCCTATAATATGTTTAAAGCTTTAGCTTTCCTCGTCCTATAAGTTACATCTTTAGTTTTAATTTAGTCATACATATTTAAACATTGTATGCGTTTTTGGCCCTTTATGTTTAAAAGCGACTTTTTATCTCAATTTTCCAAATTTATTTACCTTGTGCTTAAAAATAGTATCGTAGTCAAGATTTATAAATAACTTTTAAGAAATATTTATTGATAGTTTAAAATTCATTAATGGATTGTTTAATTTCTATTCAAACATGTTGGTCTTAATACTATTTTCATTTAAAATTGCAAGATTTTCTTTTGAGATTGTTTATATAGGACTAAATTGCTGAAAATTGTCAAGTTATAGGACCAAAAGTAAAATTGATATGTTAAAGGACTGAATATCTATAAATTTGAAAGATAAAGGACTAAAACTCTAACATGACAACGTAGAGGACTAATTTGCAAATAAGTCCAATTTAAAGGACATAAAATCTTATTTTTCCCAAATTCGAGGATTACTAAATTAAAATTTTGAATTTAAATAATACTATTTTTTACACCGCATTCAAGTAATAATATCAAGTCGATCCGGATGGGATCTTTTATTGCAAAATAGTGTTCATCTTCTATTCCATCAAGACGGATGATTGACACGTGTATAAAAGTTACCATATTAATTTGAAGCATAAATCATGCCTAAATTCTTGGTTTTTCATATGGTAATTTTTATACACGTGTCAATCATCCGTAGAATAGAAGATGAAACACCATTTTGCAATAGAAGATCCCATCCGGTCATATCCCGACTTCCAATTTCAACCCGACCTCCAATTTCAAACGAATAGAAATGATAGGTATCCCCAAGAACCCCACGTCACGTTAATTGCTAGCTTTATTATGAATAAGGTGAAACACTACGGAACAGTTTTTCATGGCACCTAATACTAAATTAACCGTGTTAAACTTTCACATACTAAGTATTTCGTAAAAATGTATTTAAAATCCATTTTGTAAAAGTGAAAAAAAAAAAGAAATTCAAAAGTCGCAAAAATTGCAATTCTTCAATATGGACTTCCAGAATAAATTATTTTTCCAAAAGTCTTCTAGATATAAAAGTCCATTTGGAGTTGGTTTCCAAACACCCTGTAAATTAGGATAACAAACGACCACGATAACAATTACAAGGCATTATTTGAAAGATAAACAATCGAAACTGTTTAATAATTTTATGCCACAACTAAAGTAACTTTTATTTTACAAGTGCATTGTTAGAAATAAATATAAGGTAATTAGCAAAATTAAATAGAATAGAGGGACTCAATGTATTGCATTGTAGCCGTTGGAAGTTTCGCAACTGGCGGATATACGAGATGATTTTGAACTGCTTCAGGATAGTGTATGGTTTCACAAGTCTTGTCGAAAATATTACATCGTATGATTTTTCCCATCATCTCTAGAACCAAGAGAGAGTCTTCCTCTTTCTGACCCCGAACCAGAGTACAAACAGTCATAAATGGGCGGACAAAACATGAAACAACATTAAAAAGATCAACTATGTACTTGAAATACCATTCAGAATAATCACTCCTCATCTAGTACACATTACACTTGAGCTGATATCTATAGACATCAATGTACTGCAAGTGACCACATGACTCACCAAAATATCAATTGTGTCTACGATATGGGCTATTCAGGATAGGCAGCGTTGGCATTACACGTGTCACTTGATCATCGGGATTTAAATAAATAGATTTTTCTGTCTCAGCAAAGCCAATCCAATGGATGGCTCCATTCCAGTATACCCATTCTTGAAATTGACTTGGGCTGTGAAGGTCTCGCCATATTTACTCCAAGAACCCGTCTCAGAGGAGTAGACCTCAAACTGATATTGATTATCCAAATCCAATCCCAAAACACAAACAATTTTGTAATGGGGGACTTGGAGGGTGTTCACCTTATTTTTTTGCTTCACCGCAAGTGTACGGTGTAGTTTATAGAATAGTAAGCAAGGTCGATCCACAGAGACTAATAAATTAGTGCGCTAAGTATTGAACTAAGATAGCCTTATTTTTAGTTAGACGATCGAAATTGGATAATTGTTGTAGAAGTAAAGACAAGAATAACCACAAAAACACAAGCTGAAAATAAATATGGAATTATCAAGGGAATGAAATGGATTCCCAAGGTTATAGTTTCAATTAATATTCCTCTTGTTTTACGATTTAATGAAAACCAAAGTTATTATCAATACACCTATATGACGATCGAACGATATTTTATCCTCCCTCTCGAGATGTATATAAAGTGTAGATTGAAATATCTATGTTAACATCTCTAATCAACATAAGATACACAACTCCCAAATGCACAAAAGATCAAATGTCCTCACAAATATCTACAAACCTCTCGATTAATGCAAATATTCGTGTCAAGTACTCAAGATATAATATTGAAACTCATCTCTCGAATTATGAATTAATATATCAAACATGCTAAATCATTGGCCAAGTGATAAAACAAGAATAAGCTCAAAGTACTCAAATGGGCTTCAAGACAATAACTTCAATTAAGATTAAAACATTCAACAAGAGTTCAATTAATCTACTTCCAAAACCCGAAAATCTCAAGAAGTTTAGCTACTCATTACAAATAAACAACCCATAGACAAATTGTTCATATTCATGACAAGCTAAAATGAAAGATTAAAGCACAAAGAATGAGAAAACATAGGGAAATGGATAATCTCTCGACATTTTCAATCCTCAAGCTCCGATTCGACCCGATTCTTCCCTTGATTCTTCCTTGATGAAGTTGATGTGTTTCTTGTGTTCTTGGGTCTTTTCCAGACCTTCCTCCCCTGGTGTGCGCCCCAAAAAGTGGTATTTATACCCTTTTAGAAGCCTAGGTCAATTTGCTTTCATTTTTGAGTTTTTCAAAGAACGCACGGGTTACCCGTGCGCCACCCAAACGTCCGAATGTGTTTGCGGGGTCTTCATAAGAGTTGTAGCCTCTCTTTTAGCTTTCCAGAGCCACTTTAATCAGCTCAATATCAATTTTGTAGAGAGAGTTATGACCAAAATATTAAACCCTGCCAAAGGCTTGGAAATTCCATACGCGTTTGATGTTCCTTGAGATAAATCTCCTTGTTGTTTGATAATCCATGCTTCTTTTGCCACACGACTCATTACTATGACTCTAGACTCCATATAGTTGGCTTCCAATTGGGTGTAATCGCCGATTCTTGATGATTCTAGGTAGCAATGCTCGTATTTGTCACAAAATCACTCCAAATATCGTTAAATTCCTACAAAACAAGCATGCAGAATATCGTTTCCACAAAGAGCTAATATATACCATTTCATACACGTTATTGCATGTTTATAAACAATTATAGTCATAATATGCCCTAAAATACATGGAAAACTCACACTCAACAGAGGGATCAAAAGCCAATACCGTTTCACACATTGTTTTCAATATCCCAAATTTTTCGTCTAGGTGTGGAAGTGTTAAATATCTTCTTGTGGTGGGATTACAAACGTAATAATCTACTCGGAGTATAGTCAACATGAATGCTGCTGCACACCAACAGTCTGTTGCAAGAATGCAAAATATTTATGCCCAAAGTTTCTTCTTCAATGGAATCTAGTAGTTTTTCCGATGGCGGTTTTATTGATTTATTGAAAGTGACAACATATGCATACCAATTAGGGAGTTGGGACGATCCATGATGAGACCAAAAACAGGATTGGGATTAGGATTGCGCCGAAGACAGAATCTTGGATCACTGATTAGCGAATCCAAGCACGCAACTAATTTGAAGCGAATAAGTGATCTCATGGGAAGACAAAGAAAAATCTGTATCAAGAGATCATCAATTGAGGAAACAATTTGTGCGGATGGTGAAGTTTCGGCCGAATCAACAGCAATTTCAGAGATAAATTTCGTGTCTCCACGAAGACAACTAATTACGATTCCTTTTCGAATTGAAGAAACGAAAATATATAAATATCCCTTTATATCGAGTTTCATGACAGCACTCGGTGGAGGACATGGGGATAACAAGAAAATATGGCTTCTTTGAATGAAAAGCGGAACAATCGTCAGAAAATCAAATCCCATAAAAATTGTTGGGATTGAATGGTGTACAATTAGTTATACAATGATGTAGATATAAAATGGTGTACAGTCAGTTATTAAATGGTGTACAGTTCAACTATTAAAATGGTGCACAATTTCAGTTATGGAAATGTGATATTAATCAATCTCTTGATTGTTGGGGGCGTGATTTATGGCGGTTTGCTTGCTAGTTACTATAATGCCCTTTTCACCTATTAATTAATTGATAAATCGCTTATTTTTAATAGCAACCGACCATTCAATAAAAGATGTAGATGGATTGGATAAATCCACACCGCCACACAAGATGCCCCTACCACATTTGATCCTAACCATATATATATATATATATATATATAGGATTTGGTTCAAATGAGACCACCCTCCCCTAGGTGAGACAGTGTGGATTCATCTTACCTATTGATCTTAAAAATGAAGGGATGTGATTAATTCATTTTTTTAATTTCCGATTTCCGCCAATTTAAGGGTAATGTGGTAATTTTGTAATTCAAATTAGTGGTCCCAATGATTTTATGGGCCGAGATATAAACTTCGGATTTTGTGGCGGAATTTAAGGAACCTGTTTTCTTTCCAAATATTTTTATTTTACAGTATAGTTAGGGTTCTTCTACTGCATAATTAGACATCAAATAATGCATATTTATTTGTTTTGTTGGCACGCTTTTACTAAAACAATACGTAATTGAATATAACGCATCGCATATTTAGTTATTCTACATCGCATAAATAGTTCAATATAATGCATATTTAGTTATGAAAATGGGATATTGCTTTTGGAAATTATGAAAATGGGATGTTACATATCAGATCGCATATTTAGTTATTCCACACCGCATAGATAGTTTCTAGATAATGCATAGTTAGTTGATTTTGTTGCATAGTTTATGACGTCTTGCATAGTTTGGTATACTGTATTACATATTAGTTTTTTTACGCTGCATAGATAGTTTTCAGATAATGCATATTTAGTTAATTTTTATTGCATATTTTCAAATATGTAATATCCTACAGATATATGCATCGCTCCATAATTATCTATGCAACGCTTCATAAGTATTTATACATCATTTCATAAGTATCGATGCATCGCCTTATTCGTGAAAATTATAGTTTTTTAAGATTTTATGTTAATGGCCGATTTCGAAGTTCTCCATTGATGTCTACATAGATGCATCGCCTTATTCATGGTTGTCTCTTCATTTGGAATAGAAATCATCTTCTTCTATACAATTTTTTTTTCTCGTAAAATCGATTTATAAAGTGTAGGTTATATATAAACGAGTTGCTTCTCCATCGTTGTTTTTTTCATTTGAAACATAAATTGCATCCTCTTATTTTTTTTTTTTCACAGTTCGAGTTCTTCCATTGGCGTTAATGGAGGAACCGATAAAGAGAGGAGAGATGGAGAGAGACGTGTGTGTGTGTGTGAGAGAGAGAGAGAGAGAGAGAGAGAGAGAGAGAGAGAGATGTGAGATTTGAGAGATGGATGAGAGAGAAAGAGATTTGATTCCATTTTTATAACTACCTTGTTATGTTATTTTACCCTATTACCCTTATGTTGATTAAATTAATATTTTAATTTTATCCATTAAATCACCCATTGAATAATAGTGGGAATAGTTGAGATTAGTCCATTGCGTCTCACTTGATCCTTCCCTATATATATATATATATATATATATATATATATATATATATATTGTGAAGCCCCAAACGGACGCGGCGACGATCCACAACTTAAATACAAATAAACCAAATAATCTAGATTTAATATCATCGAGAACCCAATGAAAAGAGTCAATAGTAGCGGAATAAAGAACAAGACAAATTACAACTTACAGTCCACAATATACATAATCCAAATTACATCCCCGATATGATCTAAAGATAACAACTTAAAAGTCAAAGGGTCCTACGCCCTTGATTACAAACCGGAATGAAAAGAAATACAAGAGTCCAACGACAAATAATAGTAAATCCAATAAGCGGAGTACAAAGGTTCAATCCGTAGTCCGTTCAAAGATCTCTAACGAAGTCCTCATCTAAGGTTAGAAAACGGGTGGGGTTGAGACAAATCTCAGTGGATGGGGTGATCGTGTGCAAGTGTGGCTATATACAATTGATGCGAGAAAGCGCTTATATGAAAACGCGCGTGAGTATGATGCATGAATTCACACACATCCACAAACGCCGTGATAAATATATTTAAGTAATATACTTATATAGTTTGAGAAAGCAAACGTGGTCACACGGCACTATGTGATTCAAAAGACAGTAGATTGCGCATTTTAAATGTAACGCCAATCCCATGCAAGACAAATAATGGTTGCGCACGGATTTGTAGCGCCAACCAATGCAAAACAAGTAGCGGTTGTGTACGGATTTGTGTTCGCCTTATTTTTAGCTTCACCGCAAGTGTACGGTGTGTTTGATAAATGGTTTTATCTTGATTTTGATGATTTTGATTTACACCAAAACAATGGTTTTAAAGGTTGTCCAAATACTCCTAAATGATTTAAAATGATTTTAATATTTTCCTGAGTATTTTAATATTTTAATGGTTGTCCAAACACTTTTTGTTAATGTATTTTTACACCAAAACAATGTTTCTAAATGTTGTCCTAATACTCCCGATCGGTCTAAAATATTTTCACTATTTTTCTGAGTATTTCTTGAAGTTTATTTTCGATATAAAATTGATAACACTTTTATTTTGAGGTCAACCGGTCGCCGTATAGGAGGCAACCCGCACTGAAAGTTGAGGAAAACGAAAAACTTCATGTTTGCGAAAATGGTCGTGGCAACCGGCCGCCCTATAGGGAAACCGGTGCCATCGACCGGTCGACCTATAGGCAACCTAAGACTGGGAGCAAATTGAAAAGTAACTCTTGCTTCGTTTTTTAGTTTGTGCGACCGGTTGAGTCGACGCCGACCGGTCGAGGTAGACGTCGACGGCCGCCTGTAAATGTGTATTCTCATTTTCAAATATCTATTTTGTGCGACGGTCGCTTCTTAAGTTTGACAAAGAAAATGTAAACCGTTGTGCAAATGACATCTTTTCCTTAATTTGTGGGATTGATTTCCAACAGCTCTTTTCTTCAATTATCTTGCAATTTTTTACGTAATTCATGTCCCCAAGAGGAGCCTATCATGTACAAGATATCTTCTATAAATAGAGAAAGAATTGAAGCAACAAAAGAAGTGAAAAAACTACAACACAACAAGGTACACTCAAGAATACACTTGTTCTTACATTGTCTTGTTTCTTGTTGTAATTTGCCTAGCTATTCACTTTCACATCCTTGAGGTCTAGGCTATTCTTGATTACACTTGCACTCAATTGTATTATTCATTATCGAGTTGTAATCTTGAATTTTTAGGTTATCATTCAACACAAGATATCCTTGTGAGTATTCTTGTGGTAAGAACACACTGGGTGATCTAGGTGTTAGGTGTAAGAAGATTGTGGTAATCTTCTTGTTGAGGTGTTGAAGAATTTGGTATTCTTCAAGGTTGAAGATTGTGGTAATCTTCACAAGGTGCCGTTGAGATTGTGGTAATCTTCAAGTGAGATTGTGGTAATCTCAAAGGTGGTGTTGAAGAAGAGTGTGGTGCTCTTCAAGGTGTTGTTGTAAGTTGGTGTTGTATTAATTTGTGGTAAATTAATAAAATTCTTTTTCTTTTTGAAATCCATCCCGTATATCTTTGCGGTGGTAGAGGATTAGGCCCTAGGTGGGTTGAACCTCTTTAAATCGACATGTGTTGTTTACATTCCGCACCTTTATTATTGTGTTTAAGCATTTGGTTCGAAAAAGAGGGCGAAATCGAAAAGATGGAGATAATCTATTCATCCCCTCTAGATTATCGCACCCGCTTGGACTTACAAGTGGTATCAAAGCCAAACTCTTTGGCAAGCTCGTTTCACATCGCGAGTGAAGAGAAGCGATCATCGCTACTTAACGAAGCTCATCTTTCGGCACCTCCACCACCAAGCCACCTCGGTTTGATTCCAAAAATTTTATATTTTGGAAAGAAAGAATGGAATGCTATTTACAAGGTTGCGGGTTCGACATTTGGAACACCGTCATTAATGGAGAATCCATTCCAATGAAAGATACACCACACACCTCAAAAGGCTTCAAAAGCTCAATGATGAAGAGAATAAAATCATCTCCTTAAATGGTAAACCTCTTAATATTTTACATTGTTCACTTACCACTTTGGAATTTGATCATGTTGTAGGTATTCGATCGGCACATGAAGTATGGCAAAAATTAGAAGCCATCTATGAAGTATATGCAAATGAAATGAGCAACTCAAAAGCATCTACTTCACAAACGATACAACATCAAATCCAACAACATGGGATAAGCCTTCTACAACCTCCCATGATGAACAAGTTGAACAATGCCTCATGGGCATCGAAGAAGAAAACGAGGTAAGTTCTAAACCCTCTACTTCTTATGAAAATGAATTGCAAAATGAATATAGTGAGTTGCAAAATGATTATGATGAGCTACAAGATGAATTCCAAAACTTACTTGTTAAATACAAAAATTTGAAAAAGGAATTCATTATTTTGAAAATGATAAGGATAGTTTATTTACTTCCTATGAATCACTATCATGTTCTCACACCACCACTCTTGATAAGGTTAGAAACCTTGAGATAGATAATAGTACTCTTGTTGAGGATATAACTTGCTTGAAAAATGATTTATCTAAATCCAACTTGAGTACCTATAAGATGACCGATATTGTTGATTGTTGTGATAAATCGAAACTAGAACTTGATCATAAGCCTAAAGGTGTCAATCACATGAAAAAGAATCAAGTCTCTAAGCACATTGGTCATTATGCTCCTAGAATTATTACATGCTTTTATTGTGGTAAAAAGGGTCATACGGTAAATACTTGTCGGGCTAGAAATAGCTCTAATTATTGTTGGAGACCTAAAAGTCTCAAGACTAATCCTAAAGGACCCAAGCACTTGAGGGTACCACAAAATAATGTTGTATTAGGTACCCGGCGGAATAATAATCAAGAAAATTATTACCGCTTAAGAAAACATCAAATGACCATTTCATTTGATCAAAGAAGGAGAAACTATTCTCAACAAAGCAAATTTCCAAGAAGAGGATACAAATGGGAAGAACATAATCCTTGAAACGGCAAAGACATCATCAACAAGATGATTTTCAAGGAAGAAGATACCATCAACAATGGGAAGGTAACAAACCTTGGAAATGGAGTGATCAAAGAAACCATCATCAACGAAGTGACTTCTCATGCCGGGAAGATATCATCAACAATGGGAACGGCACAACCCATGGAAACGGCATAATTGGTAAATCGTATCTCCCCATTTAAAATATGTATTTTATCTAGTTAGTATGCATGTTTTTTTGTGCCTATAGTGCAAATGAGTTTTCAAGTATTTATTTTTAAATTAAGGTCTTCAATATATATTTGTGCTTTTAAAATTTTTTGAAAAAGAAGACCTTATATGATGTTTTTAAAACTCTTGTGCATTTTTGTAGACTAGAGTGTGTTATCATCTCCTATGGATTTTTATGGCATGAGCTTACTTGCGATATCTCTTAGCCTACACTTTTATCATTATGATTTGTGCTAGATTTGTTTTAAGTATTGTGTAGGATTTACATATTTTCACAAATGGCCATTTACGTCATTATTTGTCAAGAAAGGCATAAATTATCGAGGTACGTTTACTTGTGTTATTCTTACTCTTATAGACTCGATATATGTATTGCCATGTGCCTATGTGCTTGTTTTTCATAGTATTTCATACAAGTGCCATTAAGAGGATTTTTAGATTTTTTGAAAGGCACTATTCGATATTTGATTGCACATATTTGCTTTGTCAACTTTTGTTCAAATACTTCTTTTAAATGAGGTCTCAATTATATGCTATCGGATTTTCAAATTTCAAAAGAGACCTTTTGTAGCTTTCTTAAGCTTATTTGAACTTGCATGATTTATTACAAACTCTTGATGATCTTCCAAATGCATAGTATGTGTTTCTTGATTCATAGTCTATATATATAATGTCTCTTACTACTATGCTCTTTTGCAAGATATTTTGTTATTGATGATTGAGACATGTTTTTACACTTGGGCTATTTTTATTCTTGATTATATAAGCGATGACGTTAATGAGTTTGTTTAGTTGTGTAGATGAGAAATGAAGTACTCCAAATATTGGTTACCTCAAAATATTTGGATGTATATGTTCTATTGTGAACATCTTAGACAAATTGGATGCCCTATGATGATAATAATGAAGTAGACAAAAAGGGTATTCCGGAACAAACTCGATGACCAAGGCAACATTGGTCGAACTAAGGCAAGTTGATGCAAGGTGTACTTGAAATGAGCATGATGGGGAGCTCAATTTCTTGCTTGACTTCAAATCATTCAATGCCAAGTAGATGGTTACATTTCAAAAGAACTCTTGAAGGAGTTAGGCATTGAAGAAGGAAGAATCATCTCAACCTCTATGGCTACCAATGAAGAGATTGACAAAGGTTGAGAAAGGCATGTCGGTTGACAAACAAATTCGAGGTATGTTTTCTGTATTATTTCTATAGACTCGACATTCCATATGCCTTATGTCTATATGCTCGACTTCAAAAATTATCCTAACGAATCTCATTAAAGTGCCGTTAAAAGAAATTTTCAAATATTTATAAGGCACTTCTTCTTATGACTTGTATATCCATAGATTTAAAACTTTCTTATTTTTCGGGATAACAAGTTCGGTATTTATTATACGGTTATTCGTATTCAAAATATGGTTCGTCATAATCAAACTAAGCATATTGAGATTAGAAAAACTTTCTAAGGGATCGCATTTTTATCAAAAACTTGAGATGTGATTAATTCCGTCTCAAAGCTAACTCATGGACTTTTTAATCATTTCCGAGTATTTTACCTCATTTCGAGCTTGATTATGACATAATGTATATTGAATGAGGTTTACGTTTGCATCTTGCACGTTTTAAAACTTAGGGGCGAAAATCGGATTTTTGGATCAAACCCGGATTTTTCAAAGTAACTCAAACAAATGGTCGATTGGGCAAGGCCGACCGTCGCCCATGTCGCCGACCGTCACCCCGCTCGACCGTCGCCCGCCTGGACCGCCGCCCTTGATGATTTTCCTTTTTAAAAACGTTATGTTTTCCGGACTTAGCCATTTTGGCTCTTTTGGTTCATTTTCCGTCCCTTTGCAATTTTCACACACATTTCACTTCAAATGAGTTTTGATGCATGAATTATATATTTTGGGGACTACATAGCTCGGTTATCATCATTGTTGCTTGTCTTTTCCAATCGAATGGTAAGAATTCTACTTCTTTAGCTCAATGGGTTGAACCTTGAGTTTGTGGCTTCTATGCATTTTTCTTGATGCAATTCATATATATTTGTGATGAGCTTATTGATTGTTGATGAATGATAATTGTTTAATTGTATTTGGTGATGAAAAACTTGGCTTGATTACATTGACAAGGGATATATATATCATTTTCTAATTTTGACACCTGCCAAGTGTTCAATAAAATATTTCAATGAAAATTCATCACCTACATGATTCTCTCGATTTCAAAAGTCTTATATATTTATAGAGATCATGTTTTGCTTATCAAGTGATATTTCATAAGCTTCTTCAAGTCGTATGATTCGACTTTTCCCTCATATTTGGTTTATAAGCTTCAATGTTCAAATAGCTCGGTACATCGGTTTAGTTGCGCACTTTGATATGAATATATGATGTATTTATCGTGCTAACATTCTTTTTGATGATTCCAAAGGGAGAAACAGGTTATGAGCTCTTTAGCTCAAAGAAGCTAAGATAAGCTCAAACGAAAAGAAGCTATAAGCTATGGCTTCCTAAAGCCATAAGTTGTGTATGACTCTTGGTCCATTGGTTGTAGTATGGACTTATATATGTTTCTAATGATGTCTCTTTGACAGGGGAGCTTTTATGATACTTAAGCTCAATATCGAAAAGCTAATATTTTAGCTTATGTTTAAGTTGTTTCTATATAACTCTTGTTGTGCATGTTGATAGGGGAGCATTTGCTATATGTGTTTGAATATCTCTACTCTCATCCTTGTGTTTTTATTGCATGGAATGTTGTCGCTCACAATGGATAGTTCTCTTTAACCTAGTAAAATTGTTTTGTTTTCAAAATCGACCTCGTTAAAATTGTTTTGGTTTGTAATCATCAAAAAGGGGGAGATTGTTTGATAAATGGTTTTATCTTGATTTTGATGATTTTGATTTTACACCAAAACAATGGTTTTAAAGGTTGTCCAAATACTCCTAAATGATTTAAAATGATTTTAATATTTTCCGGAGTATTTCTTCAAGTTTTATTTTCGACAAAATTGGACAACACTTTTTGTTAATGTATTTTTACACCAAAACAATGTTTCTAAATGTTGTCCTAATACTCCCGATCGGTCTAAAATATTTTCACTATTTTTGGAGTATTTCTTGAAGTTTATTTTCGATATAAAATTGGACAACACTTTTGTTTTGAGGTCAACCGTCGCCGATAGGCAACCCGCACTGAAAGTTGAGGAAAACAGAAAACTTCATGTTTGAAAAAAAAATGGTCGTGGCAACGTCGCCCTATAGGGAAACCGGTGCCGACGTCGGTCGACCTATAGGCGACCAGACTGGAGCAAATTGAAACAAAAACTCTTGCCCTTCGTTTTTTTAGTTTGTGCGACCGGTTGGAGTCGACGTCGACGGTCAAGGTAGACGTCGACCGGTCGCCTGTAAATGTGTGTTCTCATTTTCAAACATCTATTTGTGCGCGACGGTTTCCTTAAGTTTGACAAAGAAAATGTAACCGTTGTGCAAAGCAGACGTATTTTCCTTAGTTTGTGGGATTGATTTCTAACAGCTCTTTTCTTCAATTGTCTTGCAATTTTTTACAGAATTCATGTCCCCAAGAGGAGCCTATCATGTACAAGACATCTTCTATAAATAGAGGAAGAATTGAAGCAACAAAAGAAGAGAAAAAAACTACAACACAACAAGATACACTCAAGAATACACTTGTTCTTACATTGTCTTATTTCTTGTTGTAATTTGCCTAGCTATTCATTTTCACATCCTTGAGGTCTAGGCTATTCTTGATTACACTTGCACTCAATTGTATTATTCATTATCGAGTTGTAATCTTGAATTTTTGGGTTATCATTCAACACAAGATATCCTTGTGAGTGTTCTTGTGGTAAGAACACACTGGGTGATCTAGGTGTTAGGTGTAAGAAGATTGTGGTAATCTTCTTGTTGAGGTGTTGAAGAATTTGGTATTCTTCAAGGTTGAAGAATGTGGTAA
This sequence comes from Rehmannia glutinosa, assembly GCA_016081115.2. NCBI lineage: Eukaryota > Viridiplantae > Streptophyta > Magnoliopsida > Lamiales > Orobanchaceae > Rehmannia > Rehmannia glutinosa. The sequence goes on from JABTTQ020002831.1 coordinate 218,154, forward strand.
TCTTCACAAGGTGTCGTTGGAGATTGTGGTAATCTTCAAGTGAGATTGTGGTAATCTCAAAGGTGGTGTTGAAGAAGAGTGTGGTGCTCTTCAAGGTGTTGTTGTAAGTTGGTGTTGTATTAATTTGTGGTAAATTAATAAAATTCTTTTTCTTTTTGAAATCCATCCCTGATATACTTTGGGGTGGTAGAGGATTAGGCCCTAGGTGGGTTGAACCTCTTTAAATCTATGTGTGTTGTTTACATTCCACACCTTTATTATTGTGTTTAAGCATTTGGTTCGAAAAAGAGGGCGAAATCGAAAAGATGGAGATAATCTATTCACCCCTCTAGATTATCGTAGCCGCTTGGACTTACTTGTGTAGTTTATAGAATAGGGTAAGCAAGGTCGATTCACGGAGACTAATAAATTAGTGCGCTAAGTATTGGACCAAAATAGTTTTATTTTTATTTAGACGATCGTAATTTGATGATTGTTGTGGAGGTAAAGACAAGAATAACCACAAGAATACAAGATACTAAGAATAATAGAATTATCAAGAGAATGAAATGGATTCCGGATTATGGTTTCAATTAATATTCCTCTTGTTGTGCGATTTAATCAAAGCCAAAGTTATTATCAATACGCCTATAAGACGATCACAACGGTATTTTATCCTCCCTCTCGAGATGTATATAAAGTGTAGATTGAAATATCTATGCTAAGCATCTCTACTCAACATAAGATACACAACTCCCAAATGCACAAAAGATCAAATATCCTCAAAAATATTCACAAACCTCTCGATTATGCAAATATTCATGTCAAGTACTCAAGATCTAATATTGAAGCTCATCTCTCAAATTATGAATCAATATATCAAACACGTTAAATCATTGGCCAAGTGATAAAACAAGAATAAGAACAAAGTACTCAAATAGGCTTCAAGATAATAACTTCAACCATGATTAAAACATTCAACAAGAGTTCAATTAATCTACTACCAAAACCCGGAAATCACAAGATGTTTAGTTACTCATTACAAATAAACAACTCATAGACAAATTTTTCATATTCATGACAAGCTAAAATGGAAGATTAAAGCACAAAGAATGAGAAAACTTAGGGAAATGGATAATCTCTCGATTTATCTTCAATCCTCAAGCTCCGATTCGACCCGATTCTTCTCTTGATTCTTCCTTGATGAAGTTGAGCTATTTCTTGTGTTCTTGGGTCTTTTCCAGACCTTTCCTCCCTGTGTGCGCCCTAAAAAGTAATATTTATACCCTTTTAGAAGCCTAGGTCAATTTTGTCATTTTTGGAGTTTTCTCGCAAGAACGCACGGTCGTCGCCCACGCACGGCTAGCTACCCGTGCGCCACCTAAACGTCCAAATTTGTTTGCGGGGTCTTCATAAGAGTTGTAGCCCTATCTTTTATCTTTCCATAGCCACTTGAATCAGCTCAATATCAATGTTATAGAGAGAGTTATGGACAAAATACTAAACCCCGCCAAAGGCTGGAAATTCCATACGCGTTTGGATGTTCCTTGAGATAAATCTCCTTGTTGTTTGATGATCCATGCTTCTTTTGCCACACGACTCATCACTATGACTCTATACTCCATATAGTTGGCTTCCAATTGGGTGTAATCGCTCGATTCTTGATGATTCTAGGTAGCAATGCTCGTATTTGTCACAAAATCACTCCAAATATCGTTAAATTCCTACAAAACAAGCAAGCGTAATATCTTTTCCACAAAGAGCGAATATATACCATTTCATACACGTTATTGCATGTTTATAAACAATTATAGCCATAAATATGCCCTAAAATACATGCAAAACTCACACTCAACAATTTGTAGCGCCAACCAAACGGTCCGATAACTCCGGAATCGTGTGGATCAGACGGACCCGATTCCTTCGCTCTTCCTTGTAACTCCATAGGCAAGATGGTCCAAGACCGGTCACCTTGTCGCTCCATAAGCAAAGACAAAATCCACGGTGGAGCTTGCAAGGCTCGGATCTATCATAATCATGATTATACCTTAAGTACTACGACCCGCTTCCCTCGACACTCCGTCCCCTCGATTCGGGATTAGGACGATGGGGTAGGAAGAGTAGAATAGCAGCCGAGTTGCCGGTTCCATCCCCGACGTATCCATTCCGATCGTGACCTCGACACACCAAGTTGATTTCGAGACAGAAAGTAATTACAAGTATAGGCCAACAAGTGCAAATGAGTATTATTGATTCAGGGAAGAAGCGATTCAGAAAATTTTCAAAAACGCGAGTGGCAATTATGGCGTTGGTGGAGTTGTTGGATGAAGATGATTATCGGAAGGATAAGCAATCTTCGATATCTTGAAAAAATTAAGGTGGAACATAAGTCCCGTTATAGATTCAAAATCGCAAGGGGGAAGTCGCTCCGCGATCGGGTATTAATCGGTCAAGACGATCCGATAAGTCAAGGGTTTTTGGGAAAATAAAACATTTTAATTAATAATTAAAATCAAAGGGTCAAGGGCTGTTTTATAAAAATAAAAATAATTTGAGTTAGGTCATTGATAAAAGAAAATTTACAATTAGCCCCGTTTTGTAAAAACCAATACTTTTGAGGTTAAAAATTGAATAAATAAGTATCCCGACCTTGAAAAATTATGAGGTCAGTTCCTAAATTCTCCAAATTATTCAGAGATTCAGGTTTTTAAAGTTTTGAGGTCGAGTTTTTATAAAATTCTCACATTGGCCACAAATTTGTTAAAATTATCATTTTGCTCCTTAAGTTAAAAATAATCGGAACTCACAAACGGAAGGGCTTTTAAAGTGATTCCAGTTGGAAAATGTCACTAAAGTTAGTAGGATATTGGTACAAAAGCAGTTTTTTAAGAAAATAAGTTTAGGTCCTTTAACTTTTAAAAATATCATTTTTGTCTCATTTTGAAATAATTGCCTTCAAGGCTTTTAGGGGTCCAATTATTATGAAATTTGAACCTTGGGTCCAAAATATAATTAAGTTACAGTTAAGTTAGTATTTCCAGGTGCATGGGCTACATAAGTCCTGGAAATTTCATTTGGGTCCTCAAGTTTAGTCTTTTACACTTTAGTCCCTCAATTTTAGAAAAATTACTTTCCAAGCCCTAAACACTTGGATTTTTGGAATACATTTAAAATATGTCATTTCCAGTACCTTAAGAGTAAAAATTTCAAATTTTAAAATTAAGGTCTGGTACAGTTTCAAAATTTGTAAAGTAGCCCTTAAACTTTTAAAATTTTACAATCTAGTCCTTGGGCTTTTAAAGGTTGATTTTATTTATCTTAAAACTCTTAAAACTTTATTAAAATGTCCAAAAGTCATTTTTGAACCTCAGTACAGTCCCAAAATTCGAAATTAGCAGAGGAGTCCTTTAAGTTTTATTTTCTTGCAATTTAGTCCACCAATTTTCCATTTTTGCATTTTTAAGTCCAAAATTGAAATTTATTCAATTATGCTCGACTTGTCCAGGTTATAAGTCATACAAAACATGGATTTCAAAGATCATACACATGCATGTCCAATTCATACAAGAATTCATCAAATAGAACATTAAATTGTACGTGCATGCACTTAAAATTCAATAAATAGCAATTTTGAACAACTCTTGAAAATTTTCATGATTTGATACATTAAATTTACATGCAATACATAGATTATATATCTCAAGGGCTCATGATCAAAATTCTACATGCATTTTAATAAAAACACCTAGAAGTTGGAAAGGATTTTTCCACATTTTTCCACATTTTTCCACCCACCTTAATATTGGAAAATTGTGAAATAAAAGGATAAATTTCACAACTTTGATGAGGTCACTTAGGTCAGCCCCTAAGTCAAGAAATATCAAAAATTTGGAGTTATAAAAATGAGAGAAAAATTAAGAAGAAAAAGAAGGAGATAAGAAAATTGGAAAGACTACACTTTACCTTGTGTAGTAGGTGATTTGAAACTAGTTGAAGCTTCAAATTTGGAAATTTTGGTTCAACAAAAATCACCTAAGGTCAGCCCCTATTTCTCAAAAATGAAAAAGGGGTGTTAAAATTTGAAAAATAATAGGGAGAAAAAGAAAGAAGGGTTCTAGTGTCCAAATCTTACCTTGTAGTCCAATTTCTCTAACACTTATTCTTCTAGTCTTCTAAAATTCACCACCATGCATGCATGTCTTCAAGTAGTCTTCTAAGTACCTCAAAATCCAAAATTTAAACTTAAATTAAGAGGTGAAAGGAGGTAGCTAGATGATATCAATATAAGATGAGGAACAAAATTCTTACCTTGTGGTATATGTTTCGAATTTTTTGAGGTTAAGAGGGAAAATTCTTGTATTTTTGTTAAGTATGAAGAAGAAGAAGAAAGAAAGAAAGAAGGATGGGGATTTCTAGAGAGAAGTTGGAGAAAAATTGTAAGATAGATAAGTGTTGGTGTAAAAATTGAACCAAGTCTTGCAATTTTTTGGCCTAATGGCCGTGTAGTGTGTGAGAGGAGAGAGAAAAAAAAAAGTCAAGTCTTGTGTTTTTACATTTGCATGGGAGACAAGAATGTAGTCAAGGTATGGGTATAACAAGACTTGTATGGTGTTTGGTGAAGGGATATTTGAATGGATTAATTAAATTTGAGTGGGAATATGTTGGGGATTTTAATGATATAAAATTATAGTATGAGATGATGTGTATAATGTTTGAATTAATGGTGTAATTATACACAAGATGACTACATAAGGTGTATATGTACAATAGTTAGGAGATATTTCTACACCAAAATTATCCTCATTGTCGTCCACCTAGGGGCATTGTGGTACTTCCATATTTTTTTTTTGTCCCAAATTTGATGATATTAGATGAATAATATCAATCTCCAAATTAATTAGTGATTTCCTTGATCACTTATAAGTCTCATGATTACTTAATCTAAATCAAAATCTTAATTCTATAAGGTAAAAGTATCTAAAATAAATAGTCTCTTAAAATTCTAAGGTGACTAATAAATACAAAAATAGTAATAATGATCAATCAAGTGATCATAAATGGGAAATAGAATAAGTAAATGATCATGATCACAAGTAATAAATAAAATAAAATAAATTGCAAAATATATATATCATTAATATTTACCCGTCAAAGTGACGCGTAAAATAGTCAAAATAGTACAAGTCAAAAATATCAATCAAGCAATTAATTAAATTATAAAATTATTTTGAAATATATAAATTTTAAATTTCAAAATTTTAAAATAAAAATAAATATATTATGCTAAAAGAGTTTTATTAGTTAGTCGCTCAAGAACAAGTTGAACCGATTGAAAGCCGCGTTAAAAGTCGAAAGAAATCGACAATGGTTAAAGAAGTGAAAATAAGTGTCATTAACAAATACCATAAAATAAAAATAATTTCAAGTATAAATTAGTTAAATCAAGTAATAAGTAAGTTGACAAAATCAAGTATGAGACACTTGCTATTTCAATATAAAAATTGTATTTTTGTATAAGGTAAATCTCAAGTACTATTGTTTGAAAATATAATGTTTACTAAATGATCTTTCAAGACAAAGGAATTGTATTTTTAAAATACTAATTTAGTAGTAGATAGTTTTCAAAGATCATTAAGATGAAATAGATAACCGATGCTAAATCCATTGTCATAATACGAATCGCAAAATAAATAGTAAATATAAAAATAAATTATCGAATATTTAATAATCGTATCGGAAAAAATAATAATAACACCCACGATCGCGTCGTCTCACGATGAAAAATCCGGTCTCATATCCTCCCCTCTTAAAGGAATTTGGTCCCCAAATTCTCTTCTAAAATAATTCCTTTCAAATTATAGATGAGATTCATACTTATTGTATCTATTCATGAAGGATCTATCCCATCCTCAATATCAAAACTTAGGCGGCCCAGAGGCGCTTATATTCGATCCAAGTTCCCATCAGTCAATTTCTAATAATCATTCTCGCAAAAATATCTCTAACAACCTTAGTGGTACTCAAACTTTCTTGTCTTCACTGTAATAGACACTATTCATAGTACCCTATTCATGTAATCCGTAACATTTGCGCCACTATTCGATTATCACTTAACCAATCATTTCTACTCCACATATTAGTCTAATGTACTATTCTCATAATTATTATCTCGAAACATACTTCTCATAATCCAATCCCGAATATATCATTGCTTGTCACAACTAGTCAATATTTCATTTACCTACGAAAGTGATACTCATAATAATAGAGTCGATTTAACTAAATAGTCGACACCTATTCATATCGTCGTATATTTCCTCGAGCAATTGGTAGTAGATTTCATCGCAAAAAGTGCAAGATCAACCCAAAATCTCCACCCATCAACAGATAATAGTTGAGACCTCAACAATCTTTAGTAAGTCATTTCCAAATGTAATCATAGGAGTTGCTCATACTAAAATCCCGATAGCAATTTAAATTTCCCATATCCATAAGGACTTTCATTATTCCGGATAAGGTCACGCTTCTTAAATACCTCATATAAAGTATGAGTGTCCATTCCATCATTAGTTAATCAATACTTAAATAATCGACAACTAAGTCATAGTCGGTGTTCCCACACTAATTCAAATATCGGATGTTGTCTCGAATCACAACAATAGTCACAATAATCCTAGATAATCATCATCCAAAAATAGTTAGTAACTCATATATTATAACTTACAAAATACTATGTGGCGACATCCATTCGAGGTCTTATAATATTCACATCCTTAACGTATCTTATCCGTGATATCCAAAAACACATGTCAAATTTCCTTACTTAAGCTTATACAAATATTTGGGAATAAATAACACAATGCCACTACCATCGGTAAATCATAGTCAGTGTTCCCACACTATCATTCTCCAAAGTAATATCATTAGGCATCTAGATTCCATAAAGTGTCCTATAATCAAATCATATTTTGTTAAGTGATAACTTTATATCCTTCAAGTCTCATCATATCGGAGCATTATAACTTTCAAATTAATAAATTTCTAAATCACCTAACGCCCAAACCGAAAAATATCCTGGATATTTTAACACTATGGAAACCAAAAGAGTTCAAATAGTCGTCCAAGATTCAACTTAGGCCATCTAGTAGTGGTACCCAATCCAAGCGAGAGGAACCTATCCCGGGTCATTTCGGTGTAAGTTTCCATCTTACTAGCCGAACTCGATACCATAACCGCAAGCCCCAAATGGGACGCGGCGACAATCCACAACTTAAATACAAATAAACCAAATAATCTAGACGAATATAATCGAGAACCCAATGAAACAGAGTCAATAGCAGCTGAATAAAGAACAAGTACAAATTACAACTTATAGTCCACAATATCCATAATCCAAATTACATCCCCGATATGATCTAAAGATAACAACTTAAAAGTCAAAGGGTCCTACGCCCTTCAGATTTAAACCGGAATGAAAAGAAATACATGAGTCCAACAACAAATAATAGTAAATCCAATAAGCGAGTACAAGGGTTCAATCCATAGTCGGTTCAAAGATCTCCAATGAAGTCCTCATCTAAGGTTAGAAAACAAGTGGGGATGAGATGAAATCTCATGGATGGGGTGATCGTGTGCAAGTGTGGCTATATACGATTGATGCGAGAAAGCGATTATATGAAAATGCGTGAGTATGATGCATGAATTCACACACAAATCCACAAGCGTCGTGATAAATATATTTAAGTAATATACTTATACGATTTGAGAAAGCGATTCGTGGTCACACAGCACTATGTGATTCAGTGCAAGACAGGTAGGATTGCGAAATGTAACGTCAATCCCATGCAAGACAAATAATGGTTGCGACGGATTTGTAGCGCCAACCAATGCAAAACAAGTAGCGGTTGCGCATCTGATTTGTAGTGCCAACCAAATAGGTCCGATAACTCCGAATCGTGTGGATCGCATAACGATTCCTTCGCTCTTCCTTGTAACTCCCGTGCAAGATGGTCCAAGACCGGTCACCTTATTGCTCCATAGGCAAAGACAAAATCCACAGTGGAGCTTGCAAGGCTCGGGATCTGTCATAATCATGATTATACCAATACTATGACCCGCTTCCCTTGGACACTCGGTCCCTCGTTGCATGGATTAGGGCGATGAGGCCGGAAGAGTGGAATAGCAGCCAAGTCGCCTTGTTCCATCCCCGACGTATCGATCCGATCGTGAGCTCGACATACCAAGTTCACTCAGACAGAAAGTAATTACAAGTACAGGCATCAACCAGCAATGAAGTAGTATTATTGATTAGGGAAGCGATTCAGAAAATTTTCAAAAACGCGAGTGGCAATTATGGCGTTGGTGGAGTTGTTGGATGAAGATGATTATCGGAAGGATAAGCAATCTTCGATATCTTGAAAAAAATTAAGGTGGAACATAAGTCCCATTATAGATTCAAAATCGCAAGACGAGGAAGTCGCTCCGCGATCGGGTATTAATCGGTCAAGAAGATCCGATAAGTCAAGGGGTTTTTGGGAAAATAAAACATTTTAATTAATAATTAAAATCAGATGGTCCAGGGCTGTTTTAGAAAAATAAAAATAATTTGAGTTTGGTCCTTGATAAAAGAAAATTTACAATTAGCCCCGTTTTGTAAAAACCAATACTTTTGGGGTTAAAAATTGAATAAATAAGTATCCCGACCTTGAAAAATTATGAGGTCAGTTCCTAAATTCTCCAAATTATTCAGAGATTCAGGTTTTTAAAGTTTTGAGGTCGAGTTTTTATAAAATTCTCACATTGGCCACAAATTTGTTAAAATTATCATTTTGCTCCTTAAGTTAAAAATAATCGGAACTCACAAACCGAAGGGCTTTTAAAGTGATTCCAGTTGGAAAATGTCACTAAAGTTAGTAGGATATTGGGACAAAAGCAGTTTTTAAATGAAATAAGTTTAGGTCCTTTAACATTTGAAAATATCATTTTTGTCCCATTTTGAAATAATTGCCTTTAAGGCTTTTAGGGTCCAATTATTATGGAATTTGAACCTTGGGTCCTAAATATAATTAAGTTACAGTTAAGTTAGTATTTCAAGGTGCATAGGCTGCATATGTCCTGGAAATTTCATTTGGGTCCTCAAGTTTAGTCTTTTACACTTTAGTCCCTCAATTTTAGAAAAATTACTTTCCAAGCCCTAAACACTTGGATTTTTGGAATACATTTAAAATATGTCATTTCCAGTACCTTAAGAGTAAAAATTTCAAATTTTAAAATTAAGGTCTGGTACAGTTTCAAAATTGTAAATTAGCCCTTAAACTTTTAAAATTTTACAATCTTGTCCTTGGGCTTTTAAAGATTGATTTTATTTATCTTAAAACTCTTAAAACTTTATTAAAATGTCCAAAAGTCATTTTGGAACCTGAGTACAGTCCCAAAATTCGAAATTTGCAGAGGGGTCCTTTAAGTTTTATTTTCTTGCAATTTAGTCCACCAATTTTCCATTTTTGCATTTTTAAGTCCAAAATTGAAATTTATTCAATTATGCTCGACTTGTCCAGGTTATAAGTCATCCAAAACATGGATTTCAAAGATCATACACATGCATGTCCAATTCATACAAGAATTCATCAAATAGAACATTAAATTGCACATGCATGCACTTAAAATTCAATAAATAGCAATTTTGAACAACTCTTGAGAATTTTCATGATTTGATACATTAAATTTACATGCAATACATAGATTATATATCTCAAGGGCTCATGATCAAAATTATACATGCATTTTAATAAAAACACCTAGAAGTTGGAAAGTATTTTTCCACCCACCTTAATATTGGAAAATTGTGAAATAAAAGGATAAATTTCACAACTTTGATGAGGTCACTTAGGTCAGCCCCTAAGTCAAGAAATATCAAAATTTTGGAGTTAGAAAAATGAGAGAAAAATTAAGGAGAAAAAGAAGGAGATAAGAAAATTGGAAAGACTACACTTTACCTTGTGTAGTAGGTGATTTGAAACTAGTTGAAGCTTCAAATTTGGAAATTTTGGTTCAACTCCAAAATCACCTAAGGTCAGCCCCTATTTCTCAAAAATGAAAAAGGGGTGTTAAAATTTGAAAAAAAAATTGGGAGAAGAAGAAAGAAGGGTTCTAGTGTCCAAATCTTACCTTGTAGTCCAATTTCTCTAACACTTATTCTTCAAGTCTTCTAAAATTCACCACCATGCATGCATGTCTTCAAGTAGTCTTCTAAGTACCTTAAAATCCAAAATTTAAACTTAAATTAAGAGGTGAAAGGAGGTAGCTAGATGATATCAATATAAGATGAGGAACAAAATTCTTACCTTGTGGTATATGTTTGAATTTTTGAGGTTAAGAGGGAAAATTCTTGTATTTTTGTTAAGTATGAAGAAGAAGAAGAAGAAAAAAAAAGAAGGATGGGGATTTCTAGAGAGAAGTTGGAGAAAAATTGCAAGATAGATAAGTGTTGGTGTAAAACTTGAACCAAGTCTTGCAATTTTTGGCCTAATGGCCGTGTAGTGTGTGAGAGGAGAGAGGAAAAAAATCAAGTCTTGTGTTTGTGTTACTTGCATGGGAGACAAGAATGTAGTCAAGGTATGGGTATAACAAGACTTGTATGGTGTTTGGTGAAGGGATATTTGAATGGATTAATTAAATTTGAATGGGAATATGTTGGGGATTTTAATGATATAAAATTATAGTATGAGACGATGTGTATAATGTTTGAATTAATGGTGTAATTATACACAAGATGACTACATAAGGTGTATATGTACAAGAGTTAGGAGATATTTCTACACCAAAATCATCCTCATTGCCGTCCACCTAGGGGCATTGTGGTAATTCCATATATTTTTTTGTCACAAATTTGATGATATTAGATGAATAATATCAATCTCCAAATTAATTAGTGATTTCCTTGATCACTTATAAGTCTCATGATTACTTAATCTAAATCAAAATCTTAATTCTATAAGGTAAAAGTATCTAAAATAAATAGTCTCTTAAAATATCTAAAATAAATAGTCTCTTAAAATTCTTAAATAAATACAAAAATAGTAATAATGATCAATCAAGTGATCATAAATGGGAAATAGAATTAGTAAATGATCATGATCACAAGTAATAAATAAAATGAAATAAATTGCAAAATATATATATATCATTTATATTTACCCGTCAAAGTGACGCTGGTAAAATAGTCAAAATAGTACAAGTCAAAAATATCAATCAAGCAATTAATTAAATTTTAAAATTATTTTGAAATATATAAATTTTAAATTTTAAAATTTTAAAATAAAAATAAATATATTATGCTAAAAGAGTTTTATTAGTTAGTCGCTCCGAACAAGTTCAACCGATTGAAAGCCGCGTTAAAAGTTGAAAGAAATCGACAATGGTTAAAGAAGTGAAAATAAGTGTCATTAACAAACACCATAAAATAAAAATAATTTCAAGTATAAATTAGTTAAATCAAGTAATAAGTAAGTTGACAAAATCAAGTATGAGACACTTGCTATTTCAATATAAAAGTTGTTTTTTTGTATAAGGTAAATCTCAAGTACTATTGTTTCAAAATATAATGTTTACTAAATGATCTTTCAAGACAAATGTATTGTATTTTTAAAATACTAATTTAGTAGTAGATAGTTTTCAAAGATCATTAAGATGAAATAGATAACCGATGCTAAATCCATTATCATAATACTAATTGCAAAATAAATAGTAAATATAAAAATAAATTATCGAATATTTAACACTTGTATCGGAAAAATATAATAATAATACCCGCGATCGCGTCGTCTACGATTGAAAAATCCGGGTCTCATATATATATATATATATATAGGATTTGGATCCAGTGAGTCCACATAGATTATGTGAGTACATAAGCCTAAATTTAGAGTGTTGATTTAATTTTTAAACGGTTGAGATTAAACATATTTTATCATTTTTAATAGATAACTTTGTGAAAAAAAGGACTTTTTGGTAATTTTAATTAATACCAGTTTTTGGGAGGTAAATTATTTTTGGTAGTGGGCTACAATTTAGGGGCGGTTTTATCTCACTAATATCTTGCCTTCAAGAGTCACAATTCTCAAATCGTCTCCAACCCTCCTCCCTTGCTTAAGCCGTGAAAAAAATCAAACTCATTCTCACCTATATCCTCGATCGAAAATCAATCTCATTCTCTGTCGCAAACCTTTCTCCCAAATAAAAACCCATCTCCATCTCCATTCCAATCATTGTGAAAATCCAATAATGTGAAAAACAAATTTAAAACCCATCTCCATATCATTCCTCGGCCGAAAATCAAATTCCCAAAGTGGAACCAACTCCATCTCCATCACTCACCATCTTGAAGTTTTGCACAAGAAGTGATTAGGAAAACCCCAATTTTTTTGTAAAAAAACCCCATATTTGTGGAAAACCTCAAAATCGATGGTGGTTATTCGACGCAACAATGCGCACCACGATTGTTCTTCGAGGCAAAGATCAAATTTTCCACCGTCTTTGATACCAAATTGTAGGTAGAGCAATTTTTTTCGTTCTTCATTTTTTTGGATAATTTCTTGTTTTTTTTTTATTGTTGATGTTTTTGCAAAATATAGAAACTATGAGTTTTCTATTTTCTTGTTGGTTTTGTTAGGGTATATTGTTGCATTTATTTGTAGGACATTGATAGGGTTGGATAAATTCTATTCATAAGTGGTAAAATTAACAGTTTTTAGTCGATGTAAATTTTTAGTCTAAGAAGTTATTTTATTGAGGTTTTAAAGCGCATATTATTGTTGATAATTATGCTTATGATTGATACGTATTATGCTTATATAGAACAAATAATCGGAACTCACAAACCGGGTTAAACAAATGGGGACGTAATCAAAATTTTTGAATACGTACAAGCTAGCAATAGTGCATGCATAAGCAATTTCGTCTAACCCAAGCAAAATTAAGGTTGAAAAAACTAATGATTGAATGAATTGGGAGTCCATATAAAGTATAAGTTTTTGATTGTGCATAACATGATATTTCTTATCAAACAAACTATAATTAATCCGAGAGTTTAAAACACAAGAAAATTAAGCAATATTTTGCATACGTGCGAGCAAGTATTTAAGCACCTATAAGCAACATTCGATCATATCAAGCAATTTTATTTTATTTTTTAAAAAACAGGGATGAATAAATGAATTTCTCGCATAACATGCTAAACACGCATAAGCAACTTATCCGGGTAAACTAAAAATTGGAATGATGAATCGAATGCTTGTTTTAAAAAATGCGAATCAACCTTTAATTGGATTCAGTAAAAATGGATAGTATAAACAAAAAATATGAATGATGATGGGACGATTTTACGCAATAAATTCGATGAATTGTGATTGCAAATTTGATGGTAACTCATCATATTTTCATTGGATTTACTAGATTTAGCCAACCCCCTTATTTTTATGTGGACTAATTTGCCCCCATTTTGACTTTATCATAAATTTTATTAACATTAACCAGATTTAATAATAACCATTGAAATAGGTAGATCTGTGGCCAGGATTTGGTCTTATGTACTCATATAATAGGGGGTCCTATATAACCCTCCCCTATATATATATATATATATATATATATATATATATATATATATATATAAATTCCCAAAATCAAAAATGGCAAAACAAAAAAATAAAAAACAGAGATATAGAGATATAGAAACTTAAAAGATAGTAACAAATCAATATCTTATCAATAAAATCCTAACGGAATTTCTACTAAATCTTAATTGAAAATTATCAAATGTTGTTTCTTTTATGAGGTATATACATGTGTCCTCATCCTTTTGGTGAAGATAATTGGTTCCATATTTTAAGTTGATGAAGATAATTGGTTCCATATTTTAAGTTGTATTTTGTAGGTGTCGGTTGCTATAAAAACTGTTAGCATTGTATTGATAGTAGGGGTGGCTACGGTTTGAAACCGCCGGTTCGATTCCTCATTAACTTGGAGGTGTTACGGACTTGTTCCCTCAATAATAACCGTGCGACCTTAGCTCCTTTAATCGCCCCTTGCGATTAGCTAAGTTAGCTCTCTCTCGAAGTGCTTGTGGGTGAAGAAGAATGTAGGAAAGATGGCTAAGGAAAGAACAAAGCTTGGGACGAGAACTCTTATATTCACTCACACTTGCTTACAATGCTTGGTTGGTTACAAATGAGGTCCCTACACCTATTTATACTACTCCACCTCCTTAATGGACGGTGGTGATTCATTTGATCCAACGGTTGGGAGAAGTTCTCTAGAACTCTCCACATAATTGTTACATATTCTACAAGTATACTATAATTCTCTTCTCTAATCTACAACCTTCTACATAGTTCCATACTACTCTATAATATTCTAGAATATTCTAAATTATTCTATCATATTCTATACTATTATGTAATATTCTAGACTCTTCTAGAATACTCCAGACTCTTCTACAATATTCTAGATTCTTCTAGAACATTCTAGATTCTTCTACAATATTCTAATTTTTTTTTATTGTAGTGTCGATGATGTTTTTCAAGATGAACCGGAACCATTTTCTCATGGTTCTGGTTCCAAAACCAGAATCGATGGTTTTGGTCCGATGTGGAACCCGGTTCCTCCACGGTTTTGGTTTCGGTTTTAACTGGAACTGTTTGTTTATCTTTTGATATTTTTGTTTTTTTTAAAATAGTTTATCAATTTCAGTTAAAAAAAGAAAACGGATATTAAAAAGACTCGCACTTAATATTTAATTAGAATTTATACTTAATATTAATAATAATATTAAACTATCTATATATACTATTAGAGTATAAAGAATCAAAGTTCGCGTAGTTCGCTTACAATGTTTAGTCTAAAATGTGTCTATGTAGTTACGAATATAAAACATCATAATAAACATTTAACATTTCTTCTAGCAAATGTTTACCAAAAAAGGATTGTTGGTTTTAAACATAAAAAAGCGGTTCCATCACGGTTCCACCTCTAACCGATGGTTAAAACCCGGTTCCACGTTTTTGAAACCAAGGAACCGAAACCAAAACGGTCTCACGGTTTTGGTTTGATTCGATTTTGGAACCGTTTACCACAGTTACGGTTTAGGAACCGTTGAATATGGTTCCGATTCCGATTTGGAACATGGTTTTGGTTCCATTTGGTCACCCCTAATTGATAGGATATTGATTTGTTGTTATCTTTTAATTAAGTTTTTGAATAGTTTTTAAATATTACTAGAATTATTAAAATGAAGTATTATATAGATAACTATAACACATGTACTAAATATTTGGTTGTATAATTTCATCTGACTCTATTGTTTGATGAAATTCCAAAATATGTGTGAAATCTGAATATTCATGTGCGAGGATAGGCCAAATTCACTTGCCTATTCTGTGGCCTTTCTTTTTTTTTTTTTTTTTTGTGTGTGGGATTCTAGGATTTTTCCTTTATTAAATTACAAGTAGTTTTGTTTTTAAAAAAAAAAAAGAATTTTGGACAAGCATCTACTTTCCTTTTATTGTCGTGGGTCGTATCTCCTTCCAAGAGTTCTTGTTTTGATTGGGTCAATTGATTTTTTTTTAAATTTTATTTTGATCTTTCATTTATTCGATTAGTAAAACATCACATTTTACGGTTGGAAAAATTCGTCTCGTCACATAGAATGATAGAGTCCATGCCAAAGATTTTGACGACCAAATAAAATAAATTTATTACCTTGGATTTAATTATAAGAACAATAAACTTATTTTTCTTTTGGTTATTTGAATCTATTTTATATTTGCAAGACCTCTACTAAAATTGACATATGACATGTTTGAATATAGGTTTTTTCTCAATACAATTCTTTTAAAATTTGTTAGTGCAATGAGTCATGAATCAGGATTCTTAATACCCACTATAGAGAAATATAAAATAATTGTGTCAACTTGAATTGCGACCATTTTTACATTATGCTACATATATTAGTTTTTTTTTTCAACGAACAACGTAAACTTCGCGGGTATTATACTTTGAAATCTCCGACTAGTCGGAGTTGAAATATTTCCAAAATATATTTCGGGTTACATGGACGAATACTCCTAAAATATTCCAATTCTGGTGGGGAGAAGGTTGTAAACGTATTATGAAGATAATCATGGGTTGTGACCTTATTATACTCCTATCCCAATATAAGAAAATTTATGTCACCCACTTGGGTAGCTATCCAAATGGATGCATGACCCTTGGATGAGCACATACCCACATGGGTGTGTATGTATTGTTGGGTATACGGGTATAAATTATAAAATTGAGAGAGGTAAAAATAAATTGGAAGCTAAAATATTTGCTCACTAAAAATATAATCTCATCAATAATGCAATTTTAAAACTCACTCAATTTTTGTTTACAAAATTTCTACAATATTTTCTCTCACTAAAAAGCCTTTGAATGGCTTTCTTTTGCTTCACTAGGATTAATACAACATGATGGCAGAAGATGCCTATTTATAGGCTTCATAAAGAAGCCTAAATCATATAATTAACACATTAGCAAATATGATAAGGTTGGTAAGATTCATTCATAACCACACACATAGCATTTGCTCTAACAATGCCAATTATAATGCAAATGGGTTGTTGAAGTGAAATTCTAGAATGCCAAGTGCCATTGCAAATTATAATATTTTAACAACCCCTCTTAATTTGTAATTTGGACATTCTTTCGAAGTTGTTCCAATTTTTTAAGGCTCACTGCTTTGGTGAAACCATCTGTCAATTGCTCCTTTGTGTTCATGAAGTCCAATTGATTTCTTGATCATTCACAAGACTTCTGATGAAATGATCGCGAAGTTCAATGTGCTTCGACATTGCATGAAAAATATGTTTTTAGTCATTGCAATAGTTGACATATCGCGAGAAAATTATTGTGGGAGCGTCTTGGCTTTTTTTGAATATCAGCCAAAATTCTTCTAAGCCATCTTCGCTTTCACAAGCCGCATCGATGCGACGATGTATTCTCGCCTGGCGATGAAAGTGATACTGTCTTTTACTTCTTTGATGACCAAGATATTATTTTTGGAGCCGAGGAAAAATACATACCCAGATGTACTTTTACGTTCAACAAGTTACCCGACCTAGTCACTATCTATATATCCAATGAGCTTTTTTTCTTTTTCTTTAACATAATTGATGCCGAGATTTCTCATACCTTGAAGGTATCGAAGAATCCTTTTGCTACTACAAAATGTAGCTTGTTTGGATCGTGCATGAATCATGATATCGTCGATGGATAGACAATACCGGACACGGTATTCGTCAAGTAGATCAATGAACCGACTAAGATATGGTACATCTTTGGATCAGCTTTAGTTTCACCATCATTTAATTGCGCTCGTTGACTGCGAGTGGAGTTGAGATTGGCTTCCAATTGCTCATCTGAAATTTCTTCAACAATGTTTCAAGATGTTTTTTTTAAGAAATAAAAATTTCTCCTTTTGATTGCCGAACTTGAAACCCAAGAAAATATTTCATGAGACCCAAGTCAGTCATCTCGTACTCATTCATCATTGCCTTTTTGAAATCTTGCATTAATGCTACATTTGTCTCTGTATAGATCAAGTCATCTACGTAAAGACAAACAATTAAAAAATCTTACGCACCTTGTTTCTTTACGTATAATGATGACTCAATATGACTTTTTCCAAAACCATTTTGTTGAAAATACTTATCAATCTTGATGTTCCAAGCACTTGGTGTTTGCTTCAATCCATATAATGCTTTTCTTAGTCGATAGACTTTATCTTCTTCACTGTTGGCAATGTATCCTTCTGGTTGTTCCACGCACACTTCTTCTTCCAAATCACCATTGAAGAATGTTGATTTAACATTCATTTAGTAGACTGGTAGCTCAAATTGTGCTGCAATGACTAGTACAATTCGTATTGTCTCTATTCGAGCAACTGGTGTAAATGTCTAATTGAAATCAATTCCTGGTTGTTGAGAATACCGTTTTTCAACTAAGCGGGCTTTATGCTTATGAATTGAGCCATCTTGTTTATGCTTGGTTTTGTAGATCCATTTGACTCCGATCACACTTTTTCCTTCGGGAAGGTTTACAAGCTCCCAAGTATTGTTCTTTTCAATGCTTGCAATTTCTTCGTCCATTGCAGTTTGCCAAACTTCTTCTTTAGCAGCTTCATCATAATTCTGAAGCTCACAAGCAAAAAAATGTAACATCACAAGTTTTGTATATTTGTCTTAAACTTCTTACCCTTCTAATTGGACTTTCAGATTCTAGATAGAATTCTTCAGATGATCCTGATCAACTCGAGCTTGGGCTAGAACTTGAGCTGGTGCTTGGTTGATCTCCATGACTTGGTAAAGTAGGCAATGTTCCAGACAGATATACAATTTTTGTTTTCATTTTTTGATTTTCGTTTTACTTCCATGACTGCATTTCGTCAAAAATAACATCTCGAGAAATAATAAGTTTATTTGTATTTGGGTTTAGTAAACGATATCCTTTCGATTCATCACTATAACCAACAAATATCATTTTTTTTCATTTTTCATCAATTTTTTCTCTTTGTTACGATGGAATATGAGAATAAGCAATGCAACTGAAAACTTTGTGATGGTTTACCTCTGGCTTTCTTTGGTGCCACGCTTCATACAACGTCTTATTTGGAACTGCCTTTGTTGGTGAACGGTTCAAAATATAGACTGCCGCATTTACTGCTTCTGCCCAGAATATTTTTGGAAGTCCTTTGCCTGTCATCGTGCTCCGTGCCATTTTGACCATTGTGCGATTTTTTTCGCTCTGCAACGCTATTTTATTGTTGGCTGTAATGGACGTTAGCTGTTTGTGGATCCCTATGTATTTGCAATAATTTAAGAAGGATTTTCTGATGAATTTTCTTCCTCGGTCTGCCTGTAGAGTCTTTATTTTTCTGCCATTTTGATTTTCCACGTATTTTTTGAACTCTAGAAACGTTGGAAATGCTTCTGACTTTTGCTTCAAAATGTAAACCCACATCATTTTGGAAAAATCATCAATGAACAATAGGAAATACATGTTGTCATTGAGGGTCGGTGTTTGTGTTGGCCCACAAATATCCGCAAGTACTCTCTCGAGCGGAGCTTTGGCTCAGATGATGTCTTTGGAAATGGCAAAGATGCATTTTGCCAAAAATACTTCTTTCGCATGTCTTGTCTCGATCCAAATATTAGGAAAACCAAACACCATATTTAAATCTTTATAGCTCAAATGCCCATACCTCAAATGCCATTGATTATGTTCTCGCTTTACGTGGTACTTTGAAATGCAATTTTTCTATCAATGATAAATTAAGAGGAATATTTTGTTTGAACTCATCATAATTTAACCATTGTTAGATTATTTTGTTTGTCAATAATGATACGGTGATTATTATTGAACTCCACCTTGTAATCTTTCTCCGGGAGTTGGCCCACCCTCAATAATTTTGAGTTAAGTCGTACATAAAATACATTTTTTTATGATATTCATTTTACCTTCTTTTGTTTGGACTGCTATTTCTCCTTTTTCGGTGATTTTGCGTAATTTGCCATCTCCGAGCTTTACTTCGGATGAATATGATTCATCGAGTGTTAGAGAATTTTCTAAACCGCAAGTCTACGGTGTCAAGTTTTAATATAGTGATATGAGTAGGGTTGTCGTATCCACATGGAATGCGTGTATAAGTACCAAGTATAAATTACCTATGCTATATTTGAGATCAATAATAGGTGGATATCGCAATTTATAAATAAAAATAACTAGATATAACTAATCAAAATATAAACATCTAAATCTATGGGAGAATGAATTCTAGAGGTGTGATGAATCTAGTTTTCCTTATATTATCAATATGGTATATCAATCACAAATTACCAATTTATAAACTCAATATAATTGGCTCTCAACATGGCTTGGCTACTCAAATGACTCAAAATAATAAAAACAACACAAAACTCAAGTCTAGGAAGCCCAAATCAATGGTATAAAACCAAGTGAACTTCGAGATTTACGAATATTTTCTTGTTTCCACACATGTGACTGCTGCAACCACTGTCCACGTACCAAATATTCTAAATTTGTTGTTGAGAATTCAAACATGAAAAAATACCTGATTAGGCTCTTTTTCTTCAGATATATTGGCTTCATTTGTATCTCCATCATCTTTATGTCAGCAGTTTCTTTGAGAATGATTTGCATTTCTGCATCTTTTGCATTTAAAAAGACAATCTTTGGTATCATGGTTATTCTTTCTACATATCCGGCAATACAAATTGGGATTTTGATTTGAATTTCTCTGAATGAATGCACCTTGTCTTTCTCGTCCTCGTGCATGGTGTCTGTCGCGATCTCTTCCTGTTGCACCTCGATATGCTGAGTTATTTTGTCGTTATTGCTCCCATCTTTTTTATTTTCTTTTTCTGAAATATTTGTTTTTACTTAGAAGGCTTGCTCCAAACTTTGATTTGAGAATCTACTCATTCTTTTTTCATGAACTTCAAGTGATCCCATGTGTTAACCCAAAGATAATGTGGATAAATCTTTGGATTCTTCAATAGCAGCAACAATATGCTCGAACTTTGCTGGCAGACTTTGTAGCACTTTTTCAACAATCTTTTTATCTTCAATGGTATCACTGTATCCTCTGATTTGATTGATTTACGGTGGAAAATAGAAAAAAATTCTTGGACATTTTCATTGTCCTTCATTGACAAATTATCAAAATCTCGACATAAATTTTGCAATTTAATAGAGATAACCTTTTATAGCCTCCAAATTATTTTTTAAAATTTCCCATGCTTCTTTTGATGTTTTCGCCTCGTAATATGCGGAAGAATTGCTCTACTTACCCCTTGGTGCATAAAGGACAATGCTCTTGCATCTTTGGTCTTGTTCTCCTTATCCTCTTTTTTCTTTATGGTGGTTAGTACGGCTTCCTCCTCTCGGAGTATATGTAATATACCCTCTTCAACAATATCCCAAAGTTCATGGGACATGAACAACGTGCGTATTAGAACGCTTGATGCTCCGAAAAATGTGGGTTTTTTTTCTGTTTCTATTTTCTTTCTTCTTGTGTGTTTTTCTCCCTTTGCATGCGCACGTTTTCTATTTTTGCATATTATTTTTCACTAATCTAGTTTTTCTATTTTTGTTTTTGTGTTTTCTTCTACATTTGGCTTTTGCAGAATCATAGGCGGATGTACTTTTGACATTACTTAATAATCTCGAGCATTTTCAGGGATGTATTTCATCTTTCCTTCATTTTTTACGCATTGGGGTCATTGCGTGTTTTAAGTGTGGGGGGGAAATTCGTCATTGATAATATAAGTTGATTGGTTGTGATAAATATTTTACTTTGCACATTAATTATCTCTAGTTTAATAATAATGCTATTTAGTTAACTTCAAAATCGATGCATCAATTTGAGACTCAATTAGGAAATGACATTACGAACTTGATGCTTAGGATTTGACTAAGTTGTGAATTAACCCTTATGATAAATGATTTAGGCGATGGTTAAATAATACTCGAGGTTGTGGGTTATGAATTACGGGATTTTATTGATGTAAATTGAGTTAAAACTCTTATTTTTATTTTATAGATTACAAAATTGCTAGCCTTTGCGTAAAAAACAAATTTGCCCTATAAACGTCGGACAAAAAAGTGCAATAAAGAGCGCTAAAAAATGGAACAATCGAGATTATACTCGATGGTTAAGTCGCTTAGTAACTAGGAGCATTCATGTGCCCCGTGTTTGACTTTTACGTAAAATGACGGTTTAAACATGAGTATGGGAAACCACCCTAGGTGTCTTTGGAAAACATCCTGAAGTTTACACCTCTTTGGAATAATATCTCGGAAGTCCAAGCAAAAAACAAATGTAAAAAACACAAAGGGCTAGTACTTACGTAATTTATGTATGAATATAGGAAATTTGCGACTTTTGATACAAATTTGAAATTTTGTAAAGTAAACCAAACACTTTGAGTAATCGTTTAACTTTAGCTAAGTGAGTTTGTTGCGAAGGTTGAGGATCGATGAGGAATAATCCGAGGTGGATAGAACTCGATGTTATGGAAAAATCGATTTTCAAAATAAGCATTATATTTCTTGATTAAATTTATGGGCATTATTATTTGCTTGAGGACAAGCACAAGGTTAAGTGTGGGGAGTTGTTTTGCATGTTTTTGTGTGTGACTTTTGTGTGATTTCTATCTTTTTGTATGAGTGATTGTGCGTATTTTTGTGTCTTTTCGCCCCATTTTATATTGTCATATGTTACGTATGGTGTTTTTGTTTGTTTTGTAGGTTTTTCGTAAAAAGGGAACTTAAAACGGGCTATAACAATAAAAAACGGACATTAAGGGGCGAAAAGACGATCAAGGCATACGACGTTGTCTTGTAGCGTGCAAGGTAACATGGCGCGTAAATTTTCAAGATTGACGTGATTGAGCACGCCGCACAAGAATCTTGCGGACGCGGACAAAGATAAAGATAAGCGGCGCGCACTGGCGCCACAAGCAATGCAGCCTTGCGGAGCCACGTGCAAGGTCGGACGCGAGATGCGTGCGGAAAGAAGGAGCGCAGCGCAAAGCATGTGCGTGGGGAGCTGCGTGGCGCTGCATACATATCTTGTGACGCGCACCACGAGAATTTTCTAGAATTTTTATTCCAATTTTCCCTTTTCTTTTGGATTCTTCCACCTTGTATAGGCTTAGGCTTATAAATAGCCTTTGGGGGATCTATAATTTCGTACACCTTCATTCATAGCACCTTTAGACTTTAGTTTTGGTATTTTTCTCTTCCATTCAACATTGGGATTGCTTGGGTTCTTTCCTTGAAGTTATTTTGCTTCTTAATCAAAGAGTAAGATTTCTTCATCTCTTTGTCTCGATTTTAATTGTTGGGTGATTATTATTGCTACATGATTATGTTTATGATTATTTTTATTCTTTCAATTGAGATTATGATTCCATCTCCAAGCATGAACTAATTTCTTTGTTCTAGGATTAGGATGAGTTGATTCAAACAAACAAGCATGAATATTGATTAATTGATCTCGCTTTCTGAATAAATTATTTTACTTGTTGATTTTGTTTGGCCAACTCTTGATTGTTTGAGGGGATAATTGAGATCGATCGAAGATATTATTCCTGGACTAAATTTATTCAGGGGTTAGATATGAATCGAAATGTATTATCTAACCCTAGGTTTAATGAAAATAGCAAATTATGTTGGGATAGCCCTAACTGTCTGTGAATATGAGAGTTATCGATCTAGACCTAGTCTTTACATGTTTGTTATATTTGTTAACCGCATGATCAATTAATTGATATTCGCTTGCAAGTTTGATGAGATGAATCGATAATCCTAGGCTTTCTTCCATATCTTTTTCTCCAAGTTTAATAGTCTTAGTTTTAGTTCGTCTTTTTAATTATTTTCTTTTAGTTTATTTAAATCAAACAAATCAAAGTTACTGATGTTTAGGATTTATTTTTTCTTTTATTGTGATACGTAAAATTATTTGCTTGGCTAAGTCTTCCTTGAGAGACGACTTGTGGTTAACTTGCTACCCTACAATTGATCTCGTTCTCTTGTGAGGATTGTTAGACTTTTATAGGTGTTTAGCGATCGAACAAAATTTTGTAAATTGCATGTCATATTTGTTAGTGCAAAATTCGGAGATGAGTTCTAACAAAGACGGAAATCGAATTTAAATAAACGGATGTAACAAGTCGAGAGACCTACAATTTGTTTATGGGGAGTCATTAAATTCATAAATCTGTTGGGAGTTAGTAATAATTATAACGAGTCGGAGACCTACAATTGTTATTAATCAACTGTTTGTTTATCGACCAGGGGAAGGAGAATAGACTAACATAGGAATTGAAACCATAGAATTACATGAATTGATTTTAAAACTTTATTTGCATTTAATATTGAAGAAGCATGTTGAGATTATGTGCCTAAGGTTGCTCCTATAGATGGTGAAAATACATGTGGGGTTCGCAAATTTATTTCTTTTATTTCTTTAATTTTTTATTTTTATTTTTAAAACTTGATTTTTCGGTTGCTCAATAAAATTGGAATACCATGTTATTATATTTAAGTGTTTGAATATCAATATCTTTGAGGAATACGACCTTGCTTGCCATTATTATATAAACTACATGTACACTTGCAGTTGTATGAACCAAAATATTTTTGGCAAACAACGCTCCATAGTTCGTAATCTTGACCAACAAAGATAGGAATACCTTGTTGGGAATATGTGAATGCAAGTTCACTAGAACTGGTTGATGCCATTTTTCAAATAGGAAGGGTTATCGGGACAAGGCTGCTCGATACCACAAGTGTTGGATATATGGATATAAATTATAAAATTGAGAGAGGTAAAAATAAATTAAAGGCTAATATATTTGCTCACTAAAAATATAATCTCATCAATAATGCAATTTTAAAACTCACTGAATTTTTGCTTACAAAATTTCTACAATATTTTCTCTCACTAAATAGCCTTTGAATGGCTTTCTTTTGCTTCACTCGGATTAATACAACATGATGGCAGAAGATGCCTATTTATAGGCTTCATAAAGAAGCCTAAATCATATAATTAACACATTAACAAATATGATAACGTTGGTAAGATTCATTCATAACCACACGCGTTGCATTTGCTCCACCAATGCTAATTATAATGCAAATGGATTATTGAAATGAAATTATTGTAGAATGCCAAGTGTCATTGCAAATTATAATATTTTAACATGTATATGTATTCATCCAATGGTCATGCACAATTAGATAGATACCTCATTAAAATAATGCCTGCTATAATTGCCTGTCACCACTTGGGGTTGGAGTGAGGACTTTCATTTCCTACTTCAAGTTGAGCATTTTAATTAGATTATTAAATACAAAAGAACTCCGCTAAACTTTCATACACTTAAATTACGATAACAAAATAACACAATCACAACTACAATTCCTAATCTGAAAAACAAACAATCCAAACTGTTTTATAAATTAAAACCAGGATTACATAGTTAAACAATAAATTATATATAGGTAATTAGCAAAAAACAAAACACTAAACAAAATAGAGGGACTCGATGTATTCCAATGGATAGTCATCACCCGGAGATTTGACAGGATGTTCAACAGTATCAAACTTGTGTATAGTTTCAAGAGATAATAGCTTGGACAGTTCTCCTTCCTTGGGGTTCGACCCTGTAAGATAACCAAGACTGAGGAACAGATTGCTTGGCTAAAGGGAGCAGAAAAGAGATAGTTGGAGGGCCCATGAACCATCGAATTATTTTTAACCACCCCAACTTTACCCCTTTTTACACTTCACAACCTAGACTTTGATTCGAATACTTTGCACACTGAACTATGAAAATAATTACACTTTGCACACTATGGACAATTTTACCCCTAGGATTTTATTCTTTTATATCAATAGTTCTAGTTATCCCTCTAAACTCCAATTTGTGGCACATTACTACATAATAATAAATTTATTGCATTATTCAACCAACATAAAAAATTTACTCCAAAATCAATTTGTTTTTCGGATTTTTCAAGAAATAAGAACCCTTATTTTTCGTAATTTGTTTTGTTCGTGGCATTGTTACACCTACTTAGATCCAGGTCTCTATCCGGAGATTTTAAATGAATCATGTCGGGTTTCTAGCCTTTAAACTCAACAAGACATACTCTTATCAAGATCTCATTTCAAGTATTTATCTCGTATACAAATTCGGTCTTTAGATCGAAAATGAAAATAGTCCATTACGACCATATCGGACCAACATGCTTCCGTAAATTAATAAATTCCTTAAAATTCATACATTCTTTGACCGAAACAAAGACCGGGTGAGATGGCTCGCAACACCACCAAAGGGGAAAATTATTGCCCATAGATCGTTTGACAAATATCTCCTCAATGTTCAACCTCACCCTCAGGGAAGATGATCTGCAAGTTATCCGACTCCTTCAGCAACTGTTCAACACAGCCTTGGTTCGTTTCCTACTCCCGGTGTATAAGTAATTCTTAAATGGGATGAATTAATAGTACATTATGAACACATGTTGAAGCAGAAAGCCTCTTTTTATTAAGAACTTATCGAAATATTTATTACATTAGTAATCTCCTTTTGGGAGGAGAATACTGGTTTAGCCTCTCATAGATGAGGCTTGCACTCGTAAATACATAAAGTTTAAAAACTAAAACACTCAAAATATTACAAATTTTCTCTCAGAAGTTATTATAAGAGAACTAAGGGAAATGTTCGATGTCCTCAACTTCCTTCAACTCTCGGCTTTTATAGACTTGAATTCGGACTTAAAGGTGGACTCCAAATTTTGATGATTTTTATGACGTTACTGCTTATGTCATATCCTGCATTATTGCCTCGCCAGAAGTTTTTCTTTTCTTTCCGCATGACTCAAGTCCATGTGATGTTTGTCGGGAATCTTTTAAAAATTTGATTTGCGTGGTCCCCGAGATACGCGTCTTGTGAGTGGGCCCTTGTCCTTTCCGTTGCATGGTCCTATCGGTCGAGGTTTGGGTCAAAATCCTTTCTCAAACTCGGGTTCTTTCTGTTTGGGGCATGCTTGATAGATCCGGGTCGATCCAACGACCAACATGCGCCATGTTGAGAATTTTTTCGGTAGGTTTCTTTGCTAGCGGCATCTTGTTCTCCCGGAGAATTCTTCTCTTTGTCTCGAAAAGTTCCTCTTCGAATCCTGTTGTTGATCCAGTCATCGAATTCAAAAGGAAAGATCCAATTGCTGAATTCTGGAAAAACTTGAATGGATATTTGACTTTGTCCATTTCGGTTAGACAAACCCAAAGTCCACATGCTCGCCTTGTAGAAGCTTCATCTTCAGAAATTGCTCCTACTAACACTGGTACTTCTTCCGGTGAAGCTGCCTTGATGTATTTTGAAGCATTTCCATCCGGTCTTCTTAGCTTGATGAAATGAAAAGCTTCATTAAAGCCTTTCTTTGCTGGTTCGGGAGCTGCACTGATAAAATACAGTTCCAAAATATCTCCTCTGGCCAAATGTGGATTGTTGGCCCAAAACTCATAAACTGCTTCCCCAATCCATTTTGGTAATTTTAAAATTTACGGGAATCCGGGTGATACAGTATAAATTGAATCTAAAGGTCCAAAAGTATACCATTCATGTACTTCATTTGGATGACTTCTGGTTTCATCCAAACTCGGGATACTTGCTTGAGATATCAACCATTGATTTTTCCGGGTTAATACTCTTCTTGTAACTAATTTCTCCCATTGTTGTTGATAAACCTGCATTGGAGAAATCTTAATCTCGTCGGTTTGAACCTTAGATTTGCTGTCTATGGCCTAAGATTCAACTCTCCCTCTTTTACCCCCAGGTCTTTGGGTTGACTTGAAGACTCGGGTTGTGACACTAGAGCTTCAACATTCATTACGTTTGTACATCCTCGGGGGATGCATCACCGCAACACTTGTGATTATGGTACTTGAATCTATAACCTCCGGGTTAGATCCCGTTATATATTCGCCCATTTTTGCATCGTGAGAGATGCGGACTGGAGAGGCCCTTGCGGACTCTAAGAACAATTGTCCTTGAGCAACCGGCATGCTCGTATTTGACTAGAAATGGATTTTTGCCCGCTGTTGAAGTCGCCCAGCAACTTCTCGCATTGAGACACAACGTCCCAAAATCTCATTCTAGACTCTCGAGGTTTTCCCCGAGATGTCTTACTCGTTTAAGGACCTCACAAAGAACACATTCTTCCATCTCGTGTCAAAAAATGCAAGAACATTTTCATGAGATATTATAATGACAATATCATAATCATAATATTGACATTCAGCTTGCCATCTAAGTAATCTAGCCTTTTCTGTTTTTGATTCAATTTTATTTTTCAGAAAAGCTTTGATACTTGAATTATCAATTTTTAAAGTAAACTTTTTAGCCAGTAAAAATAGAGGCCATTTTTTGAAAGCCTTCTGACTGCAAAGAATTCTTTCTCGTTGATATACCATCGATTCGCTTCACTGTCTGTAAAAAGACCGCTGCAACATCTGCATGGCACTTCACCATTTGGTGTAGCTTTTGTAAGAACAGCTGCCCACCAATAGTCACTGGCATCTGTGTATAGAACCAGTTCATCTTCATCTTTTGAATTGCAAGTTTTGGAAGCTTTTTACAAACTTCTTTAAGTCGCTTTATTCCTTCTTGATGTTTATCTTCCCATTTGAATGTAGCATCTTTTTTTGAGCAATGGGCTAAACACCTTCCCGTAATGTGCTAGATTGTTTATGAACATTCAGAAAAATTAACAACTCAAGGAAACTCAGAAATTTGTTTATTGTCTTTTAGTGTATCCGGAAATCTTTGTATCTTTTCTACAATATGACTTTATAGGATGATTCCGATTCATCGATTTCAATTCTAAGGAATTCAATATGTCTTGTTGCAATAAGCGCGCTTCTTCTCTCGAAAGCACTAATCCTTCATTGTGACAAACATCTCAAGATATTTCCAAATGTTTGAGATGCTCCTTCATGTTCTTTGATGCGATTAGAATGTCATCGATATACATGAACATGAAACTAAAATAATCTTTAAAAAGATTATCCATCTTCCTTTGATATATCACGGGGTGCATTAGCCAATCCCATCGGCATCATGTTCCAAATATAATGTCCTTGTGGTGTAGAGAAAGCTGTGAAATTCTTACTCTCTTCCTCCATCTTAATCTGGTAAAATCCAGACTTGTAATCGAACTTTGAGAATATCTTGGCACCTTTGATATAGTTAACCGGATGTTTCTCGCTTGGGATATAGTATCCATCGATCTCCAAAATATTATTAATCCCTTTGTAATTAATAACAAGTATTGGCTTTCCTCTTTTAATTTCTCCATGGTTTCGACTAAGAATCTGGACTACTATATGGAGAAACTCCTGGTGAAATCAACTTAAGGCCAAGATGTTCCTTAAGTATCTTCGCATATCCTCACGATCCTCCCGATTCATAAGGATTGGTTTGAATCTCACGAACTCGTACTCCTTTCATGGTTTAACATTTAAGGATGTTTTGAGCTCGTTGTTATCCCACCATTGCAAAGGATTTTCATTATAATTCATTTGGATCTTCTTCTTGATATCCTCGAGTGATATGTTCTTCTCTTTCGTAACATCACTCGTGGATTCTCCATTAGGCTCATCATCAATTCTCGATAACCTCGGAGGTACTCGTTCTTCTCCTTGTATTCTGAATGAATACAAGTCATTATCCCATCGTTTTATATCTTTTTGCTTCAAACCATATTGTCGAAAGGATAATAATGCATCACCAAATCTTCTCTTATCCGCCATTTTTGGATTTCGAAGTTTGGCTTCATCACCACGCTTGCTGCGAAAATTAATAGGCATTTTTCTGTAAAATGCTTCCCGCAGTCTCTGGACAATGATCTTATGATCACATAATGTTGTGAAAATAAGTCTTCTTGTCTCATTTTCTTGTGTAAATCGCTTAAATATTTGTAGGAAATTATTTCCTAGCAAAACATCTGCTCCCGTATCATGAAAATAGATTGGTGGCGTCTTCACTTTGTACCATGGGGTACCAGCTGCACCTCCAATCATAATTTCTGCCTGTTTAATTCCTCGATTAAGGATAAGAATCCTTTTAGAGAAATCCCTTCTCGTAATAGCCGATAAATCTTCTCCAATTTCTTTAGAAAAAACATCCGGCTTTGTAGTACATATTCCGACACTGAATCAATGTAGGCGGCGAAATTTGACCTTGATTCAACATATAACATTCCGATAGAAATGTATATGGAGAATGGGCTAGCGGTCATCGATTCTCGTATCTTTTATCCGCCCTTTGTGAACTCCATTCCATCTTGTAATCTTTCCCGAGGTTTATGATCCTCAAGAAATTTATTACCCAATATCAATTGCTCGGGATCTTTCCGCCATTCCCGTGATAGTCACTCAATTTCACTCATTTTTAGGCTTCCTTGCTACCTTACAACTATAGGTTCTTGGAGATAATATAGAACATCACAAGGAAAAATATTATCCTTTTGAGTGATGTCAAATATTACTTCAACTTCTCGCCATCCTTCGGACATTTGACTCCCCTTGTATTTTGAAAACATCCGGAATATGTTGAATCGTATTCGGTCTCTTTTCTTCCCAACGATCGCCACTTATCATTCTATCTTGTTGGAAAGACATCCTCATTGGCTCAAATCTAAGACTTCGACTCTTGTTGAAGACTGGTTGATCTTGAATTTGCATGTCGATCTCCTTTATTGTTGGAGACTCGATTAGTTCTGGTAGAACTACCCTGGCAAAGTCCTCAAAAATTCTTGGGACTTCAATAAATTCCTTTCTCAAGAATACTTCTGAATGACGTGTATTCGAGAGAGCATAGAAAATCTTGATCGAGTAAGTCATGTTTCCTTCTTTCATCAAATCAACTCTATTGAAATCTTGATGAAGGGTTAGGACTCTGTTGATATCTTGATCTCCCAAATTATATGCAATTCTAGGATAGACATTAAATGCCAATTTTTCTACATACAAATTTCCTGTAACTGCTCCAAGGCATGAATCCTTGAGGTTTGAGATTCGCTTATCAAAGATAGTAAGGTTTGAGATTCTTTAATAATGACTCTTATGGCTCGGATGTGAATCCATGAGAGTGTATTTGCAACTTCTCTTTTGATTTGTGCTTTTGATCTCCTCGGATTTTCTGTAAGGGACCAAGCTGCATCTCAATCAGGTTACCAGTTAATTCCATTGGGATGGCAAATTCTCCAGTAGTTACTCTGTGGATATTTGGTGCTTTCTATTATGAAACCCAATCTTATCCAATGCCTTTTCCATCGCTCCAATTGTAAAACCATCATAAATTTGAAGCTTTGGATCTTTCTTCATAATTCTAATAAGAGTTTTATGAGAAACCGTAGTATGAGAGAGGAATCCCAACATATCTTCCATGACCGTCTCCAAGTATTTCTTCTTCACTACGATTAAATTTGAGTCACTTCCATCATCGTCGGAATAGATCTCTTCTTCATAGATTCTTTCATCCGAGGGGATATTCTCAAATTGATACACATGTATTAGGTCTTGATAGTACGAGCCTCCTCGTTTTTGATTGTGCGGACAATTAGTTGAGATATGTCCTCTTGCTCCACATGTCCGAAATTACAATCTTTGAAACTTTCATTAGCTCGATGTGAGCTCGCTGAAAGTTCTCCTTCTGGGGTTCATTTGGTACTTGCTGATTTAAACGATGATGATGGCTCTACTCCCTACTCTTGGCTTTTGGTCTTTGCCCCGATTTGTAACCGGGCTTTTTGTTTTTTGACGAGAACCTTCTAGGTCTCCATGAAGACCTCTTTTTTTATTCTTTGCTTCCCAGACGGTATGTATGGCTTCTCTCCTTCTTCTTCTTATGCCACCTTGGTTGACCTCCCACAACTGTTGGGATATCATCTTCTACGCAACATAGAGGAACATATTTATTAATTCCTCGTAATCTCTTGTAATTTCAAAAGATAGTGCTTCTTGGTAGCACCATTCGAGATAACTTGGCCTTCAAGAAAGACATTCTTCTAGCCACTTTGTATATAAATCATTTGCATTCTTGTATTCCCTAATAAACATTTCTCTCGAGGGACTTGAAATTTTTGCAAAGAATAGCTGTGAAGCTTCTTTGTCTCCAATCTTCAATTTCTAGGTACTCAGTGAACAACTTGATATATTCGTCAATATGACAAATATCATGCTATTCGAGGCTATAGAGGGCTTGTTTATATCTTTTTCTTTTTTCTTCTTCTAATCTCTCAAAGTAACTTGTGCCGATAAAATAGATTTTGAATAATTTTGCCATATCATCGACAATTCCTTTTAGTGATTCTCTGCTTTGTGACCGCGCTTTTCATACTTGTTTCGGTCATATCCCATGCAATCCTTATGGATCCTCAAGACTCATTTCAAGGAGTAAAATGAAGGAATCTTTCGTAAGATCAAGGGTACGATGCAATCCTCATAGCCGATGCCCATTCATCAATGAGAACTTCTCGATTTTTAAAATCGGGATATCCAGATTTAGCATCAACCCATATGAATGTATTGGGTCGAGATGTGATCTTCCATAAGGCGTTTGATATACATTTGGCCTTCTAGAATGTTGTCGAGTTCCCGCAAGAGGGGTCGAGCTCCTGTTCTGAAAGTGTTTCATTTCTGTGTGGTGAAATCTCCAATGGGATGCATTCTCTCGTCCTGGGTTCCATGATTTGAACCCGCACTTCTCGCGACGTTGGGATTTCTTGGTGGCGGTGGTGGAATTAGTCCACCTTGTGGGTCATAGGTAACCAAAGTTGTTCCATCTCCTGTGTTCATCTTTAAATCTACAATTCATAATCTGCGAAGGATTACGCAAGGTCATGTAGATCTTTAAGATTCATTTTCTCCATATCCATCACTTTTAATTTGTGATGGATTTTCGCTTGATGATAGCAATAAGCTTTTCATCATCGCCATTTTTGTACCACTTCGGTTGGTTTCCCCTTTTGGTGTAAATAGGTCTTGTCCCGAAATCAATACGTTTCTTTTCTTCGGATGAACTTGGTACATTCTCCAGATTCTTGACTCGTTTCGAATATCATGAAGGATTGCAACAATTGATCTTCGATATTTCACCATCTTCTCTATCCAGTTTGGATCGATGAACTTGTGTAGGTAAATGAATATGGCGGTTGCCATAACCGCACCGTCTTACGGACTTCCTAATATCATTTGATATCTTAGAGGTGTCACGGAAGTATCTCGTTCCATTCAGTACACCATTAGGAATCATGATTTTGGTGAGCATTCTCATGGATCGCTTCCTAATGATTCATCGGTCGACATGTAATATTTGGTTTACTTTGAAGAAACCCATATAATATGCCGCTTGTCTCTCGTAGTGTCTCAAGGTTTCCCTATCACCTCTGCGCGTTTCTTTTTCTCATATTGGTGGTTCCAATATGCTATCTTGTCTTGGTGATGTTGTGCATACATCGTCAAAATTTGACGATAAGTCCTGTAAGGTGTACATCTTGGACAATTGTCCAGGTCCATGTTCTCGGAGTAATTTCTCCTCACCAATTGTTAATTACATAAATATAATAAATTTAACTAAAAGTTCTTAATAAACCTATGCTCGATACCATTTTCGAGGATCGCAAGACCTTGGTGAGTAAATGTAGAAAATATAATAAAATTTATCACTTAGGTTGCAAAGTGCATCAACTTTAAAGTTTAGATGGTAAAGCGCAAACAGCCTTTCATGAAACCAGGGGTAAATCTGGAGTTTTATGCAAAGTGCAAAATTTTTAAAGTTGAGGTTGCAAACCGTAACTTTTCAAAGTTCGGATTGCAAAGTGTAAAAACACGATAGTTTGTGGTGTTAACAATCTTTATCCCTAGTTTCAAAAGTCCTCCAAAAAAGATTTATCTTTGCATACAATTCTTCTCATGATCCGCAAAATCAAGAAAGAGTCCTCTTTCTTTACCCGAATCAAAGCACATACGAAAAAATGAGTGGTAAATAACGTAGAAACAACATACGAAACATCAACTTTGTACTTGATAAACCATTCGAATAATCCCTCCTCATCTCGTGATACGTCGAACTTAGTCACGCCCTCAAGATACGGATGAAATGCAAGTGATCACAAGATTCCCCAAAGTAATAATTTCTGTCAATTTCGAATCCAAAAGAGGTGGCATTGGCATTTTCTTAGGCATCGATCATCGGATTGAAATACAAAGAATATCCGGTCCAAATGTCGATATTCCCTACCCAATTGATGGCTCCATTCCAATATACTCCATTTTGAAAATGGCTTTTGTTGTGAGGATGGGGTCACCGCTTTTCCTCCATAAACCTATTTCGGATGAGTAAACCTCAAACTTATAATAATTTAACAAGGCCATCCGACCCAATCGTATGACACAAACTACTTTGTAATGAGGAGACTTGGAGGATCAAAAACCAAGATCATCGCGTCTATTGTCTCAATATCCCACCTCCTCTACCTAATACTTACGCAAGTTTCTAATATTGTTTGGTGGTGGGATTACATATATAGTAATTTTAGTCATGGTCGAAATCTTATTGTTGCCACGGACTAATGTGATCCATTGCAAGAATTCATTTTTTGGTGGCGAAGAAGGGTAGTTAGGGAACTTCACCTTTTTAAATGTTGGACTTGTCAATTTGTTGAGAGACAAAATACATGAATAGAAATGAGGAAATGTATGAGCGATTAGTGGCTTTGGCACATTGAAAGATGAGGCCAACAACGGGATTGGGTTCGACATTTCACCAAAGATAGAGTTTTGGGTAAGAGATGATAGAATTAGGCACTTGGAGACTACTTTGAAACGAATAAGTGAGTTCAAGGGGACGCGTTGATAAATTTTGATTAAGAGATCATAAATTTAACCACCAATTTCAGCCCATGATTTTTCTAGTAGTGATGTTTCCAGTGAATCTCTCGGTATTTAGAGATGAGGATAAAATGAGGTTCGTCTAATCATACTGAAGAAGCTAAAGTATATGAGTAGGTCGAGTCCCAACTTAAATTATACTCGATCCAACCTTGAATACGCATTATTCCATTTTTATTATTTATGCTATTCTCTAACCATGCTTCCGCCTGCAACTTTCCAAATCTCAAACAATCATCCATGGAGTTTTCTGGAATTTTTTCGGCGAGAAATGTTCTGAAATCACGAAGAGCACCAAAAAATGAAGAAACTGATATGCATGCCAATTTCATTTCGTGAATCACCGCAAAGTGAAATCATGAGTTCAGTATAATAACAAACAAATGATGCCAAATCATAATAATGTCCATTCAACTCACTCGATCAAACATAAATTTTGTTATTTTCATCCTCCACCGACCATATGAGCCAAAAAACACTTGCAAGACCATCACATAATAAAACATTCACTCCGGAATTCGACCTTCACCATGGATTTCTGGTTCTTTTCATTCAAAGATGAAAAAAATTGTTTAAGTTCTTGGACATAGGGTTTCACATTTTCTTGAGTTTAAGTTTATATGGTTGATGTGTGTTATTTTCTTAGAAACATATATTTATAGTTAAAGTCATACATTTGTCAATAAAAAATGATATTTTTCAACAAGGTTGCATGTAACTTGGCAAGTAAATAATCGTTTTGTTATTTTAATAAACGTATACTTTTTAGAATAAAGATGATATTTTTTAATATAAAATGGTACTTTTCAAAGATAAAATGATACTATGTTAGGAGAACTACTAATGTGATTTTGTTACATTAAAAACATATATGTTTTTAGAGTAAAAATGATACTTTATTAATTAAACTTGATATTTTTAATAAAAGTAATATATTTTTAATAAAAAATGATACTTTTCGTCTTTAAAGTGCGATATTCTTCAAAGATAAAATGATACTGTTAGGGGAACTACTAATGTAAATTTGTTACATTGAAAATATATACATTTTAGAGTAAAAATAATACTTTATTAATTAAAAGTGATACTTTTGAACAAAGTTGTATATAACTTTGCAAGTAAGTAAGAAGTTTTGTTTTTTTTTGAAAACATATACCTTTTAGAGTAAAAGTAATACATTTTTAATAAAGAATAATAATTTTCGACTCTAAAGTGATACTATGTCAAGGGAACTACTAATATAATTTTTTTACTTAACATATATTTTTTGGAGTAAAAGTGATATTTTTTAATAAAAAAATGATACTTTTGAACAATGTCGTATATAACTATGCAAATAAATGATCGGATTTCTTCATTTAAAAATCTATAATTTTCAGAGTAAAAGTTATACTTTTTTCAAAAATAAGAATGAATTAAGTTAAGGAACCAATCATTATTAGTATTGGTTGTGGTATATTTTATTTATTCTAATAATGAAGTATTGGCGATGCACCTTTAATTTTATCAAGCTATGCTTGCATTATCCTTCCTGCTCTCATAAAATCGAAAAAAGTCGGGATATATATATATACATATATATATATAGGGGAGGGTTATATAGGACCCTCCTATTATATTAATACATAGTACCAAATCCAAGCCACAAATCTATTAATTTCAATGGTTGTGATTAAACGATTAATGTTGATTAAATATGTGATAAAGTCAAAATTGGGGCAAATCGGTCCACATAAAAATAGGGGTGTTGGCTAAATCTAGAAAATCCCATGAAAATAGGATGAGTTACCATCAACTTTGCAATCACAATCCACCAAATCATTATCAAAATCGTCGCCATAATCATCCTCTCCAAAATCTGTTATGCAGAAAATTCATTTCTTCATCTCCGTTTTTTTCTTTAGAAAATACATGCATGCCATGATCAAAATGTTGCTTATATGTTCTTAAATACTTGCTCGACATATGCAAAATGTTGCTTACGTTTGTTTTGTGTATTAAACTCTCGATTAATTGAGCATTGTTTAATAAAAAGCAAATATACATAAAGCGATATTATATGGTCTCTCCATTTATTCAATCATTATTTTTTCATCGTATCAAGATTTTATGTATTGAAATTTTTTTATTACAACCCTATTTTTTCTAACCCAGTACTTTGCTTAGTTATGGCTTGAATTTTGCTTACATGTGCATAATTATATGATTATGTATATGCTAAATGTTGCTTAATTATTTATTTTACTTGAATCAATTGGGATTGCACATGTGTCGCAACATCGGATTGAAATAACATCGGATTCATCTCCGATCCGGATACCGGAATGTGACGAAAAATGACTCCAAAAGAAGGAATGAATTTTGATAATGTCGACAACGAAATACAATTCTACAAAATATATGGTCATGCTTATTGATATGTACTCTGCTTATTTGTGAATGTTGTAATGCTTTTCGAGTAAATAATTCAACATTCGTTCAAAATTTGGTTCTTCTTGAGTCCCATATGTTCAATTACTTATTTGTGTGTAAAGTATTTCTTGTGAAAGGATATCATGGTGCTTACAAAGCAATTGAGTTACGCTGCAAAGTATCAAAAAATCATGAAAATAATTGCTTACGTACAAAGCAATTGAATTTTGCTTACAAAGCGATTGAAGTCTACTTACAAAGCAATTGAATTATGCTTACATTATCTAAAAACAATGAAAATAATTGCTTACAAAGTAATTGGATTTTGCTTACAAGGCAATTGAATTACGCTTACAAAACAATTGAATTCTCGCTTGTAATATCTAAAAACCAAGAAAACAAATACGACACTAACTAGAAACCATTCTTATATCAACTACGAATGTACATCAAAACCAACCATATTTAAAATGGCTATAGAAAACTACTAGTCAATTGTATAAAGCATTCATTAACATACAATCATTTATAAGTATAACAACAACCAAGCATAAGCATAATATAACACATACATAAGCATAATCGAAAACATACATAAGCAAAATTGTTTACAACATTAAGGAGTTGATAAGATCAATAAGTAATCCCCAGGACTTAGAAAAAAACATGACAACACTAATTACCCCCATGTTTGAGAGCATAATATAAAATATATATAAGCATAGTACAAAACATACATAAGCATAATTATCAACAACATAAGCAGTTTAAACCCTCATTAAGCAATCTCCCAGACTATGAAAAAACATGGTGCTCCTGATTACCCCCTGTCTGCCAAACTTTATTTTTTCAACTAGTAAAATCAGTGGAAAAAAACCACAAAAGATCCTAAGCATTTGCACATACTTGAACTAAAACATGATCAATTTAAACTCCATTTCTCAAAATTTTCATCGTGTTGTACAAAAATTAAAACCCAAAACACAATAATTTACACCGACTAATAAATGATAATTTTATCAACATATGAACTTACCCAAAAACACAATATTTTTTCGCCTTGAAGAACAAACATCATACCGTTCGGAAATTGTCACCGCCTCGAAAAACCCCGTCGAGTTTGGGGTTTTTCACGAAATGGGGTTTTTTCACGGGGGTTTTCTCTTCTTTTGTGGTTTTTTACGATATCTGTGGAGATAGAGTTTCTTCTGTGTAGATGGAGATGGGTTTTTCGGAGGAGATGGAGATGGAGATGGGTTTTTTGAGAGGAGATAAAGATGGTTTTTACGTGAAGATGGAGACGGTTTGCGAGAGAAGAAGGGAAGAAGGGATTGCAAAGAATATGCAATATCTTAGATTAAACGCGTCCCTAAAACGGTTCCTATTTCTTAGCCCATTACCAAAAATAATTTCCCTCCAAAAAATTGATTTTAATTGAAATTACCAAGATGTCCTTTTTTTTAATTAAGTAATATATTAAATAATAGTAAAATCTTATTAATCTCAACCGTTTAAAAATTAAATCAATGACTCGATTTGGTAAAGTGTACTCACCTAAGTTATGTGGACTTGCATGATCTAAATCATATATATATATATATATATGTGTGTATTTATATATATATGTATAGAGAGAGAGAGAGAGAAACAAAAGATGGAGCAGGAGAAGGGGTTTGAAGGATAAGAGAGAATGAAATAAGGAGGTCATTGTGGGTAGAAGATTCAGGTAACGGGTTTGGGACACCGTCTCACGGATTTAGATCCCTGAGACGGTCTCATATAAGTTTTTTTGAAAGTATATCTTGTTTACAACATTCTATAATTAAATTTGGTAAAAAATTTAACAACTTACCGAAAAACGTTTAACAACTTACCGGTAAAATTTTAAAAGAAATATACCAAGTCTCAATTTTTTAAAAAAGAAATATATAATGTAAATGTGATTTCTTTCCTTTTATTTATTTTTTTTTGATGTTTCGTTCCGTGTTTTAAGCTGTAATTTAGAAAAGAAATATACCAAGGAGTATTACACGTGTGTTTGATCAGTGTGCTCGAGATTCTCTGTTTCCTCTTTTATTTAAGAAAGGAATAATGTAAAGAGAATCATGACGTACGATAAGTAATAATATATATTAACAATAAAACAGTTACAGCTTTGCAGTGTTTTAAATACCGTACCGGTGATCAAACCTGCCAAGCCACCGGTAAGTGGTTCAACTTGTTGGACCGGTTCAACCACCGATTGTACTGATTTTAATAAAATTTATTATATAAAATATTAATATAATATTTTGATATAAAAATAGAAGTTATATATTTTTTATTTCTTATTTTTATTATGTAATTATTTGATTGATTATCTATGCTTATATTATAGAGGTTTGTGCAAATTTAGAATATTTTGATTGATTGGAATTCTTGTTTGAATTAGTTAAAATATAAATAATTTATTTAAATCTTAACATAAATATTGAATAATCGATTTGAAATCTTGTTTGATTTGAATTATGGCATAATATGTTAAATATTAAGTTTATAATTTCGGTGTCTATTTAAAAAAGGATGAAAAAATAAAAAGTATAAAAAATCTGGTTTTAACTAGTTCTGACCGGTAAAACCGTAAAAATAGTATTTAGGGTCTTACCGTACCGGTCCGACCATGGGTATCTGGTATAACCGGTTCAACCAGCTATTACGATCTGGTATTTAAAACAATGCAGCTTTGATCTCAATTGTGTAAATATAATAAATAGAAAAATATATTTATATTAACTATGAATAAAATTAAAATAATTTACAATATCAAATAAAAATAATTGATTTACAAAAAACTTAGAAAATGATAATGTTAGAAACTATATCTATAACTAAAAGGCTAATTAAATTACTTGATAAATATATTAATTTTAAAAATTTATGTTATTTTATCATAGAATTTAATTTTTTAAGGGATAAATTAACTTTTGGTACCCAAAGTATTCTTTGGTTTTCACTTTTGGTACCCGTTTTTGGGGCTTATCATTATTAGTACCCAATGTTTCAAAATTCACTCATTTTTGGCACGTTCCGTTATTCAACCGTTAAAGACTAACGATTGACTGACCGAGTCGGAGCAATGTTGGGACGGGGTTGGTGAATTCTGTCTCAAAATGTTATCCTAAGTAACTTTGTCTTCTTGGCGGAGGCCAATTCGGCCGGTAACATGGAGATACGGGCCCCTAAAAGTCGGAAAATCGATTTTAAGATCTCTTTTGTGCGTTTTTTGTTCGGGGGCAAATCGGTTTGATTGAGGAGTCGGCTTTGTGCGCCTTAAGATGAGGAAGACGATGGTATGCTCAATTTTGGATTTGGGGAAGTATCTTGGATAGGATTTGGATTTCAATTAAACTTTCGGTTTTTTTTTCGAATTATCGTCCAACTGGCATCGGAGACGAACTAA
Organism: Rehmannia glutinosa; assembly: GCA_016081115.2. Taxonomy (NCBI): domain Eukaryota; kingdom Viridiplantae; phylum Streptophyta; class Magnoliopsida; order Lamiales; family Orobanchaceae; genus Rehmannia; species Rehmannia glutinosa. The sequence continues at coordinate 258,566 of JABTTQ020002831.1, forward strand.
AATCATGATATTGACCATTGAGCATTATAGGGCTTACGAATACGCTAAAAATGAGTGGTTGCACGACACTTGGGGTCGCGGAATTGGCGCAGGAGACGCCGTGAAGTATCGCCAACCGTGGAAACTCACACTGAGTTGGTCAACCATTAGTTTTTAACGGTTGACTTACGGAACGTATACCAAAAATGAGTGAATTTTAAAACGTTGGGTAATAATAATGATAAGCCCCAAAAGTGGGTACCAAAAGTGAAAATCGCTAATACGGGGTATTAAAATTGAATTTATTAATGTCTATAATTTTGAATTTTCACATAGTTTGAGGAAGGGGACCGATTGTGGGTTGGGTTGAGAGGGATCGATGTAGGGATGTCAATAGGGCGGGGCGGGGACGGGGAGGGATCCCCATCCCGTAGTCTGGGAATCCCGTGAGACAAACAAGAGAAAAAAACCTCTCCCAACCACGTCTGTTGGGTGTTTTTTTTTCTCGTAACAAATCAATATTTTTAAGAAAATTTAATTATTTTACATATTTAAAAATGTATAAATTATATAAGAAAAACTAATAAACACTCATTATAAAAAATTAATAAATTAAATTAAAGATTTTTATCATTTTATTATATATATATATATATTATGGACATATTTGTAATATATTATATATTTAAAATATTATATTGCATATACTAAATCTCGGGTCCCGCTGGAAATACGATTCCCTTCCCGCCAAAGGGGAGAAAATATTCTCCGTTCGTCCCCACAGAGGGAAAATTTGGGGAATCTAATAAGGGTCTTTTTATGCATGTTTTATGTGTATATTTAAGTATGATTTGAGTTATTTTATTGTTAGTTTCATAAATTTTTGATTGTACACAGCTCACATTACTCCAAGGTGCTTTTATTGGTGTAGATTGATGATTTGGAGCTGGTTTTGGTGAATTTTGGGCTATGGTTTCATGTCAAAACATACCCGGGGTTTCGGATGCAAAAACACTCAAAATCCCAAGCTAAACGCGCGTTATTTGGGGCCTTTTCGGTCAAACACGGGCAGTGTGTTTTTCAAGAACGACCGTGCTTTTTAGAAGTCAAAAGCGAGCAATTTTTCGACCCGGCGTACCAAACACGGCCAGGCCGTAAAATCCAAAAACACGGCATGCCGTGCTTTTAAAGCACGAGCGTGTTTTTCGTCGATCTGGATGTCCTTTTGGCGGAAATTATGGAAGCTTTCCTTTTTCTTTTTGACAACCTTTGAGCAACTTTTACATCTCATTTTATTGCACCAAACTCTATTATTCCCTCAATTGTCATGTGGACACAATGATTCAACCAACTCTACCAATGGAAGTAGAGTATTGTCATGTGAATACAATGATTCAACCAACTCAACCATGAATGTGCACATAATGATTCAACCAACAACCATGGAAGTGGAGCATTTGTTAGCATTATTGATGTGTTCTTTCACAAAGATGGTGCCTATAAAAGCCAAGAGTTTGAGTTGAAAAAGAGATTCATGTAGTATTCATTCATATAGAAATTCATTGTGTATTCATCATTCAATTCAATTTAAACACTTAGAAAATATTCATTGTGTCCAACATTTTGAGTGGAATTGGGATCAAGAGGTCTTGGAGGAGTAAGCTTGTAGAAACATTGGAGAAGAAGGCTTGGATCAACATCATCCATCAAGGAAGAAATCATTGAGATTTTGAGAAAGATAAGTACATCATGTCTATAATACTTAAATCTTTTTGTGTAATTTACTCTTTTGTCAAAATCATGAGTAGCTAAACTCCTAGTGTTTGAATGTAATGAACTCTAGAATGGATTTGTGATTAAGGTTTGTATGTCTTTAATAAAATTCTCATGTCTTGTGTGATTCACTTATATCATGTTTATTTCATTCGAGTTAATATTTCCGGTATATTAATTTGATATCTATTCCTCATCGGGTAATCGAGAGATTTATGGTGAGAAATAACCTATATAAGTGAAAAGAGTTGCATGCAATCCTAGATATAGGATGACATAAATCTTCCGGATTAGGGTCAAACCTAATATGGGAATTCATAAATCGTTATAATGCAATTTTGGGGTTTTAACTAGAAAGAGATTTGAGTTAATCAACTTGAGATTAGGAGTTTTTCGCCTTGAGAAAGGGTTTAACTTAAATCGGGAATTTCTCGATCCACATAACATGAGATTTTATTAAAAGAGGTTGGTTTTTGCTTAAGGGCTTTTTGTTGTATTTGTAACTTGTCAAACCACAAAAACATTCTAGAGGATTTACATTCAAATGCATTTTTATCTCTTGATTTCTTCTTTCACAAATCTTCCTTCATTTTTACTATTTATAAGTTGTTAATTTAGATTATTTATTTTCCTTTGTCATCAAACAAAAAACTACGAAAAATGTTAGATTAGATAATAAAAAGACAAGTAAGTATTAGTACTTATAATCCTCGTGGGAATAACACTCGGTACTCAATAATCTATACTATAAAACGATAGGTGCACTTGCCTAAGGTTTTAAAGGTAGCTTTTGAGCCATCAAGTTTTTTGGCGCCGTTGGGATTGTAATATTAAGAACGCTTTATTTTTGTTAATTTAATCATATTTTTTATTATTTTTATTTTACCATCATCTTTCTTTTTATATATCTTTGAAAGTCTTGGATTGCACTTATTCTCTTTGTTTACGCGATGCATGCCTACTCGACGTCGAATTTAGAAGCGTGATACCAGCGGGAGCAACACGAGAGGAAAGTACTAATACGGACCACGAAGAAGATATTAACAAAAGCAAGGATTTTGCCATGGCGATTTAACACCAAAGAACCATGTACGACTATGCCAAAATCTTTGGACGATACGTCGTCTAGTATCATAAGGCCATACATTGCGACCCAATAATTTCAAATCAAACCAAATGTCATTCAAATGGTGCAACAATTTGTTCAATTCGACGACCTACGGACGAAGATCCAAATAATCACATCGCGAATTTCCTCGAAATTTGCGATACTTTCAAAATAAATGGAGTCTCGACGATGCCATCCGTTACGCCTATTCCCATTTACTCTTCGGGGCCGGGATAAACAATGGCTAAACACTTTACCAAAGGAACAATCACAACATGGAGCATTATGGCGGAAAGGTTTCTTTTGAAGTATTTTCCACCCGCCAAAACCGTACGATTAAGGAATGAAATCTCTTCATTCACTCAAGAGGACGATGAGACCTTGTACGACACTTGTGAGAGATTCAAAGAATTCTGCGAAAATTCCCACATCATGGCCTCCTATTTGGATGCAAGTCCAAACGTTTTACAACGGGCTACTCTCATCGACGAGGCAAATGATTGATGCGGCAGGGGAACATTGAACAATAAAACACCCGAAGCCGCCCAAGATCTCATAGAAGGGATGGCCTGTTGTCATTGAGGATGGTGTTTGTGTTGGCCCACCAAGATATCTGCATGTACTATCTCGATAGGAGCTTTGGTTCAGTATGATATCTTTGGAAATGGCAAATGATACATTTTACCAAAAATACATCATTCACATCTCTTGTCTAGATCGGGGAAGTTTAGGAAGACCAAAAACCATATTTGTCTTTTTCAACAAATTTAGACCTTTATAGCTCAAATGCCCATACCTCAAATGCGGAGATCGTGTACTTTGAAGTGCCGTTTTCTCGATCAATGGTAAATTACTTTAAACTCATCTTGATTTTAGCTATTGGGATATTCTTTTGTTTGTCAATAATGATACAAAGGTTATTATTGAACTCCACCTTGTAATCTTTCTCCAAGAGTTGGCCCATGCTCAATAAATTTTAAGTCAAGTTAGGTACATAAAATACATATTTGATGATATTCTTTTTATATTCTATTGCCTCGACTGCTATTGCTCTGTTTTCGGTAATTTTGCGTAATTTGCCATCTCGGAGCTTTACTTCGGATGAATATGATTCATCGAGATTTATGCATATTTCCTTGTTTATTCCACATGTTATTGTTGCAACCACTATCCACACCAAGTATTCTCAATTTGTTGTTGGGAATTCAAACATGACAAAAATACTGTTGTGGCTCTTTTTCTTGAGATATGTTGGCTTTATTTATTTGTCCATCGACTTTATGCAAACAGTCTCTTTGATAATGATTTGCATTTCAGCATATTTTGCACTTATAACGATAATCTTTGCTTTCGTGGTTATTCTTTCTGCATATTCGGGAATACAAATCAAAATTTTTGATTTGAATTTCTCTGATTGAATATGCCTCGTCTTCCTCATCTCGTGTTTGGTGTCCGCGACCTCTTCCTCTTACACCTCTATGTCTTTGAAGTATTTTGTCTTTCTTTTGGCCATCTTTTTTATTTTTGTTTTACGAAATATTTGTTTAAGGACCTCAAATCAAGAACACGTTCTTCCATCTCGTGTCAAAAAAATGCAAGAACATTTTCATGAGATATTATAATGACAATATCATAATCATAATATTGACATTTACGCTTGCCATCTAAGTAATCTAGCCTTTTCTTTTTGATTCAATTTTATTTTCGAAAAGCTTTGATACTTGAATTATCAATTTTAAAGTAAAATTTTTAGTCATTAAAAATAGAGGCCATTTTTGAAAGCCCCATTGCAAAGAATTCTTTCTCGTTGATATACCATCGATTCGCTTCATGTCAGAAAAAGACACCGCAACATCTGCATGGCACTTCACCATTTGGTGTAGCTTTTGTAAGAACAGCTGCCCACCAATAGTCACTGGCATCTGTGTATAGAACCAGTTCATCTTCATCTTTTGGAATTGCAAGTTTTGGAAGCTTTTTACAAACTTCTTTAAGCTGCTTTATTCCTTCTTGATGTTCATCTTCCCATTTGAATGTAGCATCTTTTTTGAGCAATGGGCTAAACACCTTCCTGTAATGTGCTAGATTGTTTATGAACATTCCAGCAAAATTAACAACTTCAAGGAAACTCTGAAGCTGTTTATTGTCTTTTAGTGTATCTGGAAATCCTTGTATCTTTTCTACAATATGACTTTATAGGATGATTCCAGATTCATCGATTTCAATTCTAAGGAATTCAATCTGTCTTGTTGCAATAACTGCCTTCTTTTCTGAAAGCACTAATCCTTCCTTGTGACAAACATCTGAAAATATTTCCAAATGTTTGAGATGCTCCTTCATGTTCTTTGATGCGATTAGAATGTCATCGATATACATGAACATGAAACTGAAATAATCTTTGAAAAGATTATCCATCTTCCTTTGATATATCTGGGGTGCATTAGCCAATCCCATCGGCATCATGTTCCAAATATAATGTCCTTGTGGTGTAGAAATTTGTGAACTTCTTACTCTCTTCCTCCATCTTAACGGTAAAATCCAAACTTGTAATCGAACTTTGAGAATATCTTGGCACCTTTGATATAGTTATCCAGATGTTCTCTGCTCGGGATATAGTATCCGTCAATCTCCAAAATATTATTAATCCCTTTGTAATTAATAACAAGTCTTGGCTTTCCTCTTTTAATTTCTCCATGGTTTCTGACTAAGAATCCTGGACTACTATATGGAGAAACTTCTGGTGAAATCAACTTAAGGCCAAGATGTTCCTTAAGTATCTTCCGCATATCCTCACGATCCTCCTGATTCATAAGGATTGGTTTGAATCTCACGAACTCGTACTCCTTTCCTGGTTTAACATTTAAGGATGCTTTGTGCTCGTTCTTATCCCACCATGCCAAAGGATTTCCATTATAATTCATTTGGATCTTCTTCCTGATATCCTCGAGTGATATGTTCTTCTATTGTAACATCACTCTGTAGATTCTCCACTAGGCTCATCATCAATTCTGCAATAGCCTCTGGAGGTACTCGTTCTTCTCCTTGTATTCTGAATGAATACAAGTCATTATCCCATCGTTTTATATCTTTTTGCTTCAAACCATATTGTCGAAAGGATAATAATGCATCACCAAATCTTCTCTTATCCGCCATTTTGGGATTTGAAGTTTGGGTTCATCGCCACGCTTTGCTGCGAAAATTAATAGGCATTTTCCGTAAAATGCTTCCTTGATCTCACGGACAATGATCTTATGATCACATAATGTTGTGAAAATAAGTCTTCTTGTCTCATTTTCTTGTGTAAATCGCTTAAATATTTGTAGGAAATTATTTCCTAGCAAAACATCTGCTCTCCGTATCATGAAAATAGATTGGTGGTGTCTTCACTTTGTACCATGGGGTACCGGTGCACCTCCAATCATAATTTTACTGTTTAATTCCTCGATTAAGGATAAGAATCCTTTTAGAGAAATCCTTCCTGTAATAGCCTGATAAATCTTCTCCAATTTCTTTAGAAAAACATCCGGCTGCGGTACATATTCCGACACTGAATCAATGTAGGCGGCGAAATATTCGCCTTGTATTCAACATATAACATTCCGATAGAAATGTATATGGAGAATGGGCTAGTGGTCATCTGATTCTGTATCTTTTATCCGCCACTGTGAACTCCATTCCATCTTGTAATCTTTCCCAAGGTTTATGATCCTCAAGAAATTTATTACCCAATATCAATTGCTCGGGATCTTTCCGCCATTCCGTGATAGTCACTCAATTTCACTCATTTTTAGGCTTCCTTGCTACCTTACAACTATAGGTTGTTGGAGATAATATAGAACATCACAAGGAAAAATATTATCCTTTTGAGTGATGTCAAATATTACTTCAACTTCTCGCCATCCTTCTGGACATTTCAGCTCCCCTTGTATTTTGAAAACATCTGGAATACGTTGAACTTTACTCGGTCTCTTTTCTTCCCAACGACTGCCACTTATCATTCTATCTTGTTGGAAAGACATCCTCATTGGCTCAAATCTAAGACTTCGACTCTTGTTGAAGACTGGTTGATCTTGAATTTGCATGTCGATCTCCTTTATTGTTGGAGACTCGATTAGTTCTGGTAGAACTACCCTGGCAAAGTCCTCAAAAATTCTTGGGACTTCAATAAATTCCTTTCTCAAGAATACTTCTGAATGACGTGTATTCGATAGAGCATAGGAAATCTTGTATGTGATCGAGTAAGTCATGTTTCCTTCTTTCATCAAATCAACTCTTTTGAAATCTTGATGAAGGGTTAGGACTCTGTTGAAATCTTGATCTCCCATATTGTATGCAATTCTAGGATAGACATTAAATGCCAATTTTCCGCATACAAATTTTCAGAATCGCTCCAAGGCATGAATCCTTGAGGTTTGAGATTCGCTTATCAAAGATAGTAAGGTTTGAGATTCTTTTATAATGACTCTTATGGCTCGGATGTGAATCCATGAGAGTGTATTTGCAACTTCTCTTTTTGTGTCTGTGCTTTTGATCTCTGGATTTCTCTGTAAGGGACCAACCGCATCTCAATCGGGTTACCGATTAATTCCATTGGGATGGCAAATTCTCCAAGAGTTACTCTGTGGATATTTGGTGCTTTCTATTATGAAACCCAATCTTATCCAATGCCTTTTCCATCGCTCCAATTGTAAAACCATCATAAATTTGAAGCTTTGGATCTTTCTTCATAATTCTCATAAGAGTTTTATGAGAAACCATAGTATGAGAGAGGAATCCCAACATATCTTCCATGACCGTCTTTGAAGTATTTCTTCTTCACTCGATTAAATTTGAGTCACTTCCATCGTCGGAATAGATCTCTTCTTCATAGATTCTTTCATCGAGGGGATATTCTCAAATTGATACACATGTATTAGGTCTTGATAGTAGACAACCTCCTCGTTTTTGATTGTGCGGACAATCGGTTGAGATATGTCCTCATGCTCCACATGTCCAAAGAATTACAATCTTTGAAACTTTCATTAGCTACGATGTGAGCTCGCTTTGAAAGTTCTCCTTCCTAGGGTTTATTTGGTACTTGCCTGATTTAAAACGATGATGAGGCTCTACTCTGCAGTCTTTGGTCTTTGCCCCGATTTGTAACCGGGCTTTTTGTTTTGACGAGAACCTTCTAGGTCTTCATGAAGACCTACTTCTTTTGTTATTCTTTGCTCCACTGAAGTATGGATGGCTTCTCTCCTTCTTCTTCTTATGCCACCTTGGTTGACCTCCCACAACTGTTGGGATATCATCTTCTACGCAACATAGAGGAACATATTTATTAATTCCTCGTAATCTCTTGTAATTTCAGTATAGTGCTTCTTGGTAGCACCATTCAGATAACTTGGCCTTCAAGAAAGACATTCTTCTAGCCACTGTATCTAAATCCGCTGCATTCTTGTATTCCCTAATAAGCATTTCTCTCGAGGGACTTGGAATTTTTGCAAAGAATAGCTGTGAAGCTTCTTTGTCTCCAATCTTCGATTTCCACCGGTACTCGATGTGAACAACTTGATATATTCGTCAATATGACAAATATCATGCTATTCAAGCTATAGAGGGCTTGTTTATATCTTTTTCTTTTTTTTTCCTTCTAATCCCTCAAAGTAACTTGTGCCGATAAAATAGATTTTGAATAATTTTGCCATATCATCGACAATTCCTTTTAGTGATTCTCTGTTTTGTGACCGCGCTTTTCATACTTGTTTCGGTCATATCCGATGCAATCCTTATGGATCCCTCAAGACTCATTTCAAGGAGTAAAATGAAGGAATCTTTCGTAAGATCAAGGGTACTGATGCAATCCTCATAGCCGATGCCCATTCATCAATGAGAACTTCTCGATTTTTAAAATCATGTGATATCCAGTTAGCATCAACCCATATGAATGTATTGGGTCGAGATGTGATCTTCCATAAGGCGTTTGATATACATTTGGCCTTCTAGAAGGTTGTCGAGTTCCCGCAAGAGGGGGTCGAGCTCCTGTTCTGAAAGTGTTTCATTTCTGTGGTGAAATCTCTAATGGGATGCATTCTCTCGTCCGGGTTCCATGATTTGAACCCGCACTTTCTCGCGACATTGGGATTTCTTGGTGGCGGTGGTGGAATTAGTCCACCTTGTGGGTCATAGGTAACCAAAGTTGTTCCATCTCTGTGTTCATCTTTAAATCTACAATTCCTAATCTGCGAAGGATTCGCAAGGTCATGTAGATCTTTAAGATTCATTTTCTCCATATCCATCACTTTTAATTTGTGACGGATTTTCCTTTGATGATAGCAATAAGCTTTTCATCATCTGTCATTTTTGTACCACTTCGGTTGGTTTCCCCTTTTGGTGTAAATAGGGTACTGTCCCGAAATCAATACGTTTCTTTTCTCCGGATGAACTTGGTCTGTTCTCCAGATTCTTGACTCGTTTCTGAATATCATGATGGATTGCTTGATCTCCTTCTCGACATTTCTCAATCTTCTCTATCCGGTTCGGATCGATGAACTTGTGTAGGTAAATGAATATGGCGGTTGCCATAATTCTGCACCGTCTTCTGGACTTCCCTAATATCATTTGATATCTTAGAGGTGTCTGGAAATATCTCGTTCCATTCTGGTACACCATTAGGAATCATGATTTTGGTGAGCATTCTCATGGACTGCTTCCTGATGATTCATCAGGTCGACATGTAATATTTGGTTTACTTTGAAGAAACCCATATAATATGCCGCTTGTCTCTCGTAGTGTCTCAAGGTTTCCCTATCAGCTCCTGCACGTTTCTTTTTCTCATATTGGTGGTTCCAATATGCTATCTTGTCTTGGTGATGTTGTGCATACATCGTCAAAATTTGACGATAAGTCCTGTAAGGTGTACATCTTGGACAATTGTCCAGTCCATGTTCTCGGAGTAATTTCTCCTCACCAATTGTTAATTACATAAATATAATAAATTTAACTAAAAGTTCTTAATAAACCTATGCTCGATACCATTTTCGAGGATCGCAAGACCTTGGTGAGTAAATGTAGAAAATATAATAAAATTTATCACTTAGGTTGCAAAGTGCATCAACTTTAAAGTTTAGATGGTAAATCGCAAACCGACTTTCATGAAACCAGGGGTAAAACGGAGTTTTATGCAAAGTGCAAAATTTTGTAAAGTTGAGGTTGCAAATCGTAACTTTTCAAAGTTCGGATTGCAAAGTGTAAAAACTCGAATAGTTTGTGGTGTTAACAATCTTTATCCCTAGTTTCAAAAGTCCTCCAAAAAAGATTGTACTGTACAATTCTTCTCATGATCCGCAAAATCAAGAAAGAGTCCTTTTCTTTCTTACCCCGAATCAAAGCACATACGAAAAAATGAGTGGTAAATAACGTAGAAACAACATACGAAACATCAACTTTGTACTTGATAAACCATTGAATAATCCCTCCTCATCTCGTATCGTCGAACTTAGTCACCACGCCCTCAAGATACGGATGAAATGCAAGTGATCACAAGATTCCCCAAAGTAATAATTTCTGTCAATTTGAATCCAAAAGAGGTGGCATTGGCATTTTCTTAGCACCGGATCATCGAGATTGAAATACAAAGAATATCCGGTCCCAATGTCAGTATTCCCTACCCAATTGATGGCTCCATTCCAATATACTCCATTTTGAAAATTGGCTTTTGTTGTGAGGATGGGGTCACCGCTTTTCCTCCATAAACCTATTTCGGATGAGTAAACCTCAAACTTATAATAATTTAACAAGGCCATCCGACCCAATCGTATGACACAAACTACTTTGTAATGAGGAGACTTGGAGGGATCAAAAACCAAGATCATCGCGTCTATTGTCTCAATATCCCACCTCCTCTACCTAATACTACGCAAGTTTCTAATATTTTTGGTGGTGGGATTACATATATAGTAATTTTAGTCATGGTCGAAATCTTATTGTTGCCACGGACTAACGATCCATTGCAAGAATTCATTTTGTGGTGGCGAAGAAGGGTAGTTAGGGAACTTCACCTTTTTAAATGTTGGACTTGTCAATTTGTTGAGAGACAGAATACATGAATAGAAATGAGGAAATGTATGAGCGATTAGTGGCTTTGGCACATTGAAAGATGAGGCCAACAACGGGATTGGGTTCGACATTTCACCAAAGATAGAGTTTTGGGTAAGAGATGATAGAATTCCGGCACTTGGAGACTACTTTGAAACGAATAAGTGAGTTTGGGAGGCGTTGATAAATTTTGATTAAGAGATCATAAATTGAACCAACAATTTCAGCCCATGATTTTTCTAGCAGTGATGTTTCGGTGAATCTCTCGGTATTTAGAGATGAGGATAAAATGAGGTTCGTCTAATCATACTGAAGAAGCTAAAGTATATGAGTAGGTCGAGTCCCAACTTAAATTATACCCGACCCAACCTTGAATACGCATTATTCCATTTTTATTATTTATGCTATTCTCTAACCATGCTTCCCTTTGCAACTTTCCAAATCTCAAACAATCATCCATGGAGTTTTCTGGAATTTTTTCCGCGAGAAATGTTCTGAAATCACGAAGAGCACCAAAAAATGAAGAAACTGATATGCATGCCAATTTCATTTCGTGAATCACTGCAAAGTGAAATCATGAGTTCATCAGTATAATAACAAACAAATGATGCCAAATCATAATAATGTCCATTCAACTCACTCGATCAAACATAAATTTTGTTATTTTCATCCTCCACCGACCATAGGAGCCAAAAAACACTTGCAAGACCATCACATAATAAAACATTCACTCCGGAATTCCGACCTTCACCATGGATTTCTGGTTCTTTTCATTCAAAGATGAAGAAAATTGTTTCTAGTTCTTCAGACATAGGGTTTCACATTTTAATTTCTTGAGTTTAAGTTTATATGGTTGATGTGTGTTATTTTCTTAGAAACATATATTTATAGTAAAAGTCATACATTTGTCAATAAAAAATGATATTTTTCAACAAGGTTGCATTTAACTTGGCAAGTAAATAATCAGTTTTGTTACTTTAAAAAACATATACTTTTTAGAATAAAGATGATATTTTTTTAATATAAAATGTTACTTTTCATCATAAAATGATACTATGTTAGGAGAACTACTAATGTGATTTTGTTACATTAAAAACATATACGTTTTAGAGTAAAAATGATACTTTATTAATTAAACGTGATATTTTTTAACAGAGTTGTATATAACTTTGCAAGTAAGTAATAAGTTTTGTTTTTTTGAAAATATATACTTTTCAAAGTAAAAGTAATACATTTTTAATAAAAAATGATACTTTTCGTCTTTAAAGTGCGATATTCTTCAGCATAAAATGATACTCTGTTAGGGGAACTACTAATGTAAATTTGTTACATTGAAAATATATACATTTTAGAGTAAAAATAATACTTTATTAATTAAAAGTGATACTTTTGAACAAAGTTGTATATAACTTTGCAAGTAAGTAAGAAGTTTTGTTTTTTTTTGAAAACATATACCTTTTAGAGTAAAAGTAATACATTTTTAATAAAAATAATAATTTTCGACTCTAAAGTGATACTATGTCAATGGAACTACTAATATAATTTTTTTACTTAACATATATTTTTGGAGAAAAGTGATATTTTTTAAAAAAAAATGATACTTTTGAACAATGCAAGTATATAACTTTGCAAATAAATGAACGGATTTCTTTCATTAAAAATCTATAATTTTCGTGAGTAAAAGTTATACTTTTTTGAAAAATAAGAATTAATTAAGTTAAGGAACTAATCATTATTAGTATTGGTTGTGGTATATTTTATTTATTCTAATAATGAAGTATTGGCGATGCACCTTTAATTTTATCAAGCTATGCTTGCATTATCCTTCCTGCTCTCATAAAATCGAAAAAGTCGGGATATATATATATATATATATATATATACATATATATATATAGGGGGAGGGTTATATAGGACCCTATTATATTAATACATAGGACCAAATCCAAGCCACAAATCTATTAATTTCAATGGTTGTGATTAAATCGATTAATGTTGATTAAATATGTGATAAAGTCAAAATGGGGGCAAATCGGTCCACATAAAAATAGGGGTGTTGGCTAAATCTAGAAAATCCCATGAAAATAGGTGAGTTACCATCAACTTTGCAATCACAATCCACCAAATCTGTTATCCAAAATCGCCCTGACCATAATCATCCTCTCCAAAATCTTTATGCAAAAAAAATTCATTTCTTCATCTCCATTTTTTTCTTTAGAAAATACATGCATGCTATGATCGAAATGTTGCTTATATGTTCTTAAATACTTGCTCGACATATGCAAAATGTTGCTTACGTTTGTTTTGTGTATTAAACTCTCAGTTAATTGAGCATTGTTTAATAAAAAGCAAATATACATAAAGCGATATTATATGGTCTCTCCATTTATTCAATCATTATTTTTATATCGTATCAAGATTTTGTGTATTGAAATTTTTGATTACGCCCCTATTTTTTCTAACCCAAAGATTACTTTGCTTAGTTATGGCTTGAATTTTGCTTACATGTGCATAATTATATGATTATATATATGCTAAATGTTGCTTAATTATTTATTTTACTTGAATCAATTGGGATTGCACATGTGTCGCAACATCGGATTGAAATAACATCGGATTCATCTCCGATCCGGATCCGGAATGTGACGAAAATATGACTCCACAAGAAGGAATGAATTTTGATAATGTCGACAAACGAAATACAATTCTACAAAATATATGGTCATGCTTATTCTTGATATGTACTCTGCTTATTTGTGAATGTTGTAATGCTTTTCGAGTAAATAATTCAACATTCGCAAAATTTGGTTCTCATGAGTCCCATATGTTCAATTACTTATTTGTGTGTAAAGTATTTCTTGTGAAAGGATATCATGGTGCTTACAAAGCAATTGAGTTACGCTTGCGAGTATCAAAAAATCATGAAAATAATTGCTTACGTACAAAGCAATTGAATTTTGCTTACAAAGCGATTGAAGTCTACTTACAAAGCAATGAATTATGCTTACATTATCTAAAAACAATGAAAATAATTGCTTACAAAGTAATTGGATTTTGCTTACAAGGCAATTGAATTTCGCTTACAAAATAATTGAATTCTACTTGTAATATCTAAAACCATGCAAACAAATACGACACTAACTAGAAACCATTCTTATATCAACTACGAATGTACATCAAAACCAACCATATTTAAAATGGCTATAGAAAACTACAATATTCAATATTTTTTATCAAAAAGTATGAAACAACAACGTTTCCTTGTGATCCTAACTCATTTTAGCAAACTCCTTCGTCCGTCCCAAACCGACTCTCTTTTGCCATTCAGTGAGAAAATCTATAAAAAAGACATTAGTCAATTGTATAAAGCATTCATTAACATGCAATCATTTATAAGTATAACAACAACCAAGCATAAGCATAATATAACACATAAGCATAATCGAAAAACATACATAAGCAAAATTGTTTACAACATTAAGGAGTTGATAACATCAATAAGTAATCCCCCAGACTTAGAAAAAACATGGCAACACTAATTACCTCCATGTTTGAGAGCATAATATAAAATATATATAAGCATAATACAAAACATACATAAGCATGATTATCAAGAACATAAGCAGTTTAAACCCTCATTAAGCAATCTCCTAGACTATGAAAAAACATGGTGCTCCTGATTACCCCCTGTCTACCAAACTTTATTTTTTGAACTAGTAAAATCAGTGGAAAAAAACCACAACAGATCCTAAGCATTTGCACATACTTGAACTAAAACATGATCAATTTAAACACCATTTCCCAAAATTTTCATCGTGTTGTACAAAAATTAAAACCCAAAACACAATATTTTACACCGACTAATAAACAGATAATTTTATCAACATATGAACTTACCCAAAAACACAATATTTTACACTGCCTCGAAGAACAAACGTGATACCATTCGGAAATTGTCACCGCCTCGAAAAACCCCCGTCGAGTTTGGGGTTTTTTCTTCTTTTTGTGGTTTTTCACAATATCCGTGGAGATGGAGTTTCTTCCGTGTAGATGGAGATGGGTTTTCGGAGGAGATGGAGATGGAGATGGAGATGAAGATGGGTTTTTTCGGAGGAGATAAACATGGTTTTTACGTGAAGATGGAGACGGTTTGCGAGAGAAGAAGGGAAGAAGATGAGTTTGGGGAAGAAAGGGATTGCAAAGAATATGCAATATCTTAGATTAACGCGTACCTAAAACGGTTCCTATATTTTAGCCCATTACCAAAAATAATTTCCTCCAAAAATTGATTTTAATTAAAATTACCAAGATGTCCTTTTTTTTTTAATTAAGTAATATATTAAATAATAGTAAAATCTTATTAATCTCAACCGTGTAAAAATTAAATCAATGACTCGATTTGGTCCAGTGTACTCACCTAAGTTATGTGGACTTGCATGATCTAAATCCTATATATATATATATGTATTTATATATATATAGAGAGAGAAACAAAAGATGGAGCAGGAGAAGGGGTTTGAAGGATAAGAGGGAATGAAATAAGGAGGTCATTGTGGGTAGAAGATTCGGAGTAACGGGTTTGGGACACCGTCTCACGAATTCTCATATAAGTTTTTTGTGAAAGTATATCTTGTTTACAACATTCTATAATTAAATTTGGTAAAAATTTTAACAACTTACCGAGAAAAGTTTAACGACTTACCGGTAAAATTTTAAAAGAAATATACCAAGTCTCAATTTTTTAAAAAAGAAATATATAATGTAAATGTGATTTCTTTCTTTTTTTTTTTTTTTTTTTTTGATGTTTCGTTCCGTGTTTTAAGCTGTAATTTAGAACAGAATTGATTCCTATGGCGAACAAGTTATTTATTCCAAGGAGTATTACACGTGTGTTTGATCAGTGTGCTCGAGATTCTCTGTTTCCTCTTTTATTTAAGAAAGGAATAATGTAAAGAGAATCATGACGTACGATAAGTAATAATATATATTAACAATAAAACGATTCTGACTTTGCGGTGTTTTAAATACCGCATAGGTGATCAAACCGCCAAGCCACGGTAAGTGGTTCAACTGGTTGGACCAGTTCAACCACCGATTGTACTAATTTTAATAAAATTTATTATATAAAATATTAATATAATATTTTGATATAAAAATAGAAGTTATATATTTTTATTTCTTATTTTTATCATGTAATTATTTGATTGATTATCTATGCTTATATTATAGAGGTTTGTGCAAATTTAGAATATTTTAATTGATTAGAATTCTTGTTTGAATTAGTTAAAATATAAATAATTTATTTAATCTTAACATAAATATTGAATAATCGATTTGAAATCTTGTTTGATTTTAATTATGGCATAATATGTTAAATATTAAGTTTATAATTTCAGTGTTTATTTAAAAAAGGATGAAAAAATAAAAAGTATAAAAAATCTGGTTTTAACCGGTTCTGACCGGTAAAACCGTAAAAATAGTATTTAGGGTCTTACCGTACCGGCCCGACCATGGGTATCGGTATAACTTAGGTTCAACCAACTATTACGATCGGTATTTAAAACAATGCAGCTTTGATCTCAATTGTGTAAATATAATAAATAGAAAAATATATTTATATTAACTATGAATAAAATTAAAATAATTTACAATATCAAATAAAAATAATTGATTTACAAAAAACTTAGAAAATGATAATGTTAGAAACTATATCTATAACTAAAAGGCTAATTAAATTACTTGATAAATATATTAATTTTAAAAATATTATGTTATTTTATCATAGAATTTAATTTTTTAAGGGATAAATTCACTTTTGGTACCCAAAGTATTCTTTTGGTTTTCACTTTTGGTACCCGTTTTTGGGGCTTATCTTTATTAGTACCCAATGTTTCAAAATTCACTCATTTTTGCACGTTCGATTTATTCAACCGTTAAAGACTAACGGTTGACCGACCGATCGGAGCAATGTTGGACGGGGTTGGTGAATTCTGCCTCAAAATGTTATCCTAAGTAACTTTGTCTTCTTGGCCGGAGGTTAATTCGGCCGGTAACATGGAGATACGGGCCCCTAAAAGTCGGAAAATCGATTTTAAGATCTCTTTTGTGCGTTTTTTGTTCTGGGGCAAATCGGACTGATTGAGGAGTGGGCTTTGTGCGCCTTAAGATGAGGGAGACGATGGTATGCTCAATTTTGGATTTGGGAAGTATCTTGGATGGAATTTGGCTTTCAATTAAACTTTGGGTTTTTCGAATTATCGTCAATCGGCATCGGAGACGAACTCAAATCATGATATTGATCATTGAGCATTATAGGGCTTGCTGGATACGCTAAAAATGAGTGGTTGCACGACACTGGGGTCGCGGAATTGCGCCTGAGACGCGCGTGAAGAAGTATGTGCCAACCGTGGAAACTGCACTGCTTGGTCAACCATTAGTTTTTAACGGTTGACTTTAACGTACCAAAAATGAGTGAATTTTAAAACGTTGGGTAATAATAATGATAAGCCCCAAAAAGCGGGTACCAAAAGTGAAAATCGCTAATACCTGGGGTACTAAAATTGAATTTATTAATGTCTATAATTTTGAATTTTCACATAGTTTGAGAGGAAGGGGACCGATTGTGGGTTGGGTTGAGAGGATCGATGTAGAGATGTCAATAGGGCGGGCGGGGACGGGAGCGATCCCCATCCCGCAGCTGGGAATCCCCGTGAGACAAACAAGGGAAAAAAACCTCTCCCAACCACGTCTCAGCGGGTTTTTTTTCTGTAATAAATCAATATTTTTAAGAAAATTTAATTATTTTACATATTTAAAAATGTATAAATTATATAAGAAAAACTAATAAACACTCATTATACAAAATTAATAAACTAAATTAAAGATTTTTATCATTTTATTATATATATATTATGGACATATTTATAATATATTATATATTTAAAATATTATATTGCATATACTAAATCTCGGGTCCCTGCGGGAAATACGATTCTCTTCCCCGCCAAAGGGGAGAAAATATTCTCCGTTCCCGTCCCCACAGAGGAAAAATTTGGGGAATCTGATAAGGGTCTTTTTATGCATGTTTTATGTGTATATTTAAGTATGATTTGAGTTATTTTATTGTTAGTTTCATAAATTTTTGATTGTACATAGTTCACATTACTCCGAGGTACTTTTATTGGTGTAGATTGATGATTTGGAGATGGTTTTGGTGAAGTTTGGGCCATGGTTTCATGTCAAAACATACCCAGGTGTTTTTGGATGCAAAAACACTCAAAATCCCAAGCTAAACGCGTCATTTCGGGGTCTTTTCGATCAAACGCGGGCGGTGTGTTTTTCAAGAACGACCATGCTTTTTAGAAGTCAAAAACGAGCAATTTTTCGACCCGACGTACCAAACACGGCCAGGCCGTAAAATCCAAAAAACATGGCCTGCCCATGCTTTTAAAGCACGAGCGTGTTTTTCGTCCCGGTCTGGATGTTCTTTTGGCGGAAATTATGGAAGCTTTCCTTTTTCTTTTGACAACCTTTGAGCAACTTTTACATCTCATTTCTTTGCACCAAACTCTATTATTCCCTCAATTGTCATGTGGACACAATGATTCAACCAACTCAACCAATGGAAGTAGAGTATTGTCATGTGAATACAATGATTCAACCAACTCAACCATGAATGTGCACATAATGATTCAACCAACAACCATGGAAGTGGAGCATTTGTTAGCATTATTGATGTGTTCTTTCACAAAGATGGTGCCTATAAAAGCCAAGAGTTTGAGTTGAAAAAGAGATTCATGTAGTATTCATTCATATAGAAATTCATTGTGTATTCATCATTCAATTCAATTTAAACACTTAGAAAATATTCATTGTGTCCAACATTTTGAGTGGAATTGGGATCAAGAGGTCTTGGAGGAGTAAGCTTGTAGCAACATTGGTGAAGAAGGCTTGGATCAACATCATCCATCAAGGAAGAAGTCATTGAGATTTTGAGAAAGATAAGTACATCATGTCTATAATACTTAAATCTTTTGTGTAATTTACTCTTTTGTCAAAATCATGAGTAGCTAAACTCCTAGTGTTTGAATGTAATGAACTCTAGAATGGATTTGTGATTAAGGTTTGTATGTCTTTAATAAAATTCTCATGTCTTGTGTGATTCACTTATATCATGTTTATTTCATTCAAGTTAATATTTAGGTATATTAATTTGATATCTATTCCTCATCCGGTAATCGAGAGATTTATGGTGAGAAAGAACCTATATAAGTGAAAAGAGTTGCATGCAATCCTAGATATAGGATGACATAAATCTTCCGGATTAGGGTCAAACCTAATATGGAATTCATAAATCGTTATAATGCAATTTTGGGGATTTTAACTAGAAAGAGATTTCAGTTAATCAACTTGAGATTAGGAGTTTTTCGCCTTGAGAAAGGGTTTAACTTAAATCGGAAATTTCTACGGTCCACATAACATGAGATTTTATTAAAAGAGGTTGGTTTTTGCTTAAGGGCTTTTGGTTGTATTTGTAACTTGTCAAACCACAAAAACATTCTGGAGGGATTTATATTCAAACGCATTTTTATCTCTTGATTTCTTCTTTCACAAATCTTCCTTCATTTTTACTATTTATAAGTTGTTAATTTAGATTATTTATTTTCCTTTGTCATCAAACAAAAAACTCTGAAAATTGTTAGATTAGATAACAAAAAGACGAAGAAGTATTAGTACTTATAATCCTCGTGGGAATAACTTTCGGTACTCAATAATCTATACTATAAAACGATAGGTGCACTTGCCTAAGGTTTTAAAGGTAGCTTTTGAGCCATCAAGTTTTTGGCGCCGTTGCCGGGGATTGTAATATTAAGAACGCTTTATTTTTGTTAATTTAATCATATTTTTTTTATTATTTTTATTTTACCATCATCTTTCTTTTTATCTATCTTTGAAAGTCTTGGATTGCACTTACTCTCTTTGTTTACAAAGAGTGCATGCCTACTCGACCTCGAATTTAGAAGCGTGATACCGCCGAGAGCAACACAGAGGAAAGTACTAATACGTGTAAGTCCAAGCGGCTACGATAATCTAGAGGGGGTGAATAGATTATCTCCATCTTTTCGATTTCGCCCTCTTTTTGAAACAATTATGCCAAGACAATAATAAAGGTGCGGGAAGTAAACAACACGCGTCGATTTAAAGAGGTTCAACCCACCCAGGGCCTAATCCTCTACCACCCCAAGTATATCCAGGATGGATCAAAAAAAAAAAAGAATTTTATTAATTACCACAATTAATACAAATTCAACTTTTAAAGACCTTGAAGAGCACCACACTCTTCTTCAATACCACCTTTGGAGATTACCACAATCTCCTTTTGAAGATTACCACAATCTTCCTTCAACGGCACCTTGTGAAGATTACCACAATCTTCAACCTTGAAGAATACCAAATTCTTCAACACCTCAATAAGAAGATCACCACAATTTTCTTGCACCTATCACCTAGATCATCCAAGTGTGTTCTTACCACAAGAACACCACAATGATATCTTGTGTTTGAATGATAACAAAAAATCAAGATTACAACTCAATGATGAATATTACAATTTGAGTGCAAAGTGTAATCAAGAAATAAAGCCTAAACCTCAAGATGTGAAAGTGAAATACTTAGGCTATAAATACAACAAGAGTGTTGAATATGAATGCTTGGAAATTTGCAGATTTCTTGTTGTGTATTTGCTTGTGTTGTTATGTCTTGTGTCTTCAATTCATCCTCTATTTATAGGGAAGATTCACCAACATAGGCTCCCAACATAGGCTCCTCTATCTTCACTTTTGTCTACAAAAAGAAGATCACAAGATGTAGAAATATTGTACAAAATTGAAAAGCAAATCTTCTTTGTCACATTGCAACGGTTGGAATTTTTTTGTCAAAAAATAGCATAGGGCGACGGTTGCCTGTTGAAGATTTCGACCGTTTTTTAAAAATAGTGCGATCCGGTAGGGGTTGCGGGGGGGTGCGACGGTCGGAGGGGGGTTCGACCGGTCGCCCAGGGGTGCGACCGGTCGGCCCTCCCCTGGACCGGTCCCCCTCCCTCTTTTTTCAAGACTGTAAGTTCTTTCGTGTTTTCTTTCCTTCAGTCTTGGGTCGACCTCCCCTTTGAAATGTTGTCCGATTTTTTTCAAAAATAAACTTCAAGAAATACTCTAAAAAAATTAGTAAAAACATTTTAAATCATTTGGGAGTATTTAGACAACATTTATAAACATAGTTTTGGTGTAAAAACCAATTTAAACAAAACCATCAAAAGTGTTGTCCAATTTTTATCAAATTAAAAACTCTAAGAAATACTCCAAAAATTAGTAAAAACATTTTAAATCATTTAGGAGTATTTGGACAACATATTAAAAACATTGTTTTGGTATAAAATCTTATTAAAACAAAATCATCAAAATCTTGATAAAAACATTTATCTAACAAACTCCCCTTTTTGATGATTACAAACCAAAACAATTTTAGAAGGTCGATTTTAAAACAAAACAAATTTTCCGGTCTTAGAACAACAATCAATTACAAACAAGATACATCATAAGTACAAGCACACAAGGATAGGAGCAAAGATTTTTCAAAATCATTTTTGCACAAGCTCCCCTATCAACATGCATATAAAGAACAAGTATACAAGCAACAACTAAAAGCTAAAAGCTTAGCTTTCACAACTTAAGCTTGAATTCCATGAGCTTATAAGCTCCCCTGTCACAAAACATCATTAGTCAAGCATAAAAGTCCACAATACATCAAATGGACTAAGCATTGTTCACACTTATGGCTTTCAAGAGCCCTAGCTTATAGCTTTTCTTGCAAGCTTATTTTCGCTTCTTTGAGCGTATGAGCATTTTTCTGTTTCGCCCCCTTTGGAATCATCAAAAAGAATGTTAGCATGATAAAAACATCATATATTCATATCAAAGTACGCAAATTTATCGATATATCGAGCTTATTGAAAATTGAAGCTTAAATTCCAAATAAAAGGGAAAAGTTGATCAATTGACTTGCAAAAGCTCATTTGATTGATAAAACATGATCTCTATAAACTTATATGACTTTTAAAATCGAGAGAATCACGTAGGTGATGAATTTTTCATTGAAACATTTTGTCCAACACTTGGCGACGTCGAATAAAACTAGAAGTATATAATGCTTTTGAAATTCATTTAAGCCAAAAATATATAATACCAATTCAGTTCAAACAACATTCAATACATCATAAATATTAAGCTCATCACATTCATATGAAACTAGCATCAAGAATTTTGCAAATAAGTCAAAATCTCGGGTTCAACCCAATTGAGCAAATGGAGTAGAATTCTTACCATTTATTCGGTAAAGATGAGCAATGATGATGATAGTCGAGCTACATAATCCCCAAAATATGTAATTTATGCAATAAAACTCATTTGGAGTGAAATGTGTGTGCAAATGTCAAAGGGGACAAAAAATGAGCCAAATGAGCCAAAATGGTGAGAAAAAGAACAGAGACGATTTTAACATAAAAATGGCTCGAGTCGACCGGTGGGGGTGTCGCGATCTGATCGAAGCATAGGGTGACCGGTCGGCCTCACCCCAATAGTCACTGGATCCGTCTGTTTTGCAAAAATCCGAGATTTGATCCAAAAATCCGATTTTTCACCCGAAGTTTTAAAACGTGCAAAATGCAAATATAGACCTCATTTGATATACATTATGTCATAATCAAGCTCGGGATGAGGTGAAAGACTCGTGATAAACGATTAAAAAGTCGCGAGTTATCCTTGAGACGGAATTAAACACATCTCAAGTTTTTGTTAAAAATGCAATCCCTTAGAAAAAGATATCGAATCTCAATATGTTTAGTTCGATTATGACGAACCATATTTTGATAAATGTAAACACCGAACTTGTTATCCCAAAAAAATAAGAACGTTTTAAAGCTTTTGGATACACAAGTCATACGAAGAAGTGCCTTTCAAATATTTGAAAATTTCTTTCAATGGCACTTTAATGAGATTCGTTGGGATAGTTTTTGAGGTCGAGCAAATAGACATAAGGCATATAGAATGTCGAGTCTATTGGAATAATACAAGAAAACATACCTCGAATTTGTTTCTCAACCGTCATGCCTTTCTCAACCTTTGTCAATCTCTTCATTGGTAGCCATAGAGGTTGAGATGATTCTTCTTTCTTCAACGCCTAACTCCTTCAAGAGTTCTTTTGAAATGTAACCATCTACTTGGCATTGAATGATTTGAAGTCCAAGCAAGAAATTGAGCTCCCCATTATGCTCATCTCAAGCTCACCTATTATCAACTTAGAAAGACATCTTGCCTTAGTTTGACCAATGTTGCCTTGGTCATCGAGTTTGTTAGGAATACCCTTTTTTGTCTTCTTCATTACTATCATCATAGGGCATCCAATTGATCTAAGGTGTTCATAATAGAACATTTACATCCAAATATTTTGAGGTAACAATATTTGGAGTATCTACACAACTTGACAAACTCATTAACGGCATCACTTATATAAGCAAGAAAAAATAGCCCAAGTGTAAAAACATGCCTCAATCATCAATCACAAAATATCTTGCATAAGAGCATAGTAGAAATAGACACTATATATATAGACCATGAAGCAAGAAACACATACTATGCATTTAGGAAAAATCATCAAGAGTTCAATAAAGACATGCAAGTTCAAATATGCTTATAGAAAGCTATATAATGCCTCTTTTGAAATTTGAAAATCCGAGAGCATATAGTTGAGACCTCATTTATAAGAAGCATATGATCAAGAGCTTTGACAAAGCAACCAAGAATAATGTCATTTATATGAGCAATAAAATGCATAACTAAGAGAGGGATAAAAATCAAATGTCTTATCAAAATAAAGTATAATCCCTTACTAATCTCGGATAAAACAAGCTAAGTCAAGTAATGTCTTTCAAAAAATCAAAACATCCTCTTAATGGCACTTATGTGAAATACTATGAAATATCTTGAAACTCAAGCACATAGGCATATGGCAAACATAATATCGAGTCTATAAGATGAATACCGATGAGAAGCGTACCTCGATAGTTTATGGTCCTCTTAACACATTATGACATAAATAGCCATTGGTGAGGATACA
Source organism: Rehmannia glutinosa (assembly GCA_016081115.2). Classification (NCBI taxonomy): domain Eukaryota; kingdom Viridiplantae; phylum Streptophyta; class Magnoliopsida; order Lamiales; family Orobanchaceae; genus Rehmannia; species Rehmannia glutinosa. The sequence goes on from JABTTQ020002831.1 coordinate 282,672, forward strand.
TGAATCCTACACAATTATTAAAACAAGACTAGCACAAAACATAGTAATGGAGGTGTAGGCTAAAGCAATAAGGTATATCACAAGTATGCTTATGCTATATAAATCCATAAGAGATAATAAATCAAATTTTTAGTCATAGTAAATGCATAAAAGTTTATATAAGCATCATACAAGGTCTCCTTTTCAAAATATTTTAAAAAACACAAATATATATTGAAGACCTTAATTTCAAAAAAATATTTGAAAACTCATTTGCAATTAAGATACAAATAAAAGCATGCATAATAACAAAATAAAATGCATATTTAAGTGGGGAGATACAAGTTACCAATTACGCCATTTCCATGGGTTGTGTCGTTCCCATTGTTGATGATATCTTCCTTTTGAAAATCTTCATGTTGATGGTGGATTCTTCGATTACTCCATCTCCAAGGATTATATCCTTTCCTTTGTTGATAATATTTCCTTCTTGGAAATTCATTTTGGTGGTGTCTTCTTCTTTGATCAAATGAGATGGTCATTTGATGTCTTCTTGGTGGTATGTATTTTCATCGATTATTATTCCGCCGGGTACCTAATATGACATTATTTTGTGGTACCCTCAAGTGTTTGGAGTCCTTTGGAATTAGCTTTGAGACTTTTAGGTCTCCAATAATAATTAGAGCTATTTGTAGCCCGACAAGTATTACCGTGTGACCCGTTTTACCACAATAAAAACAAGTAGTAATTTTGGGAGTATAATGACCAACATGCATAGAGACTTGATTTCTTTTCACATAATTAACAACACTAGGCTTATGATCAAGTCCTTGTTTCAATTTAGCACAACTATGAACATCAATAATATCGGTCATTTTATCGGTACTCAAGTTGGATTTTGATAAATCATTTTTCATGCAATTAATATCCTCAACAAGAGTACTATTTTCTTTTTCAAGGTTTCTAACCTTGTCAAGTGTGGTGGTGTGATCACATGAAAGTGATTCATAAGAGGTAAATAAATTGTCCTTATCAATTTTCAAAATATTGAATTCCTTTTTCAAATTTTTGTATTTATCAAGTAAGCTTTGGAATTCATTTTGAAGTTCATCAAAATCATTTTGCAAATCACTATAATCATTTTGTAATTCATCATCATAAGAAGTGGAGGGTTTTGAACTTACCTCGTTTTTCTTCTTGAAGCCCATAAGACATCGTTCGTTTTCATCGACGTCGAGAAGTTGTAGGAAGCTTATCCCATGTTGGGTTTGTATCCATTTGAGAAGTAGATGCTTTTGAGTGGCTCCTTTCATTTGCATATACTTCTTCTAATTTTCTCCATACTTCATGTGCCGATTTAATTCATGCAATATGATTATATTCTAAAATGGTAAGTGAACAATACAAAATATTAAGAGCTTTACCATTTAAGGAGATGATTTTCTTTTCTTCATCATTGAGCTCTTTGAGGTCTTTATGTGGTGTGTTCATCATTGGAATGAATTCTTCATTTACGGCCAGTGTTCCAAATATCGAACCCGCAACCTTGTAGATAGCATTCCATTCTTTCTTTCCAAAATGTAAAATTTTTGGAATCGAATAGTGGTGGCTTGGTGGTGGAGCGCCCGATAAGGTAGACTTCGTTCGTAGCCGATGATCGTTTCTCTTTACTCGTGATGTGGAACGAGCTTGCCAAAGAGTTTGGCTCGATACCACTTGTAAGTCCAAGAGGCTACGATAATCTAGAGGGGGTGAATAGATTATCTCCATCTTTTCGATTTCGCCCTCTTTTTGAAACAATTATGCTAAGACAATAATAAAGGTGCGGGAAGTAAACAACACGCGTCGATTTAAAGAGGTTCAACCCACCTAGGGCCTAATCCTCAACCACCTCAATTATATCAGGGATGGATTTCAAAAAGAAAAAGAATTTTATTAATTACCACAATTAATACAAATTTAACTTACGAGCACCTTGAAGAGCACCACACTCTTCTTCAACACCACCTTTGGAGATTACCACAATCTCCTTTGAAGATTACCACAATCTTCCTTCAACGGCACCTTGTGAAGATTACCACAATCTTCAACCTTGAAGAATACCAAATTCTTCAACACCTCAATAAGAAGATCACCACAATCTTCTTGCACCTATCACCTAGATCATCCAAGTGTGTTCTTACCATAAGAACACGCACAAAGGATATCTTGTGTTTGAATGATAACCAAAAATCAAGATTACAACTCAATAATGAATATTACAATTTGAGTGCAAAGTGTAATCAAGAAATAAAGCCTAGACCTCAAGATGTGAAAGTGAAATACTTAGGCTATAAATACAACAAGAGTGTTCAATATGAAAGCTTAGAAATTTGATTTCTTGTTGTGTATTTGCTTGTGTTGTTGTGTCTTGTGTCTTCAATTCATCCTCTATTTATAGGAAGCTTCACCAACATAGGCTCCCAACATAGGCTCCTCTATCTTCACTTTTGTCTACAAAAAGAAGATCACAAGATGTAGAAATATTGTACAAAATTGAAAAGCAAATCTTAACATCACAGTTGCAACGGTTGGAATTTTCTTTGTCAAAAAAAGCATAGATGGCGGCTTAGGTTGCCTGTTGAAGATTTCGACCGTTTTTAAAAAAATAGTGCGATCCAGGTAGGGGTTGCGGGGTGGTGCGACCGGTCGGAGGGGTTCGACCGGTCGCCCCTGGGTGCGGCCAGTCGGCCCCTCCCGGACCGGTCCCCCTCCCTCTTTTTCAAGACTGTAAGTTCATTTCAGTATTTTCTTTCCTTGGTCTGGTCGACCATTTGGGCGGCATCTGGTCGACCTCCCCTTTGAAATGTTGTCCGATTTTTTTCAAAAATAAACTTCAAGAAATACTCAAAAAAATTAGTAAAAACATTTTAAATCATTTGGGAGTATTTAGACAACATTTATAAACATAGTTTTGGTGTAAAACCAATTTAAACAAAACCATCAAAAGTGTTGTCCAATTTTTATCAAATTAAAAACTCTAAGAAATACTCCAAAAATTAGTAAAAACATTTTAAATCATTTAGGAGTATTTGGACAACATATTAAAAACTTTGTTTTGGTATAAAATCTTATTAAAACAAAATCATCAAAATCTTGATAAAAACATTTATCTAACAATACGGACCACGAAGAAGATATTAACAAAAGCAAGGATTTCGCCATGGCGATTTAACACCAAAGAACCGTATACGACTATGCCAAACCATCTTTGGGACTGAGACGTCGTCAAGTATCAAAAGGCCCATTTATTTGCGACCCAATAATTTCAAAATCAAACCAAATGTCATTCAAATGGTGCAACAATTTGTTCAATTCGACGACTACCGGACGAAGATCCAATAATCACATCGCAAATTTCCTCGAAATTTGCGATATTTTCAAAATAAATGGAGTCTCGACGATGCCATCCGTTACGCTTTGTTCCCATTTACTCTTCGGGGACGGGCTAAACAATGGCTAAACACTTTACCAAAGGAACAATCACAACATGGAGCATTATGGCGGAAAGGTTTCTTTTGAAGTATTTTCCACCCGCCAAAACCGCACGATTAAGGAATGAAATCTCTTCATTCACTCAAGAGGACGATGAGACCTTGTACGACACTTGGGAGAGATTCAAAGAATTGCTGCGAAAATGCCCACATCATGGCCTCCTATTTGGATGCAAGTCCAAACGTTTTACAACGGGCTACTCTCATCGACGAGGCAAATGATTGATGCGGCGGCGGGGGAACATTGAACAATAAAACACCGAAGCCGCCAAGATCTCATAGAAGGGATGGCCTGTTGTCATTGAGGGACGGTGTTTGTGTTGGCCCACCAGTATCTGCATGTACTATCTCGATAGGAGCTTTGGTTCTGTATGATATCTTGGAAATGGCAAATGATACATTTTACCAAAAATACATCATTCACATCTCTTGTCTAGATCGGGAAGTTTAGGAAGACCAAAAACCATATTTGTCTTTTTCAACAAATTTAGACCTTTATAGCTCAAATGCCCATACCTCAAATGCCAGAGATCGTGTACTTTGAAGTGCCATTTTCGTAGTCAATGGTAAATTACTTTGAACTCATCTTGATTTTAGTCATTGCGAGATTCTTTTGTTTGTCAATAATGATACAAAGGTTATTATTGAACTCCACCTTGTAATCTTTCTCCAAGAGTTGGCCCATGCTCAATAAATTTTAAGTCAAGTTAGGTACATAAAATACATATTTGATGATATTCTTTTTATATTCTATGCCTCATCGCTATTGCTCTGTTTTTCGGTAATTTTGCGTAATTTGCCATCTCGGAGCTTTACTTCGGATGAATATGATTCATCGAGATTTATGCATATTTTCTTGTTTATTCCACACATGTTATTGTTGCAACCACTATCCACGTACCAAATATTCTCAATTTGTTGTTGGGAATTCAAACATGACAAAAATACTGTTGTGGCTCTTTTTCTTGAGATATGTTGGCTTTATTTATTTGTCCATCGACTTTATGCAAACAGATCTCTTTGATAATGATTTGCATTTCAAAGATCTTTTGCACTTATAACAATAATCTTTGGTTTTCTGGTTATTCTTTTCGCATATTCGGAATACAAATCAGAATTTTTATTTGAATTTCTCGATTGAATATTCCTCGTCTTCCTCATCTCGTGCTTGGTGTCCGCGACCTCTTCCTCTTACACCTCTATGTCTTCAAGTATTTTGTCTTTCTTCTTTGGCCATCTTTTTTATTTTTGTTTTCTGAAATATTTGTTTTTACTTGGAAGGCTTGCTCCAAGCTTTGATTTGAGAATCTACTCATTCTTTTTTCATAGGCTTCAAGTGATTCCATGAGTTCATCCAAAGATAGTGTGGATAAATCTTTTGATTCTTCAATAGCAACAACAATTTGCCTATTTAGTATAAAGAAAGTGTATGCGGGGTATAAATTATAAGGACTATGCCTAATATTTTTCAATATTTTACTTTTTTGTTCTAAATATACACAATAACAAAACTATATATGCAATATTCATATTCTAAATAAGCACATTATTAAATATATTGGCAGTTATTTTTTGGAATTAACATTAAATATGGTGGCAGATATTTAGGATACATGATCAAATATGGAGTAGATGGTGTATGTGTGATTTTAGGATACATGATCAAAAATAGATTTCATCCCTTATAATTAGCATTAAATATGTTGGCGTTATTTTTGGATAATTATGTGCTGCCTATTATATCCCTGAGCGTTTTTTTTGCTCTATTTTAACGCTATAAAAAATTGTCGATCATGGTCTTCTATTATTTTTTTGGATGGTGTAGATGTGTCCCTACGATCTCGCCGAGGATATGCCTCACATGATCATCTCCTATATATATATATATATATATACACACAAAAAAATTAGGGAAAGGGGTGCAACTGGGTAGGAAAGAAGATTGGCTTGGGGTTGGGGGGGGCGGGGAAGATGTTTTTGTCAACATATATATACTATATTAATTGACTAAATAATATGCTATACATATATATTTAGTGGCAAGATGAGGGAGGACGGTGCCACCTCCAGCCCCTCTCGGTGTTTGTTTTGTTTGAGCTACTGGAGGCAATGAAAATTGGGCAAAAAGCGTGAAAGAAAACTTGCAAAGAGAAATGAGCGTCATACTAATTGCATTATAAGAGAAACTATCATTGAAAAACAAAATAAAAAAAAATATTAAAAATTCCAAAATAACAAATACCAAGACTAAATGCAATTTTAGTCCGATAACTTATTAGGGATAACTAGATGAGTCGCTCATGTGATGTACGGACTATTTTAATAATCAGTAGAATTGTAAAATCGGTAGGCTCGGGCCAACCGATGCCGACCCCCTGCGATGCATAGACCATTTTAATAGCAATTTCGTGGATTATATCTCCCCGTAAAATAAATTATATCAAGAAATATTAAAAATCAACAACTAAAAAATCTAAACCATACCTCGATATCATGAATATGCATTCCAAGCTTTGTATTTGATTTTATCATTATACTGCAGAGTTTTTCATACATACTCACAAGTCAAAGTTTTTGCGACCCATTGAGTCTTGCTCATATTTAATAGCACATATTAGTGTAATCATATGTATCAATAATCTTTGAAATTTACGTATGATGGAGCAATTTTTATTTTTGTATTTTTGTTTGAACTGGTTGTACATATATATAGGCAATCCATAATAATTATGGTAATATGTCAAAATTAAATCATATTTTTTTATGAGTAGGTTTTATTAATTTTCCGATAAATTCCAAATACTTATTCAACTCTACTTTTTAATATGAGTATATGAATGTTAATAAAAACGGTATGTTTTTAATTACTTGGTTCATAGTTATTTTTATTGCATTGCAATAAATGCGGTATTTTAAATTGTAAATTCGACCATTAATTTTGCAATACATGAATATTTATAATATTATTGAATCGAATTAAAATGGATGTTTTATTTTTTAGATATATCACAATAAATTGATTTTTTTATTGTTTGTAAAATTAATGTCAATTATATATATATATATATATATACACACACAATATCGACCAAAAATCAAAGTTGATTTACTTTTTATAGATTATCCGAATAAGATAGACAATTTATATCGATTATATTGAATTTAAAATGGAAAGTCAACATGTTTGTTTTTAAATCTTAGTGAAATTTATTATTAATCGTATGATTGTTATTGATACTATATTTATTATGAAATATAATTTTTAAACTCGATCGATATCGCATCAAGTTGTGAAATAAAAAGGTAAATTTATATTATAGTTATTACAATTTTCAGAACATTTTGCCAAACAAATTTTATTTTTATATAAATACATCAAAAATTATTGTTAGCAGGTGCTTTTAGGCGTAAAAACTTAAACCAATCATATTCAAATTTGTGTTTGCCTATGTTGCCCCTGAATGTCTTAGAATTACATGATGCCATCAAATAAATAGATGTGTCTCCCATAAATCACTTGTAATCAATGATCAAGATATTCCCAAATCTAGCATAGGAACATGATTCTGGTCACCCTCTAAATCTAGACAAATTATGTCCTTTGATCTGCAAGACCCCATGAAAATGCCATTATGAAATGGTAAAACTTTCACAAGCTGTTTGTCACTATGACCTAATTAATTAATTAACTAAAGGCCCCACCATACCAAAATCCCAACAGAGACAAGACATGGATTAATATTATCATTACTAATTGGCATTATTCTTGAAACAAAACGTGATTAAACATTAAAGCAGTGAGTAATCAAGAAAATGAATGATAGTGGGAGCAATTTGTATTTGCAGGGATTGCTGAATAAAGAGTGGGATAAATACAAAATTATATAGTTTGGTGATCAGTTTTAACATGCCTTAATTTTGCATAGTTGTAAGAATGTGTTGTAACTGTAATTCCAGTTTGGACATCATGTATCAGAATGATAATTACCTTCTTCGCACGATGCTGAGAGTAAGAAATCCGGCCATGTGTGCTCGGATATGGATGTTTGTTGCGATTATCCGAGTTTGTGTTTGATGTTTTCTACACAAAAATAAATTCATTTAAAATAATTTATACATTATTATAACATTAATAACAAATAAACGAAATAAATTAACACCTGAAAAGTCTCTGTCGAGAACCTATCACAGCATTTCTTCCAATGATCACTCTTATTTCGCAAGTACTTTGGCGGTTGAGCTTTCGCCCTATCTAAATTATGTAGACCAATTTTGTTTTTGAAATGTAAGTTCTTGTAATTTCCTCAGCAAAATTAGCAAAACAGGTGTTTAAAACACAAGATTTAGCATTCAATGGGAGGAATATAATTAGCCTAGTTTCAGATTTTGAACAGCAATATCATTAAGGAGACATCAGTGACACAAAGGTTAGAATCCCATTGCATCTGTTGTAAACAAAATAACATATGCATAATCATATTTTATCTAAAAAGTCACACTTCATTTGTCAAACTACTTCCATCATAGTAAAGTAAGTTTTGGTATCTTATAGCACCCTCATGAACCCACCATATCCATATGTACTTTGAAGAGAAAAGGTATCACAACATCCTCAAACCACATGTCACATGCTACAGCTCAGGAACTATTTCAATAATTTTTTGGTTCCAATGTTCAAAATAACATCAACTACATATATATAGATCAAAAAAGAATCTGGGAAACCAAAAAGAAAAAAAAAAAAGAAGTGCTTACCTCCAAAAGAAAGTAAAAATAACGGAAGATTCTTTTAGGCCATAATCTCCTGCAACATGAAAAATTAATTAGTCATTATCAGAAAAGAAAAATTCAAAATAAGAAGTCTACTGAATTAGTTATAAAATATCTACTGAATTCCTGACATATAAAGTCTCTGTTTCTATGATTTTGAAGTTTCGGGCAAATAGGATTGAATTAAAGCAGTTTCAGTAGCAAGTGGTCGTTATGTCCATGATCTTCCCTTGTTGTAATACTCTTTGCTCTACTTTGCAAAATCCAATTGAAGATGTAATGACACTTGGAGCAAAATGAGTCAATATGTGACGAACATTCAGGAGAGGGATAAAATAACAGACACATGTCAGAGTTACATTTCAGATTGATAACATCTGAAACAATAGAACACATAAGGGATTGTTACATTGATCAGAGTTAAAGAACAGAGAGGTGATAGAAAGTAGCTGTATACAATGAGAATGGTGACCTCAAGTAGAACTAATCTTTTGGTATGTGTATGTGTTTTCACAAAGTTCTATTCTAGTGGTTTGTCTAGAATATGTGCTTGCCTCCAAACACAAGCAAAATTCATTTAAAAGAAAAATTGTGATAAGCAATACATACAATGATAAAAGAAAAGAGCAGAAAGAAAAAGAATTGCAATGCACTCAGGCATTTTGACAAACATAATGCCTACAAAAGACAAGACTGCGGTATGTTCATACTTTCTTCCTGGTTCTACTTCCAGCTAAACCCCAATCTTCGAGCTAAAAATTCTCGATATCAGTACTCAGTAGAGAATTTGGCAAGAGATTGAAGACAAGCTTGAAATGTTTCATTTGCTTTTTTTCGCAAAACAAAGGGAAACGGAAAATGGAATCGGCAGCTAGACGAAGCGGCGGCGTATGGGAAGGTTTATACAGAGTAATTATGCGCCGCACTCCTATCTACGTTACCTTCATCGGCAGCGGCGTCTTCCTTGGTGAACCGGTAGCTAGACGAAATTTTTGTTCTCTGATTAGTTTTTTCTCCAATGAGGTGATCTGGTTATTTTGGGATAGGTGAAACATTTCATCAAACAATATTTCACTTTCTCAATTCTCATCAAACAATATATGATGATGGTGGTCTAATTCGTAGAGAAACCCAAACCTAATACCAGATAAGTATCCTTTCCAAAATTCTTCACTAACATTACACATAAAACTAATACCACATTAAAATTGGAAGAATAAAGTATTTTCAACTTGTTTAGTTGTGTAACGACCCAGATTTTTATGCCTTTATAAGAATTTTATTAATCATGTTATTTGTTTATTTTATACAATAATAAGAATGTAATGATGATTTTACTAGATAGTTAATCTGTTCAATTACCGATAGTATAGTAGTCTTTTAATTGGTGTGAATTTATATTATTTGGCGTTATACGAATAATTGGACCTTTAATTAGTTTAGAGTATTAAGTCGGGCTCATATTCTTAGTAAGTTATGTAAGCCCATGTACTCTAAACCTAGCCCAATTTGGAGTAGGTTAAAACACGAGATATAAGACACGTAATATACACACACGTAAGAAAAAAAGAGAACACACGACAAAGCAGAACGAGAGAGAGAAATATGAGATATCGGCTAGAGAGAGAAAGAAACGACCAAAAGAAGGAAGAAAGGAGAAAAGAGAAGAAGAAGAAGAAGGAGAGGTGATTTCCCCTACGCGATTGATTCGAAAGAAGCCTAAAAAGGATTTTACTACCCCTAAATTGAGCAGCAAGTAATCTCCGTAGTTTTCATGTAGATTTGGGATTTACTATTGATACCTAAATGTTATGTTCCGTGAATATCTTTATTTTGTATGCTTGCACGTGAACAGAGGCATGGTGGTGGTATCTTGAGCATGCACGTTGTTTCGTTTTTATATTATCATGTTTTATACAATTGCTTGAACGGGTTATAGTCTTGGAGATAATGTTTTGTTTTAGTTGATTGATTGTAGTGAATAATGTCACACGGGTTCGGGATTTGCTATATATATATGATATATCTCTGTGTATAGGAAATTTGGATCAAAGATGAGAAATTACCCCTAGCCTTCACCTGAGTCGGTTTGTGCGCTTAGGTGGATACCATTAGTTTAGGTAGTTCTGATTTACGTGCATACAATATTATCAAATATTTCATTTACAAATTAGTGATTCTAATGTTTATAGCATGTGCAATTCATATACATAAGCTGGTTAGTTTAGAAATTGAAAAGGTTGTGCTTTGAACTTCGTTATTATATTATTAATCACTACAAAAAAGAGTAATTTAGCAACACATATTTAGCGGTTCATTAAAACCGCTACATGAGTATATAACAACGGTTACAACAACCGCTGTTGATTAAGCGAATAAATTAAATTTAAGAAATATTAGCGGCTTTATTATGTTGCGGTTAAGTTAAACCGCAAGGAAAAGTAAGCCCATATAAATATTAGCAACACTTAGTTTACTAACTGCCGCTAACTATATATATTTTTCTTTTTTTTTTGTATTATTTAGATTTTAGCTTATAAAATTACAATTAATTAAAATTTAAAGAAAAGGAAACTTAAAAGAAGGGTTTTGAATTGGAAATCAGAGAAAGCTACTGTGCGTCTTCTCTTGCACGAAGTACTCCTCTTCCATCTCGCGCCGTCTGTAATACCACCCGCCTGCCTCCGCCGTCTGTATCTAGGAGTCCACCGTCGTCCGTGAGGCTCGGATTTGTGCATCCGCTTCAAATTTCCATGGACAAAGCCAACTTCTCGACGAGCGGTGGCGGCGGCATATAAGCGAAGGTATTTTTCTCTCTACTTTGTCTCTATTTCTACATGTTATTATGGCTCCCGCTTTTGCTCGGTCCGCGCCATACTCTTACGGTTTTCTCTTTTTGTTGTGTGTCTTAGTATAAAATCCTAATTTGTTTTTTCTATTTAGAAATTGGAATGTATTTTGTAGAAAAAAACAAAAGTATAAAATAGGATGCTAAATATGTTGGATGAAGAAAAATATTTTGATAGTGTTGGATGAAAAAATTGAAAACATTTCGGTACAAGCTCGATTTGCACATCTTTTTCTCTTTTTGTAAATGAACATAAATAAAAAAGGAAAAAAGAGTTAAATAGATGAACTGGTAAGAAGTTACGCAGAAGTATGTCTTGTGCGTGTGATTTGGTCGAGAAAGCATAGGGAATTCTAGTTGTGTTTAGTTTGGATAAACTCAGTTCAATTTACATTGTGAATGATGATATTTATTATGTGATTTGGTCATTTGTTGTCTTTGTTTAAACATAATGACCAAGCGGATAGTAATAATTGATAGAATAACTATTCAAACTTTATCAAATGTATCCCCAGAGCAGAGGCATGTAGCATCATTTGTGTTGAAAGATAAGAGGTGAGCAATTTTCTTATATATATTTCATTAGATTATTATTGTTATCCCCTAGTTTTGTAACTTTATCATTCTAAATGATTTAATGTTGACCGAGATGAACACATTTGTATATTGTGAGTGATTTTAGGTTTTTCGATTTTGTCTTAATAGTTTGAACTACTAGGTTTAATGTCATGTTTATCTTTTATGCGTATTTGTCAACAACAAAAGTTCAATATAGGTCTAAGTTCTTATTGTAGTAGTTGTACACATTGTCTAAAATGAACTACGATTTTATATAAAATTGAGTTGATACTTTGTGTTTTCGTTTAATATTAACTTTAAAGTTCGTGAGTTATATATGTTTGAAATTAGTCGATTATGTGCTTTCATCTCTCGACAGGGAGGCGGGAAAACGATGAAACAAGATTCAAGAGGCCGCTCTTACGGGAAGCTACCAAAGAAGCGAGGAGTTGGAGGAAAAATAGTGGTGAGAGTTTCACTTTTTATGCATGTTCATTTGATTGTCCATTGTCCCTGTCTAAACACTTTGAGATAACTGCTATGCTATTTTTTTATATGTGATCGTTTCTAATGCAATAAAAAATGTTAATTTTGTAACTTATATTTATCGCTAGATTTCCCCATCTCCTGCTACATTTAGTAAAGAAAGAAACATTTCATGGCTTTGATAGTTCAATGAAAATGAAAATTTGAAAAGTTTGACATTTTAGTAAAAGGGGTACTTTTAAGAATTGTGAAATTACATGAGATTCAAAGAATTAGTCACATGTTTGACTGACTTTTGGTCCGAAAAGAAAAGAAATGTGAAGGTTACGATACTCCATGCTCAAAGTTGAATTAATTAGAATGCATTTATTTGCTCTCACAATTTTCTTGAATCAAACAACAACTATTTTGGTTGCTATGGATAAAATGTTTTGGGTTTCTTTCCATGGGTGTGGTATTGATAAGCAGACTAGCTCTTTTGATTAATCAATTTAAATAGCTTGCTTCTTACTTCTTCTAAATACCTTGGTAATCTGTAATTGGGTCCAGGTTCTTCTAAATACTTCTTCTAAATAGTGAAAATGGATAGTATTTTATTAAATTTTGTACCATGCTCGGTTTCACTTTGAGTATGGAAATATATTCTCCAACGGGTTAAGTTTATAATCTGGCATGTGTTTAGTTTGGTAGACAAGTAGGAAAACTGAGACAGAAAGTTGCTTTGCATTGCGATTATTGCCTCAAGTAGGTTTGTCAAAATATATTCATTGGTTTCTATTTTTCATGATTGCAGTCCTCATACTGGTGAGTTTAGTGGGGAGAATATTAGACTTGGATCTGGTGGTGGTTTCTCAAGTAGGTATGTTGTTATCTTTGTCTTGGTTTGTCTTCCTTCATTTCTCGTGATTAGCATTTCTTGATTTGTTCTTTTTAGGATTTTATTATTCTTGCTTTGTGGGTGTGTGTGTGTGCCTGGTGGATAATCAGTGGCAGATAATGTACCTTTTTTGATTATTAATTGATAGCTTATTATTTCTATATCATGCAATTCCAGCTTGTGACTGGCTTGAAAGCTGAAGCCAGAAGAGAAAAAACCTACTTTTCGCTTTGTCATTATTTCTATTCTTTCCGAAAGCATCTTTGATTGTAGAAGGCTTTGTTAATCTTTTTATTTGAGTATTTTATATACAGGGAGCTTTGAGGGCCTTAAGGTCTGCTACATACCCTGGCCAGGAGCTACAAAGTTTGGTATCAGATCAGTGGAAAGAAATGGGATGGCAAGGAAAAGATCTATCTACGACTTCGGGTTGTTTTTTTCCTTGTGGTTTATATTACTATGTTTTTTTCGCATGACTCATTTAACACCTCTTATATTCTTTTTCGTTTTGTGTTGCTTGATGTTTACTATAAGCGGAGGAGCGAGTTCCATTTCTTTGGAGAACTTGCTATTTTTGCAAAGACCTTTCGGTAATACTCTACTCGCTCTATACTTTTTACAAATAGTTGTTTTTATATGATATCTTTGAAAATTTTACTTACGATGCTTAGCACTCTCAAATTTCCTACTTAATATCTTTGGTTTATCTTAGAAAACTTCTTACGAGTTTTATTTTCATGCCAGGTATCTTTTCGTAGTCTATTGAGGCAAGCAAGCAAAAGGGCATTTGGAATATCCGTTTGCTATATCCGTTTCTTTATTCTTGGTGTGAATATAACATTTATGATCATGCAAATGATTGATCTAGATACCCGATGGGGAATGATATATTATGCCAGTAAGACTTTTGGTGGTGCTCTAGTTATTTTGAGAACGCGTTAGGAAAAGTCCACGAGCAGTTTGCTAATTGGCTAAACCGAACACATGAAGTGGTATGCTCTTTTGCATATTAAATTTATTTTTATGTATATTACTCAAAAGATATATACTCTTTTCAACTATTAACATTTTGCCACTTAATTTTATTTAGGAACATTTCTAGAATTACAACTTTTGCATTGAGTACAAGTTATTAGGTATAATATCAATAATATGGTTTCAATTGTAGGCACCAACAGGATGAAGGAAGCGGACATGAACCTTTACGGAGGAACACAAGACAATATTCATCCTCTAGTCATGATGTAAATGAGGATTCTCATTCGTGATGTTTCATCTATTGCTATTGTATTAAGAACATATACTTTTGTAGATGGTTTTTTATAAATCGCATTTGAAGGTTTGTAATGACTTTAACGAAATGCTCGACTTATATGATGTTGAATAGTTTGACTTTTTTTAGTTGAATGATATTATGCCTACGATATTAAAGTGTCACAAAAATATAAAAATTTATGACATAGATTTAGTTATTGTTAAAAAGTGGTGCATAACTATTATTAAAGCATATATTATTTTCAATTAACGGTGGTTATAATCGCCACTAAAAAATAATTTAAAACTTATTTTATTTTCGTGGCGGTTTGAAGGCTTTGTGAAGTTTAAATTAGTGGCGGTTTTGACCGCAAAAAAACCAAAAAGACTTTTTGCAAAAATAATTTTTATACTTGCGGTTTGAACCGCTAACAATTTAAAAATAATTTTATTTTCGTGGCGGTTTAAAAGCTTGCGAAATTAAATTAATAGTGATTTTGAACCACTTTCGCCAAAAAACCACCGCTAAAATACACAATTTCAGCGTTTACGAAAAACCGCCGCAAATTCTCTCGCGACACGTGTATGGACATCGGTTTTGAAAGCTGGCTTTGCGAAATGCTTCGTCGGCCGGTTTGAAACCGCTATATTTTAAAAACCCATTTGCTAATTAACTATTTTTTTGTAGTGAATTAAGCCTTGTGATATTAATGCTTTGAATTTCTAAGTTTTTCAGATCAGGCTAAGTAGAGAAATTACTCATTGTGTTTAAGTTTTAGCAATGTTAAATTTAATCATAATTCAGTGAAATAGCTTATTAATTGAATGTAGGGTTTTTCCTTACCTAATTGAATGTAGGGTTTTCAATGTAGGATTTTCCTTAACTAATTGAACATAGGGTTTATCCCTAACTAATTGAATGTAGGGTTCTCCTTGACTAAGTGAATATAGGGTTTATCCCTAACTAATAGGATATAGGGTTTTCCCTTGCTAATTAAATGTAGGGTTTTCCCGACTAATTGAATGTAGGAGTTTCCTTAACTAATTGAATGTATGGTTTTCCCTTGACTAGTTGAATATTGAGTTTTCTACTAACTAAATGAATACATGATTTCCTCTAACTAATTGAATATTATCACGTAACTAGTTGAACGTAGGGTTTTTCCTAACTAATGAATATAAGATTTTCCAATTAATGTTGAGTATCTTTAATGTAGGTTTATCCTTATTTACATGTTTCGTGTCATGTTTACTTTTAATATGTTTTTGATTAATGTGATTTAATTATTATGTTTATGCTCTTTAAGTTTATGTTCGTATTCAATTGAAGTTGCATCACGTAGGTTCATGCATTATGTTAATGTATGTTCATAGCATTTCACGAGCATACAAAGATTAAGTCAAGTCAAGTCTTAAGGTTTATATTAATAATGTTTTTCAATAAGAAATGGGTGCACATTGTTCTATGATCTTTGGAGTGAGTGGGAAATGGGCGCGGGGACCGGCGTTCGACCATGTAATGTTAATGTTAACGGAAAAGGGCCTTCGGGCAAAACGAATGGAAATGGGCCTTCGGGTAAAATAAATGGAAATGTGCCTTTGGGTAAAATGTTAATCGGGTTCCAAATAACAAGGCCCATGCTGACGACCCTGATTAGAACAATGTGTTACCAAGTGAGCTCGCGTCTAAGAACGTTTTACGAAAAGAAAGACAATATTTTAAGTATGAATGTGAAAGGTTTTTAAGTAAAGAAGATGTAAAGTCTTTCAAGGTATAAATGTAAGATATTGCATTAGGCATGCATTCATCCATGAGATTGCTTGTTGAGCTCCTTTAGCTTATTCCGCGAATGTTGAATATTTTCGGATGAGAATTCGGATGAGGAAGGAGATAACACATCGCAGTTGACTCGGGAACCCACGTGGCGCTATATTTAGTGGTATCGAGCCCGAGTTTTCAAATCGATTCTGTAGACTTTGAAATGATTTAATTTATGATAAATTTAAAGTAAACGAATCATGGGTTCCGAGTCGCGCTTTGAGCATCTCCTCCACTATATGGTAAGTTTTACGATCAGTTTAGTTATGAATGTACAATATCGTCTTGATGTTTACGGCTTTAGATTGCGAGTTGAGAATGCACTTTGGGTAACATAGATTATTTGATATAGTTGTAAATGTTTCGTGAATTGTATTGATTTTATTTATTGTATGTGACTAATTACCTCAACCTTTTGTCCCCTGTGAGTAAATATTTCTAAATCCAGATTTGTATTTGAATTTGGTTTACCGACACCCTACACTTGAATTCTCGCATATATCGTTAATATAGGATCTTACATATTTCTATCATGTCTCCAAACATTTATTTGTTTCAAACTTTGGTTTATCCTTTAGTATTTTCAATTTTTCTTTAGAGCAAAAGAATCTTATCCTCAAATCTTAATTTTATTATTTTCTAATTCTGCAAAAACTTGAAAATTCGAATGCAAATGACAACAATCCTGAACACTAAACGACTTTGGCTTCCAATTATCTTTTTTCTTTCTCATTCGAAAGGATTGAACAATGGTCAAAGATGTTTCTTTCTAACACCATTAAAATGCAATTCAACCATCTTTCCATCCACCCATCTAAGATAATAATTCTATCTAATTGACTTGCACAATTGTCGTCGCATTTATACCAAGTGAATCTTCTTATTATGAGAGAGATTAATAACCTCACAATTTCTAATAAAACTATTTCTTTCGTTTTTCTATTGTTCACATTACCTGCATTGTCTTTTCTTTTTCATTGAAAACCGCCTACATTAAAGTCATCGATAATGCACTTTTTTTTGATTTATCGTCTGAATTTTGTATGTATCTCCTTCAAATGTTTTATTTTCCAAACAAATGAACAAGATGAATAAACATTGCAAATTATTTTCATTTCGTCATGATTCTCCCATTTCCTTATTATTGCTAAACTTTATTTGATAAACCAATCTTTAATAAAAATTAAATATTCTATTATCCGGGTATTGAGCAATCAACCCGATGCTCCTTGAGAACCCAAGTATCCCAACCCAAAATCGTCATTTGACCATAACTTTATCTTGAACTCTCTATCAATTTTCTCCATTTCGTTTCCTCTAGACAAGTAAAGTTCACCCATTCATTCTGAAAATTTCTCTAACCTCTCTTTTCTTAACACTCCCGTAACATTAAATGATAAAATCTAGAATTCAAATCCCAAAGAACGCATAAAGTGTTTTTGTCCCTCGATTGAATTTATTTTTGTGATATTATTCTACAATTCTCTTTTCCCCTTTTAGAAAATATTGCGAGTAAACGTTGATGATCACCACCTCTTTTTGCTCCATACCCCAATTGTCTTTGGTGGCTCAAAGACTTTGTCAAAGCCCAACAATCATTTAACACAAACTTTCTTTTTTGGGGAAATTTTTAAAGTACCCACTATGGATAGTGGGTGCTCTTTTCTACCCACTAGGATAACAAACTTCTTTTCTACCCAAATTGGCCAAAATACCCTCCTTTAAGTTGGTGTTTTTGAATTTTGAAATCTAAGACATAAATATCTTTGTATAGGGAACCGTATAAAAACAAATGAGAAAGCGAGAAAGTGAAAAATATAAAACAACAAAAAAGTAAAAGCGTTACCCACCCATTTCGTGTCAAATACAGTCAAAAGGAAGAAACCCATTTCGTGCCCCATCCTCTTCAAGAAGAAGAAGAAATACCCAAAACCCCCATTTCGTGCCCACATCGGTCAAGACTCAAGAAGAAGAAGAAGATACCATCCCCATTTCGTGCCCAATATCGTGCGAGAAGAGAAGAACATGGATTCCATCGTGCCGTCGACGTCGACCGCCTCCACCTCCTTGACTTGAAGCTTCCGCCTCCACCTCCGCCGCCGCCTTCCATCGCGCCTCCGCACCATCCTCCGTCGCCCCTCTTCCCAATGGGTAAGCATATCAATCGTCATTTAGGATTCATTGATTTAGGATTTTTAGTGTTCGATTTTAAGTTTTAAACTCTATTTATGTTAGGTTAATTGATTTAGGATTTTTAGTGTTCGATTTTGGTGTTTAGGGTTTATCAATTGGGTTATTGTTGGATAAATTTGTGAATAAGTTGGATAAATTTGTGTGTTGGGTTATTGTTGGATGTTGGTGACTTGGTGTAGCAGCCGCACGGCGGCGCGATTTGATGTAGAAGATGAAGCGGCACGATATCGTGCCCTATTATAATTGGGTACGATATCGTGCCTGTTATAATTAGTGCGATATCGTGCCCTGTTATAATTGGGTGCGATATCGTACCTAGGTATAACGGGCACGATATCGTGCCCTGTTATAATTGGGTACGATATCGTGCCACATATCATACCTAGGTATAACGGGTACGATATCGTGCCCTGTTATAATTGGGTACGATATCGTGCCACATATCGTACCTAGGTATAACGGGCGCGATATCGTGTCCTGTTATAATTGGGTACGATATCGTGCCCTAGTTATAAATTGAACTAGTTATAAATCTTGGTACGATATTGTGCTAGTGGGTTTTTTTGTATTCTTTCCATGTATTCTTTGCCAGATATCCATATCCATATTGTCCCATCATTTGTTTTTTTCACTCTGATTCTGCAATTTTTCAACAATTCATCTTAATAAATTGAAATTTATTAATTGTTGTAGGTCGGTCCACAATGGAAGAGACCCTCATATCATCGAGAGAGGCCCACATCGCGGGATACGTTCGATCGAATATTATTGACCATCGAGAGAGATGAGTTCTTTGGAGATCGTGATGATTTATATAGTCGAGTTTAGACGATCGGCGTTCGGATATTTTATGGATTTTGGGTATGACGGAGCGATTGTAATGCGGCACTTTGCATGCATTAGTTGCGATGGAGGTGCATGTGTCGAACGCTCCGGAATCGGAGTGTTGGTTCCATGTCGGAGAGCAGACTATCAGATTCTCTCGGCGTGATTTTGCTATGATATCGGGATTGCGATTTTCAGGGTCCACATTTGACCCTAACGGTGATTTTGAGGTACCCGAGACTGGTATATATAGACGGTATTGGCCTAGGGGTGATCGGGTTACCGCCGCGCATTTACGCAATTTATTTGCTCTTGGCACCTTCCGTGACTCACCGGACGATGCCCCCTGAAGGTGGCGAAGGTGTTATTTGCTTTTAGTGACGCGTCTCTTCCTCCTCCTCCGGCCATGTCGACTCCTCCCCCTCCTCCGGTAGTGACATATCTTCCTCCTCCTCCCCGGCATTGTCGACTTCTCTTCCGCCATTGTAGACTCTATTATGCCCGTGTTATCACATTCTCCGCGACCACGAGTGTCAGTCCCGATTCGAGGCCATTGTCGTCTCCTATTCGAGCTCCCTCTCCGACACTCGTGGTATCTGGTCCACGAGCGCCCTCTCCGATTTGCCCTCACCGCCTACTTCCTTGATCCAGGTTTGGGACAGGCGCCGTCGCGGCATATTCGCAGCCCATTCAGGGGATCCTAGGTCTCGCAAGGCTTGACCCGCCCCGAGAAGGAGTTTACCCGCTTCTTAAAGTCTAATGAAGAGTAAGTAAATATTTTTGCATTTGTCTTATCGTCTTAGTATTTACATCTTATATTCCTTTGTCTTAATATTTGAGGTCCAATTGCGGGAGGAACGTGGGGCTTATGTACCTTGTTGGGCCATCATTTTTTTTTAAGGAAATGGCGGATCCAAAGATAGAGTTGGAAAATGATGTAAGTTTCTTTTGCATTATTTAGTTGATGAATATTTTATCGATTAATATCGATTTCTTTCATTTGTGACAAACATATAAATGCATACTGTCCATACTACTGATCCGATCCCCAGTTTCTTGGGGTTGTGCCTCATGAGAAACAAGTGGGAACTTATAGGATTGTATCTACGACATTTTCGGTTAGTTTATTTATTATGTGTCTCGCATTTTTTGTAAAATTAATAAATCATACTTGTTAACCTATAAACATTTTTCAATGTGTAGGATTCCATACGGCACATATGGAGTCGTATGCATGGTACGGATCCTGGCGACCATATATGACCAGCGACCATGGAGGAGATTCCTCCGGACGGGATGGATGGTCGGTGTTGTCGGACGGAGCTCCAGGATGGGGTAATCCTGGTCCATGGAGTGTTATCCGCAGGTATACTTGAATAATTATTTTTTTGGCTAGTTTATTCATTTTTTCATCCAAATTTTTTTGATTATTTTGATTTTGTCTCGAAGGACCCATTTGTGTGTCGAGGCACTTTCGTGCTCATCGGCGGCAATGACATAGTGCATTTGACGCAATTGTGGGCACTATTGTTTCGTCCATATTGTCTCTATGGATATCCTGGATGTAAGTTAACACCTCGCTTTCTCCTTGCATCTTGGTTTTGGTTTTTCGGAAATACTTCTCTCCGTCTACATCTCCACTCACAAAATTCCTCAAATTGATGCGTTCTTTGGTCATTTTCAAATTGATTATTAGCTTCAACGTCGGTACCAACATCACCATCGGTGTAGTTCTCACCAAAATCATTTGGACTATAGTTTACACCATAATTAATGTCATTATTATCACAACCAACATCAAAGATCAGTATTATCACAACCCATATCAAGATAATAGCCATCTTCATTGCTTGGCCTTATACTAGGTCCCGGACAATTGATATTTGGAACATTAGCGTAGGTGCTAGTAGACGCGGATGATCAATATTTGGAACATTGTTCATATGCATAAAAGGTGCTCCACTAGGCCTTACCGCATGACTATATGGATTGATTTGCGGTAAACCGTATTGTTGAAAACCAAGAAGTTGCATGTAGTTGTAATTAGGCCCAATGATGCGACAAATCATTCTCGACTAGCCATTAGTTGCATAAAACTTCCACCAACACCTTGTTGACCTTCAACGTTCTCAACTCGATTATGCTCGGAGGCGGACCTCCCAATACATTATGCGAACTAGTCTCACCCATCGTTTTTCTTTTCGGTGTTACAAAAACAAGCGGTAACTCGGTGTTCCCAAACGATTTCAATGTCATCATCGTTTTTCAACTTTAACTTCCCAAGTTTGTTTCGAGAAATATCTACAATAGAATGCATTATACAATCGTATACGCCCTATCAACATCAACAACACCATAAACCTCCTCCAATATTTCACTATATTTCATTTTGCCGGTTTAATACGTACAACTTCTTCTTCACCACTTTTATATTCTAAACCTTCCCAATGACCACCAAATCGAACAACAAGATAGCGAGAGTTCATCTATATACAAAGAAAAATATTGATAAATGCAAGAACACATAAAAGGCGCTGTTTTTCTTTGGGGCACGATATATCGTGCCCTTTTTCGTTGAGGCACGATATATCGTGCTCTTTTTCATTGAGGCACGATATATCGTGCCCCGTATATATTGGACACGATATATATCGTGCCCTATATATTAGGTGCGATATCGTGTCTAATATACGGGGGCACGATATCGCATTTACCTAATATACTGACACGATATATCGTGTCTAATAAAGACACGATATATATCGTGTCTAATATACAGGCACGATATCGTGCCAACTCTATGACACGATATCGTGCATTGTTTTTCATAAATGCGAGAAAAATTTTCCTTTCACAAAACACTTCACATATTTTGCAAATATATTGGTCTTGAACGATTTAAACAAGGTTAACTAATTAGGAGAAGAAGAACATTACCTTGTTATTCGATTTTGGTGCGATTTTGTTGATGAAAGCCCACAAAAATAACTTCTTGATATTTTCGTGAAGTAGAAGAAGAAGAGAGAGAGAAAAATGAAGAGCAAAAAAAGAAGGGTGTGTTCACGAGTTCACGTATGTTATGTATTGGGAGTATTTAATTTCAAGAGAGAGAAATACATATTAAAGGCTTGCATTTAAAGCCTCAAGGGTATTGTGGTAAAAGAACACCAAAAGTGGGTAGAAAACTATGTTTTTATCCTACATGTCAAAAAACTCAATCACCTATCCCAAGTGGGTAATTTGCCCCATTTGCTCTTCTTTTTTCCAAATACTTCTTATTCCATCCGAGGCTACTTGTGAACTCAAGAATTTCAAATCAAAGTCGGCGTTAGACCAAATTTTTCTACATAAATTTATATCTATTTCCTCCATTTTGGTTTCTGAATACAAGCAAAGTCTATCCACTCTTTTACATATAGACTTCTTAATTTCTTTTCCTTCATTCTCCCTCCCAACCCTCTAATATTAAAGCTTTGTAGATTCATTTCTTACCTATTTTTCCTCCACCCATGTGGATGCTCTTCTTACTTCATATTGTTGTTTCACACTCCCTTCTTTCAAGCTCTTTTATTCTTTCAATTACCTCCTCGGATTATTTCCTTCCGCTTTCAAATCCAAGCATTTTCTAATTCCTCTACCTATTCTTTGATCATGTTCTTGCAAAACACTCTATTATAATTTGTTATGTTATTATTAGATAACGAAATTTTCATTTGGTAAAGTAGGGATGTTTTTGGATTTCCTCCCTACTTTCTTTCTTCCTCCCCTTTCGGTCTTCGTTTTGTCTTCTTCCTTTTATTTGTGCTCCTTATCTCTTGCTATGTTCGCGAGTCAATTTTCTCTTCTCTATTTGCCTCTCAATTCTCTTTTTCCCATCTCGATTTTTCTCTCTCTACTTTATATTTTCTCTCTCTAACTTCCATCTTATTCTTCTTTCTGCAATTGAGTAATTTGCCCAAATTGAATGGATCACTAAGTCTAAATGAGCTTTTCTGTGATTGATTTTTGGCATCATCATCATTATACACATATTTTTTTTTGCTTGTTATATTTTTATCGATTTTCCATTTAGTCTTTGACCCATGTTCTCATCCGTTTTGACATCTTGGGCTTGCTAATTATTGTTGTCTTTTTACTTCTCTTTAAAAACTACTGAATTCTAAAAAGGGGGCTCATGTTCATATGGATTATATCCCTACCTGACAAAGAATTTCTCAACTATTGTGTGAAGCCTACCTCTACTTCCAATTCTTTTACTTTTCTAGTCTCCCCCATTTATTATTTGTTCTTTCAATTTTAGTATTTTTACCGTTTCTTTTCTCCTTGGTATTCTTACCTTTCCATTGGGATTCTCAATTGATCTTATGTTTTTCTTTTTCTTGATTCAACTCTTTATCCGATATTTTGCTATCTCAATCTATCTTTATTTTCTGCTTTTTCTTTCTTCCTCTATTTAATGAGGCTCAAGTTGAAATGCGTCAATATTTTAAACGTGCGGTAGACCCCTGTCTAGTTTTCCTTGTTGGCTCACAAAGATTGCACTCTCTCATTTAGGCTTCCAATAATATTGGGTTATTCATCATCGAGAATTTATTTCCTTAATCCGATTTTTGCCTCTTTTGATTTCCTTTTTGTGGACTTGAACTCGCTTAGGCGCATTTATCCCATCATCGGCTTCTTCTCTTTATATGCTTTGGATTGGATTTTGTATTCTTCATGAGTTAATAACCTAAAAATATTGTGGCTTTGAAATTCACCATTCATCCCCAATCAATATTCATTATCATTCTCTATGCTTGGCTGGCGGGATTCATTGTATCCACCATCTTTTAACTTCCACAATTCACATCTTTTATTATCCACCATTTTTGTGGTTTTGGTGATATGTTACCCGCTTGTTCGGAATCGTTTTTTACGAATAAATTATCATAAATGTTGGTTGGTGAGTGAAGTTTCTTATTTTATCTACATGTGCGATGTCAAGTATTTATATGATTGAGTACTTAAAGTTCAAACAATTTATGTTTTACGCTTGCGAGTTTCATGTTTATTCAATACTCTCTTTCGTAATTTGCTTATTAATTTTCTAATTTATGTCAAGTGGAAAAAAATTTGAAAGTTGTTTTTACGCCTTTGAGCATATTATGTTTTTATATTTAAGAGTTTCGAGGACGAAACTTTTTATAAGGTGGGGAGAATGTAACGACCCAGATTTTTATGCCTTTATAAGAATTTTATTAATCATGTTATTTGTTTATTTTATACAATAATAAGAATGTAATGATGATTTTACTAGATAGTTAATCTGTTCAATTACGGATAATATAGTAGTCTTTTAATTGGATTTGTGAATTTATATTATTTGGGCCTTATACGAATAATTGGACCTTTAATTAGTTTAGAGTATTAAATCAGGCTCATATTCTTAGTAAGTTATTTAAGCCCATGTACTCTAAACCTAGCCCAATTTGGAGTAGGTTAAAACACGAGATATAAGACATGTAATACACACACACGAAAAAAAAAAAAAAAAGAGAACACACGACAAAGCGTAACGAGAGAGAGAAATATGAGATATCGGCTAGAGAGAGAAAGAAACGACCAAAAGAAGGAAGAAAGGAGAAAAAGAAGAAGAAGAAGGAGAGGTGATTTCCCCTACGCGATTGATTCAAAAGAAGTCTAAAAAGGATTTTACTACCCCTAAATTGAGCGGGCAAGTAATCTCCGTAGTTTTCATGTAGATTTGAGATTTACTATTGATACCTAAATGTTATGTTCCGTGAATTTCTTTATTTTGTATGCTTGCACGTGAACAGAGGCATGGTGGTGGTATCTTGAGCATGCACGTTGTTTCGTTTTTATATTATCATGTTTTATACAATTGCTTGAACGGGTTATAGTCTTGGAGATAATGTTTTGTTTTAGTTGATTGATTGTAGTGAATAATGTCACACGGGTTCGGGATTTGCTATATATATATGATATATCTCTGTGTATAGGAAATTTGGATCAAAGATGAGAAATTACCCTAGCCTTCACCTGAGTCGGTTTGTGTGCTTAGGTGGATACCATTAGTTTAGGTAGTTCTGATTACAATATTATCAAATATTTCATTTACAAATCAACCCTATATACTAAAAGAAAAAACATGTTGCCACATGTCATCACCTCTGTAATTTAGTACACATGTCAACACCTAATTCTTCCAAATCCACATGTCGGCTTCACATTTAGCCACGTGGCAAACCATGTCAACACCTTATTCTTCCAATTATAAACTGGATTATTTTTGGATAAATTGATTTTCCGTATATAACTACTAATTAAATACTAATTTGAAGATTGACATCTGGCTTAGAAAGATTGACAAATTGGAAAGGCATATATACACAAATACACATAGTAATACATCATATATGTATGTATTTCCATATATAAAAGAATAATTAATCAACTTTTAATTATAATTAGAAATCTACAAAATAAATAATAATCCCAAAAATCAAGGATACTCATGTTGCAAATTAATTCCTTAATAAAATTGAAAATTATTTGTTAATAAAATTAGCGAGAATTAACTATGTGATTTTCAAATGCTAAAAACCTATATATCAACCATTGTATTATTTCGTTAATTAATAAAACATTAATGTAAAAATAGTTGTAATAATATAATTAAATAATTAAATATTTGCGTCATTTTGACAAGCAAATACACAAAATAAAAACTTATTAAATATCATGTGAATTTAAATTGGCTTGATTTTACCAAGCTACATTTGTGTGCAAATGGTATATGTTCACCTATTTAAATCTTATAGAAATTAAAAATAATAAATATTTTTTTTTATTGAAGACTTTTGTTTAATAAAATTATGACAATTAATTAAGTGGTTCTTTAAATGCCAAACATAATGCGTACGCTTGGAAATAGAACAAATAATATAGTTTATGAAGAAGTTTTTTGAATTTGAAGTGAAGATTTATATGACACTCTTCCAAATTTTGATTTTTTAATGTTTTTAATTAGTATTTTGAATCTGTTGTGGCTATCAAAAATAAATTTACACATCAATATTTTATTTTCGATAAATCCGTGTAACACACGGGTGTTATTCTAGTTAGTGATTCTAATGTTTATAGCATGTGCAATTCATATACATAAGCTGGTTAGTTTAGAAATTGAAAAGGTTGTGCTTTGAACTTCGTTATTATATTATTAATTAAGCCTTGTGATATTAATGCTTTGAATTTCTAAGTTTTTACTGTATCAGGCTAAGTAGAGAAATTACTCATTGTGTTTAAGTTTTAGCAATGTTAAATTTAATCATAATTCAGTGAAATAGCTTATTAGTTGAATGTAGGGTTTTCCTTACCTAATTGAATGTAGGGTTTTCAATGTAGGGTTTTCAATGTAGGATTTTCCTTAACTAATTGAACATAGGGTTTATCCCTAACTAATAGAATGTAGGGTTCTCCCTTGACTAAGTGAATATAGGGTTTATCCCTAACTAATAGGATATAGGGTTTTCCCTTGCTAATTAAATGTAGGGTTTTTCCTAACTAATTGAATGTAGGAGTTTCCTTAACTAATTGAATGTATGGTTTTCCTTGACTAATTGAATATTGAATTTTCTACTAACTAAATGAATACATGATTTCCTCTAACTAATTGAATATTATCACGTAACTAGTTGAACGTAGGGTTTTTCCCTAACTAATCTGAATATAAGATTTTCCCCAATTAATGTTGAGTATCTTTAATATAGGTTTATCCTTATTTACATGTTTCGTGTCATATTTACTTTTAATATGTTTGTTGATTAATGTGATTTAATTATTATGTTTATGCTCTTTAAGTTTATGTTCGTATTCAATTGAAGTTGCATCACGTAGGTTCATGCATTATGTTAATGTATGTTCATAAAGCATTTCACAAGCATACAAAGATTAAGTCAAGTCAAGTCTTAAGGTTTATATTAATAATGTTTTTCAACAAGAAATGGGTGCACATTGGTCTATGATCTTTGGAGTGAGTGGGAAATGGCGCGGGGGACCGGCGTTCGACCATGTAATGTTAATGTTAACGGAAAAGGGCCTTTGGGCAAAACGAATGGAAATGGGCCTTCGGGCAAAATAAATGGAAATGTGCCTTCGGGTAAAATGTTAATCGGGTTCCAACTAAC
Source organism: Rehmannia glutinosa (assembly GCA_016081115.2). NCBI lineage: Eukaryota > Viridiplantae > Streptophyta > Magnoliopsida > Lamiales > Orobanchaceae > Rehmannia > Rehmannia glutinosa. The sequence continues at coordinate 310,000 of JABTTQ020002831.1, forward strand.
AAGGCCCAGCTGCGACCCTGATTAGAACAATGTGTTACCAAGTGAGCTCGCATCCTAAGAACGTTTACGAAAAGAAAGACAATATTTTAAGTATGAATGTGAAAGGTTTTTAAGTAAAGAAGATGTAAAGTCTTTCAAGGTATAAATGTAAGATATTGCATTAGGCATGCATTCATCCATGAGATTACTTGTTGAGCTCCTTTAGCTTATTCCACGAATGTTGAATATTTTGGATGAGAATTCGGATGAGGAAGGAGATAGCACATCGCAGTTGACTCGGAAACCCACGTCTTTCATAATTTCATGTCTTTCAGTTTTTCTTATTTATAAAGTTTGACTATTTAGATTATTAAATGTCAAATGTCATTTTTTTGAGAATGAATATTTTTGGACAAGTAATTATTTTGATTATAAACATTTAATTCATTTGCAAAGTTTTTCAAAAGAAGTAAGATTTTTACTATTCCGTATTTTTAAGCATTCTTTGAGTATTTCTATTTTAATATCTTATTTTCGCATTAATATTCAAGCAAACTTGAAAGGGCGCTACAAGTTGTTTCCTCATAAAATTCAAAACACACCACCGAATTCCGCCCGTCTTCCATCTCTTACAAAATAAGAAGAGTAATGAGAGAAAAAAGTGATAAGAAAAGGCAAAAGTCTCCGCGAAATTAAAACAAAAAAAGGATGAAAACATGTTGATTCTCTTCAACTTCAACTTCTCCACTTTGTTGTATAAAATAGTCCAAAATACACAGATTCGAAACATTCAACACTCATTTTAGTTACCCAAACAAATCATTCTATTTTATCTTTTAAAACATGTGGGAGATTGTTGTATAAAATAGTGTTTAGACCCATATTGTTGGAAAATAAGTATTGGGAGTGTTTCTAAAGAACTCTCATTTATTGATGATTATATTTCGTTTATTGATGATTATACGTTCTTGTTGGGTTTATCTTATGAAACAACGTTCGATTTCTTCAACATCTTTTGCAACTTTCGAGCACATGTGAAAACCCAACATTCAGCCACCATAAAGTGTTTACGTTGTGACTTGGGTGGGGAATATTCTTCCAATGCTTTTCATGCCTTACTTGCTTACGATGGTGCGACACGACAAACTTCTTATACGAGATACCCCCGAGCAAAATGGTGTTGCCGAGAGAAAACTTAGACATCTTGTAGAAAGCGCGAGGTCCCTTTTGATGTCTGCTAGTGTTCCTAGTGTTTTGGGGAAACTTGATTCTCTTGCTACCTATTTGATTAATAGAATTCCTACTTCGCATACACCTTTTGAGAAGTTGTATGGGTATGCTCCTGATAATTTGTCTTTGCGCGTTTTTGGTTCTACTTGCTTTGTCCTTCGACCTCAAGTTGAACATACTAAGTTGACCTCGAGGTCTGCTTTATGCGTTTTTCTTGGTTATGGGGAAGGACAAAAGGTTATCGTTGTTTTGATCCTGTTAGCCAAAAAATTATGTCTCGCGTCAGGTAGTGTTTCTTGAACATATTCCATTTCTTTTTGTCCCGGTTGGCTTCCATAATGTATCCAGGTCCGACCTCATTCATATTGACCCTTTTCATGGTGATGAATCCACTACCAGCTTGATTCTGTGGGTTCGGTACATTGGTCCCGATTCGATGTGGTGATTCTCCTCATCGATGATGTCCCTTCAACTTCTCCAACTACGGCTCCTGATGTTGCTCCTCGTCAATCCACACGTGTTCGTAAGTCTACTAAGTTACCAGATTTCGTTTACTCTTGTTATTCTAGTTCATTCATCTCTTTTTTGCCTCTCTTCATCGTATTTCTAAGCTTTCATCCTATAGAGAGGCGATTCGTGATCCACTTTGGCAGGATGCTTTGGCTGAGGAACTTACTGGTTTGCATCATACTCATACTTGAGACTTGGTACCTTTACCACCGGGAAAACATGCAATTGGATGTCGTTAGGTCTACAAAATCAAAACCAAATCTGATGGGTCTATTGAAAGATATAAAGCCTGACTGGTTGCTAAGGGTTATACTCAGGAGTATGGGATCGATTATGAGGAGACATTTGCACCTGTTACAAAGATGACGACTATTTATTCCCGTCTTGCAGTCGCCTCAGTTCGTCGATGGGGTATATCTCAGATGGATGTAAAGCATGACGTTTTGAATGGTGATCTTATTGACGAAGTGTACATGCGCCTCCTCTCAGCCGCCCATCAACCGATGAAGTTTGTAAGCTTCATAAAGCTCTTTATGGCCTTAACGAGCCTTTGGAGCATGGTATGAAAAGTTTACTTGTGTTGTTACTTCTCTTGGTTTTCGACCAAGTCATCATGATTCAAATTTTTATTGATCGTATTTTACTTGTTTTATATGTTGATGATATGATTATTATTGGTGATGATGTTGATGGTATAGAAACTTTGAAGTCCACGTTAGCTTGTTCTTTTGCTATGAAAGATTTGGGTCCGCTCCGTTATTTTCTTCGTATTGAGGTTGCCTCTTCCCTACAGGCTTATCTTTTGTCTCAATCAAAGTACATTGCTGATATATTTGAGAGTGCACATATTACTGATAACAAGATTATTGTTACTCCGCTTGAGACTAATGCTCAATATTCTCTCTCTGATGGTTCTCCCTTGTCAGATCCTAGTTTATATCGTACTGGCAGTTTGGTTTATCTCACAGTTACTCGTACAGATATTGCACATGTTGTTCATGTGGTTAGTCACTTTGTTACTTCTCCCTCTATAGTTCATAGGGTTGTTGTTCTATGTATTCTTAGATATCTTCCGGGGACTCAGTTTCTGGGTCTTTTACTTCCGTCTAGTTCTTCTTTGGAGCTGCGTGCATACTCTGATGTTGATTGGACTGGTGATCCTAAAGATCACTGTTGAAACTATTATCGGTGATCGGTATGAACAAATGCGAAATAGAAATTGGAGAAAAATAAAAGATACGAGATTTTTGGTATTATAACTTGAAGGTAATAAAAAAGTCTAAGGCGTGTTGACACTTTCTTAAAGTGTTATTTGCTCCCACTACTCGCTAACCGAGTTTGTGGCAAATTACTTGTAGGATCTGATAGATAAAATGAAACAACCAAATAAATTTAGTTTTTGGATTGCTTTACAAGAAAAAAAGAATGCTAAAGAGTTAGTGCAAATTTGGTTGTTGCTCAACTATTTTATATCTCTCGCATGTAGCCATGTTGATGGATTTAATAATCACCAAGATTATCACCCATTTGATGAGTTGCAACTTTTCAAGAAATGATATGACTTTTCCTTAGTGACACGATTTTGAGGCTTGAGCAACAAATTCCAATTTTATTTTCTTTTAGTGATATTGCATTAGAAGCTCAAATGTAGTCATCATGAGTTTGACTCTGTAATATTTAGGCCTTTTATTAAGAATTGTAAATTTTTAGATTTTTAGTAGGTTTTTATTTAGGGGCTAATCTTAATTTAAGCTCATTCTTTCAAATCCAATGTCCAACTGTCCAAGCCCAAGTTTAAACAAACCCATTTAATGTGAATCCATTACCAATTTATTTAGCCCTTTAAAAAGTCCAATTCCAGTAGTATTCTAGAATATCAAGATACCAATTTCAAATTTCCAAATATATCAAAATCTTGTTATATCCTTTACCCGATTCATGAGAATCCTGTGAGATTAACCCTAATTAAGCCTATAAAATAGATCAATAGTCCAACCCAAGAACATACGTATCCTCCTACTTCAAGAACATCAAGGTAAACAAATTTATCATTCAATTTTTCCTTTAGGTATTTACACGGCCAAAACCAGAAAATCACTTCCCAAACCAAAAACCCAATCGAGCGGCAGCCGTAAACTATCATCCCTCGCCGGAAATCCAAACCCACAAATTCGCCGGAAATCAAACACCCAACTTTACCGAAAAATCCAATTTGTTGCTGCCCAAATTCAAACCCACGAACTTACCGAAAAGTCTCCGGTTCAGCCCGAAATCAACTACCCTCAGTCCAAAGCCACCGGAAATTGCCGTAGCCATGCCGCCTGTGGTTGCCGGTGTGTCTGTGCACGTCAAAAAAAAAAAAAACAGAAATAGAGAGCGAGAGAGCGAGATGGGCAGACGTTGGTTGGGGATGGATTTTAGTTCTATATGGAGATAGTTTGAGGGGGAATTGATTTTTAGGAGAAGAAGAGAAACAAAAAAACAGAGAGAAAAGGGGGGGTTACCTGGTTCGAAGGAACAGAAAGAAAGAAAGAGGAAGAAGAAAGAAAAGAAATAAAAAGGAAAGAAAGAAAAGTAAAAAGTGAGGGAGATGGGGTATTTGTGTTGACCGAATAGGATGAAGTAAGAAAAGTAGGGAGAAAAAGAAAAAGAAAAAAAAAAGAAAGAAGAAAGAGAAAGTAAATAGAAGGAAAAGAATTGTTGGGTGTTGTGATGTTGTGTACGAGTGATTAGGAAAAAATAGGAAAAGATAAGGAAAAGAAAAATTGGGAAAAAAAAAGAGAAAAGAGAGAGGAAAGGAAAGAGAGGGAGAGAGTAGTTTACGTATGGGAAAGTGAAGAAAGGGAAAGGAGGATTTTAGAGTGTGGTCCTATATATTATTGAATGACCGCTTGATTCGCCCAAAACCAACCAAATTAGCCTTTGATTCCAATTTCTACCTTCAATTTCAATTTAGCCTTAATTTCTATTTTTTTTATATTCTATTAAGCCCCTAAATTAAGATTTTTAGATTATTATTTCTAAGTTTTAAGTTTAGATTATTCGAGGTTTTGACTAGTATTATTTTTCTATGGTTAGGCGATTTATCGAGCGAGGATTAGGCGTGCTTGCATCCGGCTTTTTTTTTAAGTTCTACTTATTTTCAAAGCTACGTTCAAGGTGGGGTTTGTTTTCTAAACTTTATTGTCCTTGTTAAATGCTTAGATTATTTTGCATGAATGCCAGAAATACGATTCTTAGCAGCCCTATTGAGCCGAGGGACTCAAGAGGTCCGGGGTCGATGTATCCCTCGGTGGAGTGGTCTGCTACCTATTGTCTATGTCTACGGTTTTCAAAAGATCATGCTATGTCCTATTAGATTGTATTTGCGTATACATGTGAGATATCCGTGTATTTAGCTTGACAATTTATACTCCATCGGTGTGTCGCTCACCCCATATATAATCATTTTTCGGGTTAAGGAGTCGCGATGGTTATTGGCGGTGGATATGGGTGGCCTATGAAACTCTTTGGAGTAATGTCTTTTATTTTTAAATGTTGTTTTCAATTGAGTAAGAAATTATTATACGATTTATGATTTTCACTGAAGCTATTTAGAGTGATGTCTTTTTCTAAATTTAAATTTTCAATAAGAAATTATTTTAAAAAAAAATTATTATTTTCAAAGTATTTACCTACGATCTTTAGACTTTGTGTGATAATTGATTTGTGTTGAGAACAAATGTTCAATTTCAAAGAAATTTTCGAATTGAGATAATAAATGATGAATTATTATGATTTTCTAAGTTTATTTATGTAAATAGCGAAAATGGATAATTCTTTTATAAATTAGTAAATGTGCGAATTTCTTAAAAATAAATGAATATACGAATTTCTACACTTTATAATTTTTAGCGGGTTCTATTGATTTTGAATGAGATATATTGGCAAGCCTATTTTCTCTTAATAATAAATATGTACACGATTTTTCAAAGTCTTTCTTTCATCACAAATGGTCTTTTAGAATTATATGACATCAAAATTATTCAAATTATTTTATGCGATTACTTCCCATTGTAATTATTATTCTTTTGAAAATTTAATGGCTCGCCATAACGAGTTCTCTTTCTTATGTTAAATAAAAAAATATTCGGCAAAACGAATGTATGTGTATATTTTTATAGTCCAAATTTCGGGCGTTCTGAGACTCACTTAGCTAGACATTATTAGTTTGACTCGCTATTATATCACAAACTATTTTCAATATTTCCCCATTGAGTTTGTAATATAATTTCAAACTAACACTCATAGATATCATCCATAAGAAAAATAACTTTCATTTTAAACTTTTCTTTAGCGTAAATAATTCACAAATCTAAAGTAAGTAATTGGTGGCTAGGTTGCTTAAACCAACACTCAAAAATAGATTAGAAATATTTCACACATGAACCATCAACTACATTCTTTTATTCACAATATTTTTTAGCACTATTACCGGCCATATGCTCATCCAAGTTCATAATCATGTACAAAAGATCACCCAAAACTTTTGCTAGAAGCGGCACCACTTCTTATGATCCTATAGATGGAAATGACTTCAAGTTTTATTTAATTAAACATATATAAAATACTATGAAATAATTCCATTAAGAATTAACTTTCAACCTGCTCACTTAAGAGTAACAAATTATGCACCTTACACTTGGAATGGTATACACTTACTTAGGTGCTTACAATCACTTAGCAACTTGTTTTTACCCTTTAAAACTTTCGATCAGGGGTAGTACTAGAAGAAGGTTGGGTTACCATCACTAGTGATTATAGATCAGGGGTTTTAATCCCATTCCTGATGTTGTCGAATTCACCAAATCCCTAGCTAAAGGTTTGGTCAACGGATCCACCAAATTATTATAAGTTCTAACGAACACAATAGTGACAACATCATTATTAAGCATTTCTCTAATAAATATGTGCCTTAGGCTTTATATGCCTAGATTTACCATTGTACACTTTATTCCATGCTCTGATACATACTAGCCCCATTATCACAATATAAAGTTGTTGGTGGCATTGAACGAGGCCGCGAGATCTATATCAAGTAATATATCTCTAAGTCATTCCGCTCTCCTTACAAGTTGAAGATAAAGCAATGAATTCAACTTCCATGGTGGAGTGTGTAATTCTTGTTTGTTTCTTTGAAGCCCAAGAAACTACATCACTACCAAGCATAAATACCCAACCACTAGTAGGTTTTTGATCACTTATGCTAGTAATCCAACTAGCATCGAATAACCTTCTAGTACATTTGGAAATTTATTATAGTAGGGTCCTAAATCTTTAGTTTTTTTTTTAAAATATCCAAGAACTCTTGTCACTGACTTTCCAATGATCCCTACCAGGATTTTTAGTATATCCGGCAAGTCTACAAACGAGAATATGAAATATACGGCCTTGTGCAACTCATTGCATATATCGACTTCCAATTACACTAGCATACTCGAGTGAGCTATTGGATTGCGTAATTTTCATATAACTTAAAGTTAGGATCAAAAGGAGTACTAATTTCTTTCACATTCAAATGTTGATACTTCTTTAAGATTATATCAACATAATGTGCTTGTGAAAGAGCGAAAACCCCCACTATGTTTCTTAACTTTAATACCTAAGATTGTATCAACTTCACCAAGATCTTTCATCTTGAACTTAGAAGAAAGATACTTCTTAGTATCTACTACACCTTTAAAAGTGGTACTAATAATAAGCATGTCATCCACATAAAAGGAAAATAATCACACCATACTCTTCATTGAATTTAAAATAAATGCATTTATAAGCATTATTATACCTAAATCCACTTGAGAGTAATACAGACTCAAATTTTTCATGTCACTGTTTAGGAGCTTGTTTTCATCCATACAAAGACTTAACTAGCTTGCACATTTTATGTTCATTACCAGGAAGCACAAATCCTTCTGGTTTTTCCATGTACACCTCTTCATCTAAATTACCATTTACAAAGGTTGTTTTTATATCTATTTGATGTACATGCATATTATATATAGAAACTAAAGCAAGAAGTACTCTAACTGCGGTAATCCTAGCAACCAGCGCATAAGTGTCAAAGTAATCGACTCCTTCTTTTAGTTTAAATCCCTTAGCTACTAGCCTTGCTTTATAAGTCAGAATAGTTCCATCTGTGGCGTACTTCCTACGAAATACCCATTTACAGCCTATTGGTTTTGAACCTTGAGGTAAATCAACTGGAATCCAAGTATTGTTAGACAATATTGAATCCAATTCATCATTTACCGCTTCTTTCCAAAATGCATCATCTCTAGGTTTTATAGCTTCACTAAATGTTTTAGGATCATTTTCTACACTAAATAAAATTGGTGTTTTATTAAGTAGAGAGTTCCTATTACCTTCCACAAGGAAGAAAATAGCTTGAGAGGATATAAAATCGGAAGAAAGTTCTTTTTCCTTCCTTTGTCTTTGACTTCTCCTAGGTTCAATAGAGTGTCAATTTCTTTTCTTTTAAGTTCACTAGAGTCAGAGTTTGAGATGAACTAGGCACTTGTGATGGATTCACGCTTACCATTGAATTTTTGGGAAACGTATCCTCAAAGAACTCAACATCCCTTGATTCAACTATTACTTTAGAATCAAGATCTAGCAATCTATAAGCTTTAGAATTTTCAAAGATAGCCAACAAAAATTTAAGTGCTCTAAGTCCCAACTTGGTTCTTTTATTTGCGGAACTCTATAATAGACTATAAATCCCCAAGCTTTAAAGTAAGACAAGTTTGGTTTCTTCCTTTCCATAGCTCATATGGGGACTCTTTAGTCCTTAAAGAAGGAATACGATGTCTTGTAACGTTTTATTCTTTCTTTTAGCCGAGACCATTTTTTTGTGGTGCATATGGAGCACTAGTTTGGTATATAATAGAATTTAGAAAATTCACCAGATAAGTATTCACCACCTCTATCACTCCTCAAAACTTTGATTTTTTTACTTAATTGATTTTCTATAAGAGACTTGTAAGCTTTAAATATACCAAATACTTCATCCTTAGATTTCATCAAATAAACATGCACAAATCTAGAGCAATCATCAATGAAAGTAACAAAGTATTTATTTCCACTTCTTGTTAGAAAACCATTAAGTTCACACACATCCGAATGCACAAGATCAAGCAATTGTGTGTTTATTAATTTCAACATTAGGAAAAGGTAATCTTGTAATTTTTGTTGGAATACAAATTTCACTTTTCTTATTCACATAGTCATTGAAGGAGATAATCCATTTTTAGACATGCAATTTAAAACACTATGACTAACATGTGCTAATCTACCATGCTACAAAGAAAAAGAAGAATCAATCAAATAAAGAGAAACATTATTAACTTTATTGATACTCAATTTAAACAGTCCATTACAAGAATACCCCTTTCCAACAAATACACCATTCTTAGACAAGATTACATTATTAGACTCTAGTACTGCCTTTAACCCCTTCTTATTAAGAATGTCCGCAGAGACAAGATTCTTCACAACATCCGGAACATGAAGCACATTAGTGAGTACCATCTTTTTGCCGGAGGTGAAGTCCAAATGAACATCTCTTCTACCAAGCACATTTGGCCCTCACACCATTTGCCATAACTACTTGTTGTCCATCCAGAATTTCATAATTCTTGAATTATTCCGTGTCATTGCAAACATGAACGGCAGCACTGGAATCATACCACTAATCCTTAGAAGAGGTTGGTGTAGCCAAGTAGAGTTCAGTCACAGTAACAAGAGATAACATTGCTATAATTTCTGTAGCATCTTCAACAAGATTAGCACTAGAAGCATTAGCAAAATTAACTTTTTGCTTCTTGATTTGCACTCAGCCTTATAATGGCCTTTCTTACCACAATTATAGCAAACTCTATTTTTCTTTTTCTTGTCTATAGAATCGTATTTTTTAATTCTTTCTTTTATTCTTAAACTTCTTCTCATGAACCATATTCACTCACAGGATCGCTATCAAATTCCTTCTTATGAAGAATCCAGCAGACCTTCTTCTTCAATTCTTAGATGTTTCAAAACACTAGATATGGTCAAAATTTCAGAAGTATGAAGTAATTTCTTTTGATAATCATTCAAGAAGAAGGTAATTTAGCAATTATCGCACCTACTTGCATAGATTCTGAAATTTCCACCCCATAATCTTTATGTTTTGAAACAATCACTTGCAAATTATGAATTTGATCCATTAGAGAAGAAGAATCATCAAGCTTGAATTCAAAATACTTTTTAATTAAAAACTTATCTCGCTTCTTGCTTTTGTGATGCATATTCACGTTCAAGTGTTGCCCGATTTCCTCGGACTCTTCACATCGGTGAATAAATCGTAAAAGGTGTCGACAAGGTATTGAGAATATGACCCCTACACATAACTTCATCCTCTTGGCGCTTTCTCCTTGGTTTCTTCACTTCGTCGATTCACCATCCTTTGGTGGAGGGATTTACGGAAGAAGTTGAGAACGTAGGCAACCTTCAGAGCAGTTAGGAAAAACATCAATTTATCCTTCCAACGATTAAAGTTGGTGCCTATACCATCCAGCCTATCCAACTTCACAGAGTCTTGATTCATCACTTTGATTGCAGATTCTTGAGTGGACTCCATGAAAACTCAAATAATACTTTAAGATTGTTGAAACTATTGTCTATGGTCGCGTATGACCAAAACACGAAATAAAAATTGGAGAAAAATAAAAGATACGAGATGTTTGGTATTACAACTTTAAGGGAATAAAACAAGTCTATGGCGTGTTGGACACTTTCCTTAAAGTATTATTTACCCCCACTACTTACTAACCGAGTCTGTGGCAAATTACTTTTAGGATACAATAGACAAAATGAAAAAACCAAATAGCAAGTTTTTGGATTGCTTCTACAAGAAAAAAAAAAGAATGCTAAAGAGTTAGTACAAATTTGGTTGTTGCTCAACTATTTTATCTCTCTCGCATATAGCTAGGGGTGTTCATCGAATCGAATTTGAATTCTTCGACTTCCTCGAATCGAATTTAATCGAATGAAAATTTTAAACCTCAATTCGAAATTCGATCCTAATTCGATTAATTCAATCGAATTTAAACGAATTGGATTTTTCGATTTCGAATCGAATTCGAAAGTCAATCCAAAAATCCAAATTTATCGATAATGTGAATAAGGTTTGGATTCATAACATAATGTTTTTGGACTATACCCAATAAAATTCTGATTTTGTTTTTTCAAAATTACAAATTATCGACTAACCATTTTTCATTGTTTAATTTACCTAAAGACTATTATAAATTCATAACGAGCTCCTTATATAAATTTAATGAATCATTTTGTGCCAATTTTATACCAACACTAGTTACTTGATAAATAAATTTTATACTTCAGTATGAGCTATCAAACCGACAAAGTGTATATGTGTAGATAAAGAGATATAGTGTGTGTTATCATATAATTTATTATTGTAATATGATACGAAGATAAATATATGTAATATAGTGTATAAATGTATAATGTATAATGCATATTGGAATAAGAATTTAAAACAAAGGAAAAAAGTCAAAGACTATATTGTATAAATGTATAATGTATGTTGTATAGTGTATGTACACAAGTTTTGTACTTTTCCATACAATGGATATGGCTGGTGGAATATTCTTATAGATTATTTCACCACATGCCCTCCACGTGAGACTGTAAGAGCGAAACAGTTTTACCGAAATATATTTTTTAGCACAAAAAATGATTATTTGAATATGGTCTAAAGATAAAAATTTGAAGTAATGTAAAATGTATTTCATATACTATTAAGTATAATCATTTCTAACAAAAACTAAAAAAAAACAAGAAGGAAAGAGCATAAATTTATAATTTTACATTTTCATTTAAACATTAGTGTTTTATTCATTTATATATATTATAAATGCAAGTGTATAATTTACATATATACAATAAATAATTATGTATAGTGTGAAATATATGCATATAAATTTCGAATTGAAATACGAATTCGAATTGAAATAAGAATTCGAATTGTAATACTGAATTCGAGATCGAAATACGAATTCGAATCGAAATAAGAATTGAATTGTAATACGAATTGAATCGAAATACTAATTCGAATTTAGTCGAATCTCACCTCGAATTAGGATTTTGAATAGAATTCAAGAAAAACCTCAATTCGTTATTCGATTCAAATATTCATATTCGAAATTGAGTTGATTTGAAATTCGATTCAAATTCAAAAATCCTAATTCAAAACTAAAATTCGAATTCAACAGAATCGAATTTTGGATACATTCGAAAAATGAACATCCCTTGATATAGCCGTGTTGATGGATTTAATAATCACCAAGATTACACCCATTTGATGAGTTGCAACTTTTCAAGAAATGATATGACTTTTCCATTCGGTGCACTTCTCCAACGGTGAGTTGTAACTTTCAATAAAAAATGAGAAGTTTTGTCGGTTCCTTAGTGCCACGGTTTTGAGGATTGAGCAACAAATTCCAATTTTATTTTCTTTTAATGTTTCTTGCATTAGAATCTCAATTCTCAAATGTAGTCGTCATGAGTTTGACTCACTTAGCTGACATTATGAGTTTGACTCACTAATATATCACAACTACTTTCAACAATCGCAAATCTATCACTTGTTTTTTTGTGTTCCTGGGTGACTCTCTCATTTTTTGGAAGAGTAAGAAACAAGCATGTGCGGATCTAGGGGGCCCACTTCGGCCCCCGCGCACCCCAAATTTTTTTTATCCCGTTATTTTTAGTGGAATTTGTTTTTTTTTTAAAAAAAATTATATGTTTTTCGTAAAGGGGAAAAGTTTTGGGCTAGGAGTAAATGGTGCGGCTGGCTACGTCCCTGGAAACAAGATGTGGTTTCTAGATCTTCTACAGAAGTTGAGTATCGTGCCATGACAACTATGCATTGATATGTTGGTTACGATGGTGTTTCTTTGATTTCAACAGTTGTAATTATCCCTAAAATTTATATACTTACTTCATTTGTTATTATTATTACTTACAATATATTATTAATATTATTAATTCTCTTTTTTTAAACTTTCAAAGGGCGATAGAGAGTTAGAATGAGACTCAATCACTTGTGTGCAATATTCCTTCTATTATTCAATAACTTGTTCTCTAAACGAACAATCCGGTTCAAGACTACAGCTTAAAATACGGAACTCAACATTGGGAAAAAAAAAGGCAAAAAGTTGTATAGAACCGTCTTATGGATCTTATTAAAGTAAGACAGATCTCCCATGCCTAACTCGCCCGCGACCCGCCTGCATATAAAAAAAAAAAACTGCAGCTGGATACAAGTTGTGAACGCTCGGCCCGCCCGCCCAAGTTGTCCGCCCCACCCGTGACCCGCCTGGATGGTTGGATCCGCGTGCTTCAAAAAATTAACAAATTTGCACTAAGCGGGAATTGAATCAGTGTCCGCACAAGCAATGTGAGCTTCTACCGCTAGACCACTAGTGCTTGTTGTGCATATTTAGTATAACCATGAGTATAACCATGAATATAAAGCTTCATTATCATACCTTCATTTTAAAAATTTAAATTCTCACGAATACGAAATGATATTTTATCCAGAAAATAGTGATACTTTTGAGTAATAAATATGATACTTTTAAGGTGAACATTGATACTTTAATTTTTACATATTCAAAAATAAGATTTTTGATATACTCATTCTAGTCTCATAGCTAATGTTTTTACATTGAAAAAGCGATACTTGTCTTGGAAATAGTGATACATTTGATATTAAATATGATACTTTTATGATGAACAATGGCATTTTAAAATTTTAAATTCTCCGAATAAAAAGTAATACTTTATCCGAAAATAGTGATACTTTTGAGTAACAAATATGATGCTTTTAAGGTGAACATTATTCAAAAAATATTTTTTATGTACTCATTCTAGTCTCATAGCTAATATTTTTACCATTGAAAAACTAATACTTGTCTTTGGAAATAGTGATATTTTTGATGTTAAATATGATACATTTGTGATACTTCAATCTAATGATTTTCAAATATCGATTGTATTAAAAACAAACATGATACTTTATCTCAAAAAATGGATACTTTTACTCATAAAAGTGGTACTTTTAACTCTGTCATATTTTTTTTTTTCACATCTTGAATTCATACTTCGTGATTTATTTACAAAAACATGATACTTTATCTCAAAAAATGGACTTTTACTCATAAAAGTGTTACTTTAGCTCTGTCTTATTTATTACTCACGAAGGAAAATAAATAAGACAGAACTAAAGTAACACTTTTATTTTTTTTTTTTTTTTTTTTTATTTTTTTTGCTCAAAAAGAAATAATAAAAGTGTTACTTTAGCTCTGTCTTATTTATTTTTCCTTCGTGATTTAAAGTATCATGTTTTAATATAGTCACAAATTAGAAATGAAGGAAAGAAGAAAAATAAAAAATAAATATGATATAGTTAAAGTAACACTTTTATAAGTAAAAGTATCCGTTTGATGAGATAAATTATCGATTTCTTAATATAGTTACAAACTAGGAACAAAAAGGAGGAAAAATAAATATGATGTAGTTAAAGTAACACTTTTATATGTATCCATTTATTGAGATAATGTATCATGTTTTTTAATAGACTTGGGTTCGATTCTTGGCCTTTACATTTATAAGCATTTTTAATTTTTCTTTAATTATCGGTGTATTTATGAATGAGTTTATATAAATTATTATACTAAAATTGCACAATAAATACTAGTGGTGTAGTGGTAGAACACCACCTTAAGTCTATTAAGGTCGCGAGTTTAATTCTGCTGTGGAGCGTTTTTTTTTTTAAATAAGAGGTGCGGGCTGGTGGGCGTGCGTTAGGTGGGGGGGCGCAGGCGCTCGTCGGGTGGGGTGGGCACGGGTGCGGGCGCGGGTTGGGTGGGGGATCCGTCTTACATAATAGGATCCGTAAAACGGTCCCTACAGAAACCTACTAAAAAAACATAAACCCGACAAACGAAACATATCTTTCTTCTTAAAAGATTAATTTATATTTGATATTTATCTTTTAAAATCTATCTGGTGAGTTCCTAATTTAGTATGCTTTAGGTTTCTACCATTGTTCTAAAAAGTGCTAGGCACTAGTCGGGCGGTAAACTGGGGCCTAGCGTCTAGGCGGAACCTGGGCGGGATTAGGCGTGATCTGGAAGGGGCCTAATCGGAAGAATAGCATAGGAGGACAAGGGAGACCTAGCGCCTAAGCGGGACTAATCGGGATTAGGCGGAGATTTTTAGAAGAGTAGTTTCTACCATCTCTTAGATTCATCCAATTTTATCACGGTACGTAATTCTTTTTAGGTAACGTTTTAATTATGGACTGCTGTAAATCTATATCTAGCTATATATGGTTTGGTTTCTTCTACAGATTATTTTTACCATCTTAGATTTACTCATTTTAATTATCGATAATTATGAAAGCCCTGAAGTTTGGGCTAGTTACAAAAAATCCAAAGATATTTCAAAATTAGAAAAAAACTCTTTTTGTCTTAAATTTAATAGGTCACTGTAATTTTCTACAAAGATCATTGTTTTTCTTTTGAAATATAAGACGGATTAAACCTCGATGGGATTTTTGCAATTCAAAAATACTATTTGTTTTTTTGTAATTAGCCCAGACCTTAGTGAGGTTTTTATAATTATATCCCTTTTAATTATGGAATGTGTTTTATCTTTTCCAACCAGTTTCTTATCCCCGCCTGCTAATTGCTATGACTTGGATTACAAATCCGTCCTTCTTTGTAGGTACTCTTTTATAATTATAAAAATCGTTGTAAATCATCAATATATATAGGTTACTTTCTTGTAGACGAAACTCAAAACCGAAACATGGACGAGTCAGAAACCTGTTACTCAAACACCAAAACCATGGAACCATCTGTTGATGTTATTACAGAAACATCTGCACATGTTGTTGCTTCAATCGATGATCTCCTGATAAACATTATCTTACGCCTCCCCATCAAATCACTCCTTCCATCGAAATTAGTCTGCAAGCACTGGAATTCTCTCATCTCTAATCCAGGATTTCTTGAATCCAATTCCGCTGTTGGCCTTTTTTTCCAATTTTGCAACGGGCCATGGCACGCGTATATTCCCTTCTCTGTCAACGAATCGCGGGGCCCACCATTCGTTGATGGACTGGATTTCATCGAAAACCCTTCGGACATGAAGATTTTGCAGTCTTGCAATGGATTATTGTTATGTTGCAATGATTGGGCCTTTAACTGTCGTGTGAAATATTATGTTTGTAATCCCACCACCAAACAATATTCAACACTTCCAGTGGTTCCAAAGAAACAAAGTGGATTGAGCTTGCTTTTGATCCCTCCAGGTCTCCTTATTACAAAATTGTTTGTGTCCGAGAATTGAGATCGTGTCGGAACGAACATCGATTTCAAATTGAGGTTTACTCGTCTGAGACAGGGAATACATGGAGAATACTGGGGAGCCCTTCGCAGCCACAGTCAAGTTCAAACGTGGGGTGTATTGGAATGGAGCCATACATTGGATTAGCTCTAGTGTGACCGGAGAATCTATTTATTTCAATCCGGATAATCAAGCGGTTAAGGTAATGCCAACGCCGCCAATCCTGGATGGCGATGTTTCTACGCGCAATTCTTACTTTGGAGAGTCATGTGGTCACTTGCATTACATCGATGTCTATAAGATGACGACTGAGTTCAATGTGTACGAGATGAGGAGAGATTATTCGAGTGGTTTGTCAAATACCGAGTTGATGTTTCATATGCTGTCAGCAACTTATTTTCTATATCTACTCTGGTTCGGGGCAAGAAAAATGAGGATTCTTTCTTGATTTTGCAGATTCGACCAAAAAATTAAGTAAGATACAATTTTGTTTACAAGACTTGTGAAACCCTTTGTAACTTTGGGGTACTTACGCTTATGAATATTATTCATTCTGCCCAGGCACAAGTTTTCCGTTCAATACATTGAGTCCCTCTGTTCCGTTTAGGTTTCTAATTACATTGTTTTAACAACAATTTTGGTATACAAAGTATGCATGTTGTGTTTACTTTTTGATGTTTATTTTAGTACATAAGAGTCCTATGTTGTGCTTTGCTTTTTTGATGTTTCATTGTCATCTTGTGTTTATAGATTAAAAGTACGCTTGTGAAGTTTAGATTGTGGGATTAAGTTTCAGAATATAGCTTGGTTTGTGTTAGGTGTTTTCTTCTAGACTTTGAATTAGTATATGAAACGTTATATATTTTTTTTTACGGGGAATTCGTAGCCACAATATTTTGGGTCAAGATTTGGATAAACTCCGATTTGATGCAATAACCTTCGAACTAGGCCCGCCCGGTAAATCGCACTAAGCAAATCATTTGCGACATACTCAACTAAATGGTGTATGAAGAAGTCACCTTACTCCACTAGACCACCCAATGAGGCGTCATCGAGCCTATTTGGTTCATAGATACTTGGGATATGTTAACTAAGTGTATAACACGAACACTGCAAACCCAACATTTGGATCACATACACCTCTTTCAATTTTATAAACCTATATAATTAATTGAAAATATACAACTAAAAAAGGTAAATAACTTGGTTGGTCAATGCAATTTTATACTTTAATCCAATTTTCATAATAATAATAATAATAATGACAATATATACACAAAAACTTAAGTGAGACCATCTCACGGTGAGACTCTAATACTTTTGGATCAAAAACTAATAGTTTTGGATCAACCGCACATATCATTGTCACAAGTATGGTGTATGCCACTTGTTAAAAACTTACGATTTATCTTGAAAATTAATTTGGGTATACCACTTACCCTCGATGTATATCTCATTGCCCCTCTCTGTCGTATCACGAAGACGATGGATTTTGATATTTTTTCTTTTTTATCTTTTTGGTTTTTCTTTGTTTTTTATTTTCTTTATTTTTATTTAAATTTTAAAATATGAATATATTTTTAGATTATTTTTTTAATAACTTGATATTTTAAATTTATTTTTATTAGTTTAATTGAGATGCTTATAATATATATTATTTATAAATGTTTTACATTTCATCGTTTAAAAAAAAAAAAAAGAATCTTTCAAATATGAAATTTAAATATTATTTTTTTAAATAAAATATATAATTTTTATTACATGTGGCTTTCCCTCAATTTTAATATATGCTGGAGGTTTAAAATAGTCTCTTTTCCATAAATTTGGTTCAATCAAATTTGAAAAGATAACAAATGAGCAACTCGTAGAAAGTTAATGTTATTGTTTGACAAAACTTGGCGCCCTTCTAATTTAGAGGACTTTATCGCAAAGTGAGCCAACTTAACCGATAAAAATCAATCAAACGTGTTTTTGCTAAAAAACGCTAACAAAATGAGATTAAAGAGGAAAAGATAACAAATGAGCAACTCGTAGAAAGTTAATGTTATGGTTCAACCCAATTGAGATTAAAGAGGAAATTAAACTTACCAATTAATCGGAGAAGATGAATAATATGGAAGATATACGCATCATACAAGTCCGATAAAGTAGAATTTGCAAGAAGAAAATTATTTTGAGTGATTGTGTGTGAAATGGACGAAGGGTATGAAGAAAGTACAACAATGAGCAAATAGGCTGATTTCAAAGAAAAGCCTTTAAAACCCAAAATGACCTCGGTCGGCCGAGTGGCCGACCAATTGTTCGAGTCTGGTCAGTCGACAGTCCACCACATAGGTCGACCGGTACATGTATAATAGTCAATTTATGTCCCAATTTTGGGTTAAAAATGCGATTTTTCACCCTAAGTTTTAAAAACGCACAAATTGCAATCATAGACCATATTTGATATGCATTATGCTTAAACGAGCTCGAATTAAAGTAAAAGACTCGGCTAAAGGTTTTGTGAAAATATCCGCTAGTTGATCTTGATACGAGAACAAAGAACATATCAATTTTTCGCTTAGAAACACAATCCTTAGAAAATAGTGTCGAACCTCAATATGTTTTGTTCGATTATGATGATCCGGATTTTGAGTAATATTTATAGTGGACGTATTGTCACAAAAAATAGGAACATTTTCGAAAGAATATTTATAATCCACTAAGATTTGTTTTATCCAAAGAAGTTGAGTACAACAAAAGGTCGCGAAATATATTCGCGTTCGTCAGACAAGGATACACAATTTTGTGGTTTTGGAAATTGCCTTTCAAACGGTCGTTAAAAGTGCAAGAAAACAACAAATCGGATATTAAAAGTAATTGATCATTTAATGCAATTAATTATAGGGAGTTGTTTTGGCTCTTCAAATTTGGAAAACGAAAACTCATTCATTAAATTTAAAAGTTAAAATAAAGAACTTGTTAGAAGTAATTCTTGAAGTATGACTCTTTAAAATAAAGAATATTTAAGTCATATCTCCTTTTTAGGTCAATTTCGTTGACTTGGAACATTCAAAAAAATTTTTTTTTTTGATAACTCGGCTTCCAGCTTACGCCGACTATGTCACGAGGACAACAGACTCCGGCTCCTCATTCGCGCCAAGGTAAACGCGGGATGTGCACGGCGGCGTGTTTCGGCGGGCGACGTACAACGAGATCCTCCCAGGTAAAGAGAACAATTATGTTCGACCCCCAATCTACTAATAACGATCTCTCCCGAATCGAACCCACACGGATGCTATTCAAGATGATGAGTTCCCACCAAATCTTGGCTCGCATATGCCCGGGGAGCAATTTGATGGAGCGAGGGATATGAACCCCGACCTCCACCCCACAAACAATTTGATGGAGCAGGGATCCACTGATTACAAAGGTATGTAACAAAAAACTCAATCAACGAAAATTTGTAATGATTTAATTGATAGTGCATAACCTAGGACATATAACAAGAAACTAAACAGAAATATGTCAGAATTCTCTATTGTACACTATATATTAATTACTTTACAATGGGATATAATCTTGTTTATTAGACTTTCAAAATGATACCCGAGTTTGCGAGTGATGAGGTTGAATGTGCTTTTTCTTCTGATGTATATTTGTTTAGTGATTATGGGTGATTGGAGAAAGGTTTTGGAGAAATAGAGTTTTGATATGATGTTATGGGAAATATATGTATTAGTATACAAATGCATTGAGGAAAAAAGAAAGAAAGAAAGGGACTCAATAGATTTTAATTCATCGAGTCCCTTTCTTGTGTTTAGTTCGTGTCTTTTTTGTGTATCATGTTATCAATGTGCTTATTAGAGCTAGCAATGGGTTGGGCTGTCTCGACCCAAGCTTGTTGGACTTTTGAAAATTTTCGTCCTAGTCGGACGACAAAAATACATGGCCCAGCCCAACCCATGTATATATTTTATAACTTAAACAGTCGGGTCGGGCCAATAACTCGGGCTAAACCCGGCACATGGGCTAATCAAGTCGGCCCACAGTCTGGGAACTCTAGTACTTATGTTGTTTCTTTTTGTATGTTGTGAATTGTGGTATTTTGTATTGGTTGAATAGTGCGCCATTGTGATTCATTAAAAAAAATTAAATTAATTCAACTGAAATTATTAAATGTACATAAAATTAATTTTATTAGATGAGTTAAACAAGTCCGTTTGGGTTACCTTTAAATAAATAAAGTAGGTTCGGGTTCAAGATTTCGACATAAATAATTAAGCGATTCGGGTTTAGGTGACAAATTTAGAGGCGCGAACTCGCGGACTCAGACTTGCAAACCCGCACTCCAACCCAAATTATCACTTCTAATTTGAAATAAGGGGTATTTATAATTAAAAAATAATTAATAAGGGGCGCACAAATACACAAATACCTAATCTTGTTCTGCGATAAGGGTACTTAAGTTAAAACTGACTACCTAAGGGTAATTTTCTTAATTTACTATGAGGAAAAAACTATAAAAGGGCGCACAAATACACAAATACCTAATCTTGTTCTGCGATACTCCTTGATTGGCTTCCAGAGAAATCTCCAGCACAAAAAATACAGCTTAAATGCACCAACATGAATACCAAAATCAAAGTCTCCAGAACAGCTGGTGAGGCGCAATCATCTTCGCAAATTGTTGCTTCAATTGATGATTTGTTAATTCAGATTCTTCTACGCCTCCCAAAAGATCTCTTATTCGCTTCAAATCAGTGTCCAAACACTGGAATTCACTCATCGATGATCCACAATTCTGTCTTTTGCGCAACCCTAATCCCAATCCAGCGGTTGGCATCTTCTTGCACGGTTTGGATTTTTCGCACAATCCCGTGATTGGATATGTTCACTTTTCTGGCATGAAATCAACCAATTTCCCACAATTTAGAAAACCCAAGTTTATTCAAGACTCGTTGTACATCAAAATTGTGCAGTCTTGCAACGGGCTAATTCTTTGTTCGTGTATTCGGACTTGTGAGACATACTATGTGTATAATCCGACCATCAATAGATCTTCGACACTTCCAAAATTAGACGGAGGAGGAATACATGAGATGAACTTGGCTTTTGATCCGGCCAAGTCTCCTCATTACAAAGTTTTCTGTGTCCGAAGATTGGAATTGGATGGGCCAATGTATCAATATCAGTTAGAGGTTTACTCGTCGGAGACAGGTGGTCCATGGAGAAAATGTGGCGAGCCCTTCATAGGGCAAGCCAATTTCAGTGATGGGGTATATTGGAATAGGTCCATTCATTGGACCAGCTATGGACTTGGAGATTCTCTGTATTTCAATATTGATGATCAGATGCTTAGAATAATGCCAATACCGCCTATTGGTGGAAATAATTATTATTTTGAAGTGGGACGGCCATGCACCACCACCCATAGAACCCAGAAAAGAGCTTTCGATCGATCGGTCGGGTTAGAGAGAGAATTTTCTCCCGTGAAACCTCTGCGGCGCCTGGCCTTCCCCGAGCTCGATTCCTTGTATTTTTCTTCAAATTTTGCAAAATCTTTTGTTCTCTGCATTCGCGCAAGACCGAAACCGATCAATTCTAGTCGAACGTTTTTCGATTTCACCACACAAATCGAAATGCAAGCTTTGAACAGGACCAGTCTTTGTTCATTCGTCTTCCTCCTTTGATTTTCTCGGATCTCTCACCGTTTATGGAAGTTTTCTCGATCCTCAAGCTCACCTAAACATGGGCGGGGAATCGAGTTACTTTCAAAGAACCTGGATGCATAAAGATTCCGGATCCGAAACCAGATCGAAAATTGCTAAAGGCATCTCGCATCCACTGTTCACTTTGTTCTTTGATGAATTTTGAAATCAAGTCTGGATCTCTTGATCTTGCCGCAAGTGGTTCCCAGGCAACACTTGCGGAGGATGATCCAACCTGGGTCGATTTCGATGGGGCCCTCTTACCCCATCCATCTGAAAAATCACCGCACTTTGAAGATGCCGAGAAGGTGTTTGATGAAAAATCCAAGAAAGTTCTGCTGCACAAGCAAAAGCTCCCTGGGTGGGACTTTTTTTTCGACAATCGAACACCGATCTTTGGATACAAGCTCAATCACGTGAAGCCAGGTGGGAAATTCCGCCGTTCGACGCGAAGATATCGGCGATGTTAACAAATCGGTTGGGTATTGCTTGGTTGGATATTTTCCAACCAGGCACTGGGGAAACAAGTCACGATGGCGCTATGCAAAACTTGAAAGTCCCTTTGATTATGTTCCCGACATAAGCGGATGGATGGTGTTCAAGTTCAAAACCGAACACGACAGGGACATGGTGATTCGAGGAGGTCTTACTCGATTTATGGCCGTCCCCCCGCATCAAGCCACTTCCAAAGTTCTTTAACTTTGGGGATGATGATATCAAATCTGTCCCTGTTTGGATTAATTTTCCCATTTGCCTTGGGATTTCGGAATGAGAAGGCACTTGAGAAAATTGCATCCTCGTGGGCACCCCAATTACCACCGATCGTCTTACCCGCACAAAGGGGAAGATGGAATATGCCCGAGTATTCGTGGAGGTGGATGTTTGAAAGAGCTTGCGGATCGATCAACATAATTGCAAAAGGCTACTCCTATGACCAGGAGGTCATTTATGAAAATGAGCAAAATTTTGTTCCAAATGCAATCGCATTGGACATTCATCGTTAATGCTTCCAATCAAAGGACTCAAAGAATAAACAATAAAGCAACAAAAGAGTCAAGAATAAGGAGCCGCATGATCTTGGAGGTCAAGAACAAGGAGCATGTCAGTTCTAAGACTTCATGATCGGGTAAATCGTGACCCCCACCGTTTGCGGACAAATTGAATACCAACGAGGCGTCCGCTCGGCTACAAAGCGCAGACAAGGATTGAGGAAAACAAGTTCCCTTGATTCATCAAGCACCCCAAGTCTCGGGACAAGGACATGGGAGAGAAGGCTCCGATTGCCACCATCCAAAAGGCGTAACGCCTTCGTGAAGTATCTCACTTGGCTCAGAGGATACTGAATCCACGTCTTGTGTAAAATCTCACAATTCAGGTAAGGCCCCACTTGAAACTCAATACTCTGATTCGGACAGTCCTGATTTAGATCCCCCATTTATACCTGTTGGACGGAGGAATCGTGGTGCGAAAAACATGGGGACTTCGTTCCCCTTCTTTGGCGAAGGACCGGGTCCTTCATAGGGCACTACGCGGGCGGCCCTTAAGAATAAGGGGGCTGACCTCGGTTTTAAATGAGGATTGCCTCATGGAATGTAAGGGGTTTTAACTCGCCCCTTACTCAAGATGAGGTTTTCCGCCTCATTCGTGATCATGCATTAGATGTACTGGGCGTTTTGGAAACAAAAGCTAAGCACCAAACCCTTTCTAAATTTGTGGACTCTCGTTTGAAAGGTTGGTTGCATTGTAATAATTTGAATGTTGCTAATAGGGGACGTATAGCAATCTTTTGGAATCCCAGCCGTGTTTCTCTTGATATTATTGAGCTCCTGCCTCAAGTAATCCATGCTTTCATTACTTGCAAGATAAGTGGCAACCGATTCCTTGCTAGTTTTGTGTATGGTTTTCATTCGAAAGCAGATAGAGTTCCACTATGGGCCAACCTTGTGCACACAAGAACTATATATTTCGACCACTGGCTTTTGTTGGCGACTTCAACTCGTCCTCAAGTCGGATGAAAGGAGGAACAGTAGTGTGGTCTCCCATATGAAATAAAGGACTTTGAGGAATGTTGTTTCGAGTTGGGCATCTCGGATCTTGATTTAGGGCTATTCTATACTTGGACAAACATGATTTGTTTTGGTCCAAGCTTGATCGTGCTATGGTTGACCATAATTGGATACTTGCTTGGTTTCAACTCGGCGGTCGAATTTCTACCATCGGGTTCATCGGACCACTCTCCTTGTGTTGTGTCTTTATTTGACACGCATTTCGGAGCAAAACACTTGGAGATTCTTTAATATGCTTTGAGCATCATGATTTTCACCAAGTGGTACGGGGATGGTGGCAATCCCACTACCGCGTGGAAAACTCGGTTTATTCTTTGCCAACAACTCGCGGATCAAGGACAATCTTAAGGCACTAAATGAAAAGCACTTCTCCCACATTTCCTCTCGTGCCAAACATGCCAAGGAAAAGCTGAAGGAAACGCAAAAATTATTTCACGATTTTCCGCATGATCTGGAGATTAGATCTCAATTGTTGGAGTTGAGAAAAATTCTCTCTTTTTCAAAGAAAGCAGAAACTCTTCTACCAACAAAAGGCAAAATGCAATTACTTGATTCAGAGTGATAAATGCACCAGATTTTTTCACTCTATAGTCAAGAGGAATGCCAAGAAAAACTTTATTGCATCTATTGTTCGCGATGATGGTAATCCAACGGTCTCTCGAGGACAAGTTGCCTTGGAGTTCATTGAATTCTATAAACAACTCCTTGGCACAAAGCGAGAATACTCAACCACCGGATCCGAGAGATTATGGGAATGGGTCATTGCTTGATGAAACACAAGTGCATCGATCTCATCAAGCCCATCACAAACTCGAGAGATTTTGGATGCCCTTCGGGACATGGGGACGATCGCTCTCAGGGATCCGATGGTTATTCATCCGCTTTCTTTAAGAAAGAGCTGGACTACCGTCGGTGAAGGTATGTATGATTGTCGAGGAATTCTTTTCATCCGGTGTTTGCTTAAGCAATGGAACCACACTATTCTTGCCCTCATTAGAAGTCGACCACTCCTCTAAGGTTGGCGACTTGAGACCGATCGCTTTCTTTGCAAAGTAATTTACAAGCTCATTTCCAAGATACTTGCAAAGAAGAATGGCGACGCCCTTGACCCCATTATTGATGGAGCTCAAGCCGCTTTTTGTTAAAGGCGCAACATGGTGGAACACATCCACCTTATGCGGGAATTACTCGACATAATATAATCGTAAGCGGACCGCGCTAGATGCACTATTAAGATTGACTGCGTAAAGGCATTCGATTCAATCTCTTGGGACTTTTTGAGAGATGTTCTTATGGGGTGGGCTTCCCCCGTCTCTTTGTATCGTGGATAATGGAATGTGTTTCTACCACTTCATATTCCTTATCCATCAATGGCGGCACTTATGGGCTTTTCAAAGGGCAAAGAGGATTGAGGCGGGACCCCCTTTCCCCTTACCTCTTCGTCATTTGTCTGGAATATTTGTCGCGTTTGATCAACAAGAAAACCACAAATACGCACTTCAACTATCATCCAAAATGTGGACCATTGAACATCACCCATCTTGCCTTCGCAGATGATCGATGCTTCTTTCTCGTGGGGACAGATATCTCAATTCAAATCCTTATGGACTGTTTGAAAGATTTTGGGCTAAAGTCGGGCTACTGAGATGAATGTACTCAAATCGAACATCTATATGGCGGTATCGGTGAACGCGAGATGGAGAAATCTTGGAATTTTCCCAACTTGTTCGGGGAACAATGCCATTCCGATATCTTGGCGCCCCACTTTGCGCAGAAAGATTGAAAGTTGTTTACTTTGAGCCACTCATGGACAAAATTCGTTCATACATAAATGGTTGGAGTGGCCCAACTCTATCATATGCAGCGAACGGAGCTGATTCGCTCGGTCCTTCAAGGAGTTGCAAGCTTTTGGATCTCCATTTTTCCCCTTCCTGATCAGGTTAGGAAAAATGTTATCAAATTGTGTCGTAATTTTCTTTGGGGCAGCAAGAAAGCTTGTGTGGCCTGGAAAACATGTTGCTTACCAAAGCATGAGGGTGGCTTGGGTCTCCGTGATATCAAATCATGGAACCACGCTCTTTTGGCCAAAATCTTGAGGAACATTCATGCCAACAAGCAAACTCTTTGGTATCGTTGGATACACCACTATTATTTAAGGAACAGATCGATATGGGACTGGAATGTGCATACGTCGGATTCTCCTCTTATTAAAAACATCCTACGTATACGAGACCGACTTATTGATACATGTGGCTCTCAACAACCAACCGAAAGCGTAAGATTGAATATTCGAGTACGAGATTGCCATCTAAGTGCACCGGACGCTTATGAAACATTTCGCCCCCTACGGCAATAATGTTTGTTGGAAAAGTGTTATATGGGGTCCTTCCATCCCCCTAAACACTCTTTCATCATGTGGCTTTGCAGATACTTGGTCGTCTTAAAACCAAGAACCGTCTTGGTTTTATGGATATTGAAAATGATACTGCGTGTTCTCCAAGGGGAATAAAGCAAAGAGTCAATTTACCATCTTTATTTTGAATGCACATTTTGTAAACAGTGCGGGACGCAACTCGGCAATGGATCGGCCTTCATAGACAAATGGGTACACTCGGGAGCGCACTCAAATGGCTTAAGAAAAAAGCAAACGGGACAGTTTGGCAAACCGAAAAGTAAGAAGACAAAGACTAGCTTCCACCGTCTACCAAACTGGAATGCAAGGAACCGGTTGATATTCGAGGGTGAGACACCAAGAATAGATTCGATCATCATCAAGATCGAACACAGGTGTATAAAACTATTTTTGCTTTATACCCCATGTTCGAGTCGATTCGAGAGGCATGCTTTAGACTTGGCGCTAGGTTTATTTATCTTGCGTTCCCTTTGATATGTAATATGAACTTGATGTAGGAGCCATTGCTATGGTTCCAAACTCACGTTGTATAACCCGGGCTCGCCGAGTGTATGTGTTCTTTTGATCAATATATTTCACATTTACCGATCAAAAAAAAAAAAAAAAAAAAAAAAAAATTATTATTTTGAAGTGTCTTGTGACCACTTGCATTTCATTGTTGAGACCATTTATTCACCAATAGTGTTTAATGTGTATGAGATGAGGACGGATTATTCTGAATGGTTTGTCAAGTACCGAGTTGATCTTTCACCTCTTGTAGTTGCTTATTCTGGGATGACTCGGAGTAATTTAAGTCCGGGGACTGGAGCTCAGTCCGCAGCAGTTATGATATATTGTCTCTGGTCCGGGGTGAGAAAGAAGAAGATTCATTCTTGGTTTTGCATAGTCCGGGAAAAGCCATTCGATATAACATTGTTAGTCAGACTTTCGAAACAATATATGAGTGTGCGGGTGGTGAGGTTGAAGGTTCTTTGTACTTTAGTTGTTCAAATGGATTTCAATACATTGAGTCCCTTAGTTATGTTTAGTTATTGATGTTTGCCAATTACTTGTGGAGTTTGATTCGAGTTTAAATTCCAGCAAAATTTGGATTGCATATCTGTCAAATTATCCCTAGTTATTGTCATTGTCTTAGTTGTTTCCTTCAAGACCCAATCTTATTTTAGCAGAGTTAATTAATTTGGTCCTAGATACATGAAAAGCTTTTCCTCTATTGGAAGGACTGTTATCATTTTAGCTGCCAAGATAACTATCTGAAATTGTTCAGTTGAAACATGAAAGACTCTAAGAGGCTTGAGTTTCTAATTTAGAATTCAATATCCTTCATCGTGTTCTTATAATAGAAAAACAATGAGAAGAAAAAGAAAGGAAGATGACAAAAGTTACTTTTTACATAGCTTGCATACTTCAGTTGCCTTAGATATCAATTCTATATTCTTTCAAGTTTGTTGATTTTTGTATCTCTTCCAGTTCCAGGTTTCCTTTAGCAATCCGTTGGATCAACCGAAAAATGAAAGATAATATTTAGACGACTATGATGTTTTATTTGATATTGATTGTCATATTTGCAAAACTACATGCTTTTGCATAATCATCTGTCCTTAAACATTCAGCATGCTATTAGTTGCATATATCAATTCGTTTGGGAATTGGATTCAGCTGTTTGGGTCACATCTAAATTGACATTAGATTGTAGCATTTTTGGGCCTTTTTTGGCACTGATTTTGGTTCATGCACAGTTTATGGTCTTTGTTTTAGAAAGGTAATTGCAGTGTTCTGTTTTTCATCCTTTTCATGTCTAACTTTTATTTCTTTGACTTATTGAAAATTTGTATTTCTCTTCAAACCAGAATGTGATAGATATAGGATAGGTACTCTTCTTTCAAGAAACTTGGTTCTACTTTGTTTATTTATTATTATTATTATTATTATTATTATTATTATTATTATTATTATTATTATTATTATTATTATTATTATTATTATTTTTGGTAAAATAGCTATAATGTGAGAGGCCTGCATTATTCCCGAAATTCATAAACTTGCTTTACTGGAGCTGTTGTTATTGAAAGGTTTTCTTGTTTTTATGTTGTAGTCACAATTTGGATTTTGCATTGGTTGTTTACTCTTGGGATCTTTTGTTATTCGTTGTGCAAATTAAATTACCACCCATATTTTTTTATACACATTCATGTTTTTGTCCCATACTTGAAGTACTTGCTTGATGGGTGTGTTCGAGGTCTTGTAGACACTCAAGGTACAGAAACTGGCGTGCTCAGAAGAAGAAGAAGGCTAAGCTTCACAATAAAACTAAAGACAGAGATGGTCCATTATCTCTTTAATTGTGGCATCTCCGGGCTTTGATATTGTCGTCTCTACATAAATGTGTTCTCTATGATACTGGAAGTTCAAATTTTCAGGAAAGATCGATTTTCTATTTTGCTATTCAAAAGATGCACCTTTTCTTCTTGCCTTACGTGGAAATTCAAATATCTAGCCATGTTCTGACATGCACATTGAATCATATGTTCATTTGGATGTTTCGTGTACTTAGAAATAGAGTTCAATTGCTAAAAGTTTCTCATTTCCTGTTCTGCAGCTTTGATTGAGTAAATATGCACTATCATTCTTTACATGTGGTAAATTTAAATTTCTGGGGGTGGAGTGAGAGTCGGGGAATATGTCATAATGGTTGAGTTTCTGTATGTTTTATCAGGGGTTATGCCATTTTCAGATTTTTAGGCATCATATGGTCTGTCTAACTATGTAGTAGCTCAAGTTTTCTGCTCAGTGTTTCTATTTAAGATTGCTCATTTTTCTTCTCTTTTTTGGAGTAGTTATGTTTTTGCTGTTAATTATGGCTATGATGGCCATCCATTAGAGGAAGTGATGATCCCAGCGCATTAAGTTCCGTCAAGCCAACTAGCTAGTAGCTGAGGTAAAATATAAGGTGAAATCTAACCTCAAGGAGGTTTATGTAATTTTGGAACTTTGGTTTTTTTGTAACTACCCTAAACCTGATAAGTAATGTTTGTAATTATCCCATAAAAGAATTATAGTTTTAAATAAAAAGTATTACACGTTTAAAAGAAAGTTATTACATGTTGAACTACAAAATATACATGTTAAACTAATATAAATATTAGAGTTTTAAGTGAAAAGTATTACACATTTTAGTGGAAAGTATTACACATTTTAAATATTTAAGTGAAAAATATTACTTGTTGAACTACAAAATATCAATCATCTTCAGCACCATTTTTAACAATGAATATCACTAATAAAAGTGCTACCTTATTACTCGAAAGAATTACTTGTCTTAAAGTATTACTTTTTCTCAAAAAATATTATCGGAATATTTTTGGCGAATAGTTGACTTTTTGTTGACTCGCGTCTTGTTGACCCACAAACTTTGTCTTGGATTGACCGACCCGACTGTCACACCCCAATTTTTACATAATAAAATTAAATAGCATCCGATAAGGTACAACCAAAATTATTCAAATACTTAGGTTCATCAAGAGATACTACTGTTGAATTATAAACTTATTTTATAATTAATTGTGGTAGTTGAGTTTTGTAGTTGATTTTAGGTTGTTGGTATGGTAGAGTGAATGTGGTAGATGGAAATAAAAGATGACCATTGGATTAAGGTTGGTGAGAATCAATCTTAGCCATTGATTTAGATGAAGTTTTAGTATAAATAGGGGGTGTTGTTGGTTCATTTTGTATCAAGTTAAGAAGAAAAAAAAGTGAGTGAAAAAAAGCTTCTAAGTAATATTTGAGTTTGAGTGAAGTTGTGGTGAGGTGTGTCTTGTAATATTTGAGTGATCAATAAAATTATGTCTTTTGAGTGGTAAATTTCCAACAAAGTGGCATCAGAGCCACGGTTGTAAAATCTCGTGAAATTCTAAGTATGCTCTGTGGTTGCGGCTTTGATCGATCTTCCACATCGAAAAAAAAATTTTTGAGATTTTATACATAGTGAGATCGGGTTGAGAGTATTGAGTTAACTCATAGAGTTGACCAAGTCAAGTTGATAGTTGACTGCGAGTTGACCAAGGGTTGACCGTTGACCAAGTAAAAAAAAAATCCAAGATTCTTTTTCAGTCCATTTGTTAGTTAGAATCTTCAATTCACATGGCGAGTGTGGCATCATTCCAAGTTCCACAACTTAAGGAAACGACTTTGAAAACTGGAGTATCAAAATGAAGGCACTTCTCGGAGCACATGACGTATGGGAAGTCGTGGAAAAAGGCTATGAAGAGACTAAAGACGAGTCAACACTATCCTCTACTGAGAAAGGATAGTTTGAAGGACTCGAGAAAAGAAAGCAAAAGAAGGCTCTCTTCCTCATCTACAAGCTTTAGATGATGATGGCTTTGAGAAAATCTCAAGTGCTACCTCCGCTAAACAAGTGTGGGATAAACTTCAAGTCTCTTATAAGGAGAAGAGAAAGTTAAAAGGTACGACTACAAACATTGAGAAGAGAGTTTGATTCACCGCAAATGAAAGAAGGTGAACTTGTTTTGATTACTTTTCTAGAGTTTTAACCGTTTCTAATCAACTAAAAAGAAATGGTGAAAAACTAGAAGATGTAGTCATTATGGAGAAAATTTTACGATCTTTGGATGCAAATTTTGATAGTATTACAACTATCATCGAGGAAACTAAAGACCCGAAACTATGACAATTGAACAACTCCTTGGTTCACCGCAAGCCCATGAAGAAAAGAAGAAGAAAAAGGGTGTTGCGGATCAACTCCTTAAGACAAGTCCCAAACCAACCAAGAATGAAGAAAACTTCCACAATAATAGAAGTCAGCGTGGAAGAGGTCGTGGACGAGGTTGGAATTCAAACAATAATTTCAATAACAACAACTATATGCGAGGAGAAAGTTCCACAAGAGGTGGAAGAGGAAATTCATACTCGAGGTATGATAAATCTCAAGTTCAATGTTATAATTGTCAAAAGTTTGGTCATTACGCCAGAGATTGTAGAAATCCCAATACTCGAGTTAATGAGAGAGCCAATTTGGTGGAAGAAAAGAAAGAAGATGGTGCTAATGTTTTGCTTCTAGCACGAAACGATAATCGGTGAAGGTCAAGATGACACATGGTACCTAGATACAGTGCTAGCAATCATATGTGTGGGAGACGAACAATGTTCGTAGAACTTGATGAATCTGTAAGTGGCAATGTCTCTTTCGGTGATGATTCTAAAGTAAGCGATAAAAGGAAAAGGTACAATCCTTATTCGCTTGAAAGATGGGAGGCAT
Organism: Rehmannia glutinosa; assembly: GCA_016081115.2. NCBI lineage: Eukaryota > Viridiplantae > Streptophyta > Magnoliopsida > Lamiales > Orobanchaceae > Rehmannia > Rehmannia glutinosa. The sequence continues at coordinate 341,620 of JABTTQ020002831.1, forward strand.
CAATTTATTTCTAATGTTTATTATGTACCCACCATGAAAACAAATATTTTGAGTCAGGACAACTCTTAGAGAAAGGTTATGATATTCATTTGAAAGATAATAACCTTTCTATAAGAGACAATATGAATAACTTGATTGCCAGGGTACCCGTGTCAAGAAATAGAATGTTTCGCTCAACATTCAAACCGATGTAGCAAAGTGTCTCAAGATGTGCTATAAAGATTCATCATGGTTGTGGCATCTAAGATTTGGACATCTCAACTTTGGAAGACTCGAGTTACTATGCAAGAAGAATATGGTGAGAGGTTTACCTTGTATCGCCCATCCCGATCACTTTGTGAAGGATGTTTACTTGGGAAGCAATTCAGGCAAAGCTTTCCAAAAGAGTCAAACTCCAGATCCCAAAAGCCACTTGAGCTCATACATGCTGATGTTTGTGGTCCTATCAAGCCAAATTCATTCGGTAAAAGTAATTACTTTCTACTATTCATTGATGATTTTTCAAGAAAAACTTGGGTTTATTTCTTGAAGCGAAGTCGAAGTGTTTGAAGCATTCAAAAAGTTTAAAGGCGGTGGAGAAAGAAAGTGGTCTTCACATTAAAGCCATGAGAACGATCGAGGATGAGAATTCACTTGAAGGAATTCCAAGAGTTTTGTGAAGCAAATGGAATTCGACGACCACTCATCTTGTTCCCAGATCCCCCCAACAGAATGGAGTTGCAGAAAGAAAGAATCGAACCATTCTCAACATGGTACGAAGTATGCTCAAAAGCAAGAAAATGCCAAAGGAGTTCTGGGCAGAAGTTGTGGCGTGTGCGGTTTATCACAAATCGCTCACCAACAAAAAGTGTGTGGGGCAAGACACCACAAGAAGCATGGAATGGGAGAAAGTCGGTATTTCTCATTTAAGAGTTTTTGGAAGCATAGCTCATGTACATGTACCGGATGAACAAAGAAGCAAGTTGGATGATAAAAGCGAGAAGTTCATCTTCATCGCCACGACAATAACTCCAAAGGCTACAAACTATATAACCCCATCAATGGAAAGATAATCACCGGTCGAGATGTTATCTTTGATGAAGAAGGCGAATGGGATTGGGGTACACATGCCAAAGATTACAACCGTTCTGAATTGAAGATGATGAACAAGTAATTGTTGAGCAATCGGAGAAGAACCCATTACACCACCAACATCACCGTCATTTTCACAATCACCACCATCTTTCCTAGTTGAGAGAAATGAAGAGCGTACAAGAAGTCCGGAAGAGCTCTATGAGGTAACCCGATAAGCTCGAAAATCTCACCCTATTTTGTTCTTCACAGATTGTGAGAGCGATGAACTTTGAAGAAGCTACTCAAAATAAGAAATGGGGAGATGCAATGGATGAAGAAATTAAATCCATCAAGAAAATGACACTTGGGAGCTTACTCAACTTCCCAAAGGTCATAAAGCAATCGGTGTAAAATGGGTGTACGAGGTGAAAAAGAATGCCAAAGGAGAAGTTGAAAGGTACAAGGCGAGGCTTGTTGCAAAAGGTTATACCAAAGTGGCATTGACTATGATGAGGTATTTGCTCTGTTGCACGTTTAGAAACCATAAGACTAATCATTTCTTTGGCAGCCCAAAATAAGTGGAAAATACATCGATGGATGTAAAGTCAGCGTTTCTTAATGGAGTACTAGAGGAAGAAGTCTACATTGAACAACCAATGGGCTATGTGGTTGAAGGACAAGAAGCTAAAGTCTTGAAGTTAAAGAAAGCTCTCTACGGATTGAAGCAAGCACCGAGAGCATGGAATAGTAGAATTGACAAATACTTGCAAGAGAAAGGCTTCACCAAATGTCCCTACGAACATGATCTTTACATCAAGAATAAGGATAGTGATGTTTTAATTGTGCGCTTGCACGTTGATGATTTGATTTTTGAGGGAACAATATAGCTTGTTCCAAGAATTCAAGAAAGCAATGACAAAGGAGTTGAAATGACCGATATTGGGTTGATGGCACACTACCTCGGAATCGAAATCAGCGAGGAAGGATGATGGGATTTTTATCTCACAAGAAGGCTACACAAAAGAGATCCTGAAGAAGTTTAAGATAGATGATTGCAATCCAATAAACACACCAGTAGAATGTGGATTGAAATTGTGCAAGGATGATGAAGCAAATAAAGTGGATCCAACACTTTTCAAAAGCCTAGTTGGATGTTTGAGGTACTTTAACTTGTACAAGGCCGATATTCTTTACGTGATTGGACTTGTGAGCCGCTATATGGAAAATCCAACCACCACACATTTCAAGGCATCCAAGAGAATTCTTCGTTACCTAAAAGGTACAATCAACTTTGGTCTGCTTTATTCAGTTTCTAATGATTATAAGCTAGTTGGATCTGATGATAGTGATTGGGCCGAGATATGATGATCGAAAAAGTACAATGGCTTCACATTTTGCATGGGAGATCTTGCTTTCACTTGGGCATCGAAGAAACAACCAATAGTCACTCTTTCAACATGTGAAGGTCGAGACGTGGCGGCTACATCATGTGTTAGTCATGCAATATGGCTAAGGAATTTGTTAAAAGAATTAAGCATGTCACAAGAAGATCCAATAGATATTTATGTTGATAACAAGTCAGCAATAGCTTTGCCAAGAATCCGTATTTCATAATCGGAGCAAGCATATTGATACTCGATACCATTACATCGAGAATGCATTGCAAGAGAAGAGATTCAAGTGAAGTACGTGAAGTCGCAAGATCAAGTAGTGATATCTTTACCAAGCCATTGAAGTATGAAGACTTTGCAAGATTGAGAAGTTCACTTGGAATTATAAAATAAGTTTAAAGGAGTGTTGAATTATAAACTTATTTTATAATTAATTGTGGTAGTTGAGTTTTGTAGTTGATTTTAAGTTGTTGGTATGGTAGGTGAATGTGGTAGATGGAAATAAAAGATGACCATTGGATTAAGGTTGGTGAGAATCAATCTTAGCCATTGATTTAGATGCGATTTTAGTATAAATAGGGGGTGTTGTTGGTTCATTTTGTATCAAGTTAAGAAAAGAAAAACAAGTGAGTGAGAAGCAAAGCTTCTAAGTAATATTTGAGTTTGAGTGAAGTTGTGGTGAGGTGTGTCTTGTAATATTTGAGTGATCAATAAAATTATGTCTTTTGAGTGGTAAATTTCCAACACTACCTAAGTACAAACAACTAAAAGAAACATAAATTGTTTGTGTCCAGGATTGGGATTTGATTCGAGTGAGTACCAATAGCGAGTTTGAGGTTTTACAAATCGAGACATGTCTTTGGATAAAATGTGGTGACCCTTTCACAATCCAAGTGAATTTGAAAATGGAGTATATTGGAATGGAGCCATTCATTGGATCACTTGATGGCATTGGAGATTCTTTGTATTTCAATATTGATGATCAAAATCTTTGGAGAATGCCAATGCCACCTATCCTGGATGGATGGGATTGGAGAAGCAATTATTATTTCGTGAGTCTTGTGATCAATTGCATTACATTGAGATTATCGAGTCTGCAGATTCAATTTAATGTCTACGAGATGATAAGGGATTATTCGAGTGGTTTGTTAAGTACAAAGTCGATCTTACACCTATTATAATTGTAGCTATTTATCTCGGGATGACGCGGAATAATTTCGATCCGACGGATTGATACTACTACGCTTTTTCTATATTTTCCTGGTTCGAGGTGAGAAAGAGGAAGATTCATTCTTGGTTTTGCGATTCCGGGGAAAGCCATTCGATACAATCTTATTTACCAGACTTTAGAGATGATACATCGTTTTTTGGTCTTGAGGTTGAAGGTTCTTTGAGATTTCCGAGTACAAATGGATTTGAGTCCCTTTTTTGTGTTTAGTTATTGATGTTTGTTAATTACATTGTCTTTATTTTATAATAATGTACTAATATTGAGTTGTTAATTATTAAATATGGCGTTGTTTGATTAGTACTTATTAGCAGTAGTTAAGTATTGATTTCTATGAATTTTTTTTTTTTAAAGTATGAGTTTTTTTATATCTATATAGTGATAACTAGAAAGGGTATCGAATATGTAAATGTTACAAACCATTACCTTAAAGAGCTATTTGAAATTTAAAAAATTGTAATTAAGTTAAACTTTAAAGGTAAGTTTTGCAATTTAACTATAGGGATAATTACAAAAATCTCCCGAGGTTTGGGCTAATTACAAAAAATCAAGATTTTTGAAAATTGCAAAAAAAAAACCCTTAAGGTTTTATTATGTCTTACATTTATCCTTCATGGGCAAAAATATTTCAAGAAACCCCATGATATTCATAAAATATTACACATTACCCCCATAAATTTAAGGCGTAATTAAATTTGAGGGGTTTTTTTGATAATTTTGAATCATCTCCGGGTTTTTTGTAATTACCCCAAACTTCGTGGGTGTTTTTGTAATTATCCCTTTACCATAAGATAAAAAGGGCCACAATGACCTTGTCGTCTTCCACAAAGCAACCTCCAAAGACAAAAAGCTTAAAGGTGGCGCTATTTGCACCCCAATATTTAATTAATACACCACATTTCTACATACACCCCATCCCTATTTTACAAACCCATCTAATTACAAAATACACCACACCTATATTTCCAAATTTACCCTCCAAACTAAAAACCCTAACTTAAAAAATCAGCTTTTTTGGGAACAAAGAGAAATGTTTTTTTTTTTGGGGAAAAAGCTGTTTCAGCGTTTTGGAAAAAAATAGCTTTTTGGAAAAAAAAGCTAGAAAAATCAGCTTTTGAAGAAAAAAACAACTTTTTCTCGGGAAAAAAAGATGTTTCAGCCTTTTTGAAAAAAACATCTTTTTTCGGGAAAAAAAAGTTTGGAAAAAATCAGTTTTTGGGAGAAAGAGAATCAACTTTTTTGGAAAAAAGTTGTTCCAATGTTTAAAGGGGTGTATTTACTAATCGTTTTATTTTATTAAGGTATCATAGTCTTTTTAACTTATGATATTTTTGTAAATATTGGAGTGGAGTGTATTAATCAAATCTTGGGGGCCAAATAGCGCCATCCAAAGCTTAAATACCCAACCAAATTGGCTTCCCAATTCAAGCTTTCGAAGCGGTAATTTATCAACATGGAAACCAAAATCAAAATCGCCAAAGTAGCCGGTGAGGCGCAATCATCTTCTCAAATTGTTGGTTCAATTGATGATATCTTAATAGAAATTCTATTATATATACCTCCCATTAAAATCTCTTACTCGCTTCAAATCAGTTTCCAAGCACTGGTATTCGCTCATCGATGATCCACGATTCTGTATTCGGCTCATAGCTCATTGCTAATCCCAATCCAGCGATTGTCATCGTGTTGCACGGTTTTGGATTTTGAGCTTCAGTCCCCCTTTCCTTTTTTTTATATATATTTTTCGAGTTTGGTTCTTTTTGTTGAAATTGACATTAGATTGTAGGTTTGGGCCGTTAATTGGCACTGATTTTGGTTAATGCATAGTGTGATTACAAGTTTTGCTTCAATTTGGTTGTGTTGAGTGTATAGTAGGCACTTTTCAGGGAATTTGCCTTAATATTGCAAAAATGAAATGAAATTGTGATAATATGGTGAATTTTTTTGGTGTTGTCTATTTGCTCGGTGGCGCACACATGGTATGCGCCGGGCCAAGAATTGGCGCATCTCCTAAGTCGCCACTTTTAAAATTAATTTTTTGATATTTAAAGGGTGGCGCAGATTTGATCTCTGGCCAAAGATGATTAAATAAAAAAAAATTACCCAACTTGGATTGGCGTGGAACGAATGGTGTGATTTTAAAATTAACAACTGGCGCACAGAATATTTTTAAAAAACCAAAGAAACCGAGAATCATGTAAATCCCATCGATTTCTACTTCTAAATTACCATAAACCAATATTGGAACCACTTTGCTCTCATCTAATAGTTCAGCCAAGCTCATTTTGAACTTGGGTTCAACAATCCTAGCCTTAGTTTTCCCAAACCCATCAAAATCAAAGTCGAATGAATTTGAAAAATCAAGTCTCACTCAAACCATGAATCCCCTCGATTTCCTCCAAGTCAACCACTTCTTCGTGCTCCATTTCATCGGCAACCTCAATTTGAACTCGGGCTTCTTGGTCTCGGTTTAATTAACCCTTCTTTATAAATTCCTGGCGTTTCAAGGCAATGGCCTTGTCAATTTCGGGAAAAAGATCGTCACGGAGTCGCGTTCATCGTGGAAGCGAGGAATATGCTCGGTTTCTTCGAGGTCTTTGAGGAAAACGGGCCGGGTATCTTTCTTGTATTCTTCTTCTTAGATTTCGGGCTCGAAATTGGGTTGGCGTTGGATTTCTTTGGAACTTGTTGACGTGGGGCGATGGCGAGATGGCGGTGGAAGTGGAGAGAAAGGGTGGCTTGAGGATGAGATTGAATGAGGAGGTGGGTTTGAGCTTTTGGAAAAAGAGAGAGGCATATTTACAGTGTATTTAATTTCCAGATTCAGATTATTGCTTTAATTAAATTTTATTCACACGTTTTTTTTTTTAAAAAAATACTGGCGCACCTTGCAAAGTGCGCAAATCGCTAAGCTCGGTAGCTTTTTTTTTATTTAATCTTGTTGTTGCAGATTTCATCTCGCGCTACCCTTTAAAATTTTAAAAAAATAACTTTAATAGTGGCGCACATAGGATATGCGCCAATAATTGGCCTGGCGCATACCAAGTGTGCGCCACCGAGCAAATAGACAATACCCAAAAAATTTACCATATTATCGCAATTTCTTTTTATTTTTACAATATTAAGACAAATTCCCCCATTTTTCATGCTTTATTTCTGTCATTCCCTCTTTTTATTTGACAAGTTGTTGAAAATTCTTAGACAGAATTTAAAAATAATTGTGATGTCCAGGTACTTTATAAAACTGAATCCTTTACTGCAAATTCAAAAACTGATTGACTATTGCCAATACTAGTATACCACATGTGCGATGCATGGAATATAAATTTATAAAGAAATACTTTTTAGTTAGTGATAAATATTAAAACGTAAAAATAATTAAATATGTATTAAGCAACAGAGTGCCAGCAATTTTATTATAAATACTGTTGATAATAGTATGAATCTTGTTGATAATCTAAGGTGATTTTGCTTAGGAAATAATTAGGGAACTCTTTCGCCAATAAAATTGAGAGGAACTAATGTAAAATGTAAGCTTTTGCTTAAAAGAAAAAGGGGAGCGACAATATAATTATTGACAACATGATAGCACAATATGAAAATACAGGTTAGTGTTTAGTCTGATTGTGTCGTGTTCGTGGAACGATATGTTTTCAAACACATGTGATAATAACATATTTACCTGTTAATGATATGATAATCTGATATTTTGTATGTTTTTGTTTGACACGTTATAATTTCAAAAGTGTATTGTCGTGTAATATCATATCATAATTTGTAATTGCTAGCTTGATTAAACTCATCTTATCGTTATCTTGATTCGAAATATGATACAATTACATGATTTACGAAGTCTACTTAAAAGTAAATAAACAAAGACTTAATAATTCTTAATGAAAAATGATATCCTTGAAACATTTCATGTTCACACCTCGTCTATTGAAGAAGGTGTGCAAGTAGTCCCTTCAAATATTAAATTGCACTATTTTTTTTTTTGAGGAAATTAAATTGCACAATTTGGGTCAAATAAAATATAAGCAAATCTAGGGATGGAAAAATGGCCCATCTCGCCCCACTCCGTGACCCGTGGTGGGGCGGGGCGGGTATGAGTATTACCTCCGTCCCGTGATTACCCGCCCCTGTGTTATTTTTCTTATAATTTAATATATTTAATGTATATTTTACATGTATATTATATAATATAATATAGTTTTATGTATTTAATATTATATTTAACATATAGAATGACAGTTTTTATAAACAATGTGTATTTATAATACAAAATATAGTATTAAAAATTATTAATAATATAAAATAGAAGATAAAAATGTACAAAAAAAAATTCAACATGGGGCGACCCGCCCCCGCCCCGCGGCCCATGGCGGGTCTAGGTATTAAGATACCCGCCACATTGCCATTCCTAGCAAATCGCAACTACGTACTTCCATATTGTCATTTAATTGGGGCCAATAAATATATCATAAATATAAATAAATACATGACTTAGAGTCTTTTGCAAATCATGAATGACGGAAATAAATAAATACATCACCTAGCTTTATAGTTATCTTTCAGGAAAAAGAAAAAAAAAAAAGCTTTATGCTCATCAATATCTTTTTTTGAGGAATTAATATAAATAAGGGTTAATTACAAAAGAATATGAGAACCCTCATGTTAGGAATAACTACAAACAAAATTCAAAGACTTTTGAAAATTTCAAAACACTCTTTTAGATTTGATTTTGTCTTATACTTTTTCCACCATAAGTAAAAAATATTTCAAAATTCCTTTTGATATCTTCGAAAATAGTACGGTTACATCCTTAAATGTAAGACAAAATCAAACCTAAGAAAGCTTTTGTAATTTTAAAATCTGTAATTTTTTTGTAATTCGCCCAAACCTGAAGGAGTGTAATTATCCATATAAAAAATTGAAAGACGACATTTTTAGATTTAATGTTTGGAAAAAAGGCAAATATATACCAATCATAAAATTCAAAGTTCAATGTCATTAAAGTAAATTTACTTAGAGTCAATTTTATGAGTTAATATTAAATTAAAAATATTGATTATTCCTAACTTATTTTTCTTGCTATACATGTAGTTGGAAATTTAATTTTTTTAATTCACTTGTATAAAAATATTTAATAATCATGCGGATATGATTGGCAAACTATTTTGACTAATCTCATTTAGGTAGAAATTTTTTAGTTTTTTGTTTCAATTCAACACCTAATTCTATAAATCAACTTTATAAATACACGTGAATTACACTTATGGTTAAAACTTCAAACTAACATATAAATAATTGTATGCTTTTACATTGTAAAGATTAATATAAGACTAATCCATATTTGTATGGGCCAACTGTAAGTGACCCAAAGGCCCCAACAAAAATTCAATTCATAGGCCTATCAGTCCATGGCCGAGGGATAAAAAAAGTAGGATGAAAATGAAAAATAAAAATCAGATCTGACAATTGTAGCCCTAAAATGCAAATCTTCCTCCATTGCTTCGAGATTTTTCTTTCAGCACAAAGTTCTAGGGGCTCCTCCTTCTCGCCGCCGCTTCATGATTCTGAAGAGCTTATCTGATGCACGAATAGAGAAAGACGATGTAAGATCGGGGATCAATGGAACGTAAGAAACCTCCAATCAAAAATAGGGAAATTGATTTTTTCAGGTAGATGACTTCTTCGGTAATGCTTATTTTCGTTTTTATTTTTTTCGCCAAAAGATTTGTATTTCGGTTAAAAACTTTCAGATCTCCGATTTCCCAACACCAAAAAAAGATTTTAAATGTTCCAATTCTTTTCCGCCATATGTGATTTTCTGTTCATTTTTTGAGTTTTGCATTGTGATGAGAAAAACAAAATTATATGGACATTAAGGAAAAAAGTTGAGATGTATATTTGTTCCAATATACTATATTTATTTTATAATTTTATGTATTTTTCTTACATAAAATGAATTTGAAAATCCTAGAAAAAGCTGTGACCTCTCAGGTAGTTTTAAATTTATTTGTTATTTCTGAAAAAAGCTCCAGACTTATAATTTAAGCCAGTGATTTCCAATTGTTTCCAAATGCACCCATCATTACTAAAAATTAAATTTTACCTTATCCTATTATCATATAATATTAAAGAAGGCCAACCTACTTTAGAATAAATTAATATGATTTTTATGTGGGAAAGTGCATAATTTATTTTTCTTAACTGATGACAAAATTATTATTTATCATAAGTCCTAACAGATAAAGAAGAAGCACTTAAATTTGGCTATTCCACTGAGGTATGTGTTCAGGTATTATGCTTTATAACACAATACAACATAATAAATAAAATAACTGATCTTTTGATGAACCATTGCTGATTTGCGCCTTTTGAGTTGACTGCAGAATGTATTAGAAAACATGAAAATTAAGATAGCAACTTTATTTAAACTGTAAAAGATGAATGCATTGAAAAAAGAAATATTAAACGTACGTTTGTAATGAAAGATGCATTTTACCCTGAAAATATTTTGACCTATTGCCATATGCAGGTACCCTGTAGGCATCGGAGTCTTAATACCTGTACATTTTCCTCAAAGTTCTTGTGTGCTTTGGACCGGTGATGGGTCCTATTTATAACAGCAGTTGCAAGTCCGAAGGACCTAGCAAAATCTTTTCATTTGCCCAATGTTTTGTATTCAATTAAATTGGTTGGGTATTGTCAATTGTGTGTCAGCTTGGACTCATTTCAAATTTTGAATTACATTTTTTTATGCCCAACACAAATAGCTTTTTGTAATCTCAATACAACTTTTTATAATCTCAATACAGAAATATTGATTCTGATGCAATTTCAAAATTTGAATTATTTATTTATCATTATTTTTGAAACCAAATTTGTTTATAATTATAAGAGGTATTATAAAAATTAATCTTTTATATGACAATTTTAATAAATAAATTATGTAATCTCTTTTTTGCATTTCCAAGACAACACAGTCGAAATTAATTAATGAAAAGGCATGCTGGCTATGTTTCCAATACAAAAGAAGAGGTATTGCTCATATATTAATGATAGAAAAGATTCCCACGCCTGACGCCCCGCCATTTCGATATACAACTGTTTTTTCTGTTTTAATTTTTTAGATTTTCCATTTTTGGCAAGTGAGTTTTGGCGGGATTTTGCTATTTTTGGAAGACTTTCTTGCTTTTTATATATATATATATATATATATATATAAATTATATTTCTTTTTAAGAAACTTGGTTCTACTTTATTTAATTTATTATTATATTTTTTTGGGTAAAGTAGTCTTGGGGACAATATCTCTGCAATTCTTTTTAGATTAGTCAATGGCTTATAGCTTCTGAAGCAATCCAGCCCAGATATACATCTTAAATACTGAATTAAACATCTGAAACACAAAACTACATGTACCATAATTAATGAAAATTCACTACAACATAAATGACATTAGGTAACACCCAAAAAATGTTATCTAATGGCCATAAAATGTTACTATAGACAATAGGTAGACTTTTATGGCCCCGCACTTGACGCCGTCTGCTACCTATAGTCGAAGGTATCACTTTTATTAGCTTTTAGTAACACTTTTTCTAAGTGTTACATTAAGTTTTCTATTGTTAACACTTTGAAACAATATTTCTAAAGTGTTACCTACGAATCTTATGTAACACTTTTTTGTTACACTTTTTTGAAGACTCGTAGAAATACTATTTTTTGCCACAAATTAGATTCGAACCCAAGACTGTTATGTATGGAAGTGACAATTTGCCACTAAGCTAATTTGATTCTTATTATAACTTTTGCTTTGTTTTATATATATACATATATATATATATATTATATGTATATATAATATATTTTATATAATAAAGATTATATTTTATAATATATGTATTAAATTATATTATACATTGTATATATCAAATTTTTTATTGCATAGTATATAGTTTGAAAATCATATTATATTATATATTAAAGGACAAAACAAATTAAAAATATAAAAAATATATAAAATAAATTTATCGATCGATAAATATTCAATCGATAAAAATAAAAATATATAAAAATATAAAATTAATTCTTGTGAGATAAAAATGTTATAACAAAAAAAATTAAATAATAAAAAAATAATGAAAAATAATTTGAGACGGAAAAAATTACTAAGTAATTAATGACAACATCAATTTCATTGGTAATTTTTTAAAAAAGTAAAAAAATAAAAAAAAAGGTGAACGATGAAATTGGTCTCTGTTAGTAAAAATTAAAAAAAATAAATAATAATAATAAAATATATACATGCGCATTTTCCGTCAGTATTAAGACGGGATTAATTGCCTTCGTAAAAAATAAAAAAATATAAAAGCCAAAACTAAAATACTTTGTAAAAAGAAAACAAAAATTCAGTTAAAAAAACAGAGTACATGATGTCTCTAATTTTTAGGTTTGGTGACATCAATTAATTAAATACATCTTTGACATGATTTAATAATAGTTATATAATTTTGTGTTACTAAAATATAGCTTAAAAAGTACAATCAATAAAATGTAGTGTTGCCAATAGTGCTTCTTAAATAAAATGATACCAATTTGTGTTACAAAAGAAATAACAAAAACAAAGTGATACTTAAAAGTGTTACTTATATAAAAGTGTTACATATATAAAAGTGTTACATATAAGCGTTACATATTGATAAAAGTGCTACCTATTTGCGTTACAAAAGAAATAACAAAAAAAGTGATACTTAAAAAGTGTTACTTATATAAAAATGTTACATATAAGTGTTACATATTGATAAAGTACTACAAAAGTGTTACATAAATATTGTAATATAAAAAGTGTTACAAACATGTGTTACATATGTACCTTATGTAAAAAGTGCTACAAAATTTGTGTTACCTAATGTCATTTATGTTGTAGTAAAATCAAAATCAAAATCCCTAGGAAGCTCAATCATCAGCTGAAATTGTTGGCTCAATTGATGATCTCTTAACAGAAATTTTTCTACCCCTCCCCATGAAATCACTTATTCGCTTCAAACTAGTCTCCAAGCATTGGCATTACCAATCCAGGATGTCTTTGAGCACTCCTAATCTCAATCCCATTTGTTGGTATGTTCTTGCCTTGTTGCAACCTTCGGATCAATCCTTGTTATCTATATATTCCCTTCTCTCGTCAACAAATCCACGAATCTACCATTCGTAAAGCTAAAATTCCCCATATCATAATCGGAGATATTATGTTTGTAATCCCACCACCAAGAAATTTTCAACACCTCCAAAACGAGTCGGAGGAAGTGGGATATATGCGATGAGTTTGGCTTTTGATCTCGCCAAGTCTTCTCATTACAAAATTATTTGCGTCCGAGGATCTTGGGAATTGGAATTGGAAGGTTTACTCGTTTGAGACGGGTTCTTGGAGAAAATGTGGGGAGCCATTTGCACCCAACAAGTGAATTTCGAAAATAGGGTATCTTGGAACGAAGCCATCCATTGGATGAACTATACTCGAGATTGTATGTATTTTAATCTAGAATGTCAAATGCTTGATCGATTCATTGCCACCAATCCCGGATAGTCTGCAGGATTGGGAAGCTATTGTTACTTTGGTGAATTTTGTGATCACTTGCATTATGTTGAGATGTTTTGGCCGCAAATTCAATTCAACGTGCACGAGATGAGAGTGGACTGTTTCTTTACTACAAGAAAATCACAAAATAGCAACGGAAATTTTCGTCGCTAAACCCATAAAATCCTCGCTAAATGTTTTTCGGCATTAGCGATAGATTATTTCCGTCTTTATTTAACTCGTCGTTAATTCCTTAGCGACACATTACAAAATAGATAACTATCCGTCGCCAATTATTCACCAAATAACAAAATAACGACACATTAGCAACGGAAGAAATGACAATGACAAATCCATCACAAATTTGTCTTTTTCGGTCAGCAACTAGCGACGGATTATATCTGTCGCTAATTTTGTAAATTTTTTAATTTTTTTATAATTAAAAACCGTAAAACCAATTCAGTTTAAATTAGAAAAATACATTTATATAAACTATAACAAATATCAATAATAGCGAATATAATATTTGTATTACAAAAAATTCGTTCTAAACATTTATAGTTATAGAAAATGCAATACATCCAAATAAAATACAAAATATAAAATACAAATATTTATAAAGTTTGTCTAATTTGTGAATAGTTGTCAAGGAAGAGCATATGTCTCTAGCGGCACATATCCATCATCACACGTACCAACTCCGAGGCCTGGTGCATGAACATGTCATGAATCTGTTTGTCAATGGTTGAATCCCACCAATAGTGCTTCTGCAAACAAAAAAATATATTCAATTATTAATATGTACAATATATCAAATAATATATACTAAGTAAAATTCGACAATAATTTTCCTAAAAATCAACAATGACAAGGTATAATATGAAATAAACTAAAAAAAATGTATAAACATATATATTTCAACAAAATAACATAAAATAATTCCAGCAGCATTTCCCCTAAAAATTGACATGCCTGGTCACAATCTAAGCACAAACAACTCAAATATTTACCAACAGTACCAACACCATATTCATCAACATTAAGAACGTGTTTAACACACATTAAACTATTTTTTAACTAGATAATCAACAAATCTAAACAAAAAAACCAACACCATATCCACCAACATTGATAACGTATTCAACACGCATTAACTATTTCTAACTAGAAATTCAACCACTATATATTAATATGTATGAATATTAAGTTACTTAATTTACCTTGAACAACTAAAATAGTCAAAAGAGGGAGCTCTAATCTATCAATCAACAAGCTGCGAACAATCTACAAAGTTGGAACATAATATCCAACAAATGAGATTTAAAAAATAGAACAGAATCAAATTATCTAATTAGTTTCTACACTATAAAATATCAACAATTAATTTTGAGCTTTTGTTATTTGTTTGAAAGAGAATACAATTTAATCCTACTTTTAGGAAATGTTTCTTTTTCTTCTCCGAAACACAACATAAGATCTGCAGGTATGTTCGAAAATTCTGACATTCAAATTCTTGTAATTTTTGGATTTCTGCATGTGTCCATTCAAACAACAAACAAATTTCAGATATATGCTCTAAGGTCTCTTAGCAGGTAAAGCATGTAAACACTAATGTTTACCAAATCATGAGGTGCTTTAGTATTCTCTGTATTTGTTGGGAATTACAAACCACTGTTATAAAGGGATACTGATTTAGTAGAAGTATTCATTCTTCCTATTGCAAAATCTAAGTTATTCTTATTACCTTTTCTTATGGATCCATTAACATACAAACTTGAAATTAAAAATCAGGAAAGCAAACATACAATCAATTCGTTTACAGGTAGGCCTTATATTCCATATGCTTAAAACTTAAAAAATCAAAATTCTAATAACAAAAAAATTACCGTTATATATTGTTTTTAACAAAAAAATCGAAATTCTAATAACAATGCTCTTGCTCGACCGATGCTTGTTAAGTTATACTATTTAGCTACTGATATTGCTTATAAGCATGGATGATTCTCCATTCTAATTTCTGAGTTCCAGGAATCTATTAAAATTTGTAAATAAAACTTGTTGTCAATTATTTGGTAATTTGCATATGTAATATCATATGATTGCTTGTAAAAATATCAACTTTTGCATATGATAAAAAATTTGCTTGTGATACTACAACAATTTGCTTATGATACTACAACATAATGCATGTACACGCATGATATGAAGCTTATGAATAATATATACATTGCTTGTTAAGGAAAATTCCCTCATGTCAAAAATGTTTCTGATACTACACAATATTGCATATTTACGCATTATGATTTGCTTATGAAGACTACATGCATTGCTTCAAACAGTGACAGGTAGCAAATGGCCTAACCAACGACTTGAAATAATGGATGATTCACAATTTTGGAGGAATTACTGCACATTTTAAAATTACAGTATTACCGCTACAACAAGCGAAAAACAAGGAGCGGAAGTTGGGTCAAAAGCCGACTACAAAGTCAAAAGGAAAAGGCTTCGTGCAAGTGCGAGAAACTAAAGAGGCTACGTGGAAAATGTGGGGACATCGGAAACTACAATAGTCGTACATGCAAGAAGTTATCTTAAAAATGTTAGTCGATTGAATATTTGCATTTTTCCTTCAAAACTACATTTTATGAGGATGTTTCAATATTAACATGTGTGAAAGACATTGACCATTATAATATAGGAAGCTGCAAATAAAAGCAAAATTTAACCATTATAAATGCATACTCAATAAATACCACATGCAAAATTATCGGTTTATGCATATACACCTATATTAACTTACATAGCAATATTCACTTTGCTATATAAGCAAAATGTAATCACTAGAAAAACATATTTACGAATTATCGTATGCCAAAGGCAAATGTCCACGACTATACAACCAAAATTTAATCAGTATAAAATATAAATGCAGTCACTACAAATGCATATATACAACTATATTAATTTACATAAGCAAAAGTCCACTACTATAGAATCAAAATTTAATCCTTATAAATGCATATTTAAGAATGACCACATGCGCAAATGTAAAATTGAATTATTATATATTTATAACTATATTAACTTATATAAGCAACATTCCAATGCTATAGAATCAAAATATAATCATTATAAAAGCATATTTAGGAATACCACATGGAAAAATTATCAGTTCATATATGTACAACTATATGAATTAACATAAGCAACAACGCATTACTATATGGACAAAAAGTTTAATTAGTATAATTGCATATTAAACTTACATAAGAAACAATCCAATGCAATATAAGCAACATTCTAGTGCTATAGAAGTAAAATGTAATCATCATAAATGCATATTTAGAAATTATCACATGCAACAATCCATTGATGTAGAAGCAAAATATAATCATTATGAATGCATATTTAGGAAATACCACAGGCAAAAATTAATGTGATCATTATAAATGCATATTTAGAATATACACAAGCAAAAAGAGTGTGATAGGCATGCACAAAAATTGGTAATTAACATTACTTAGATCAGTTGTTATGTAAAATCTGTTCCATCAACTAAAAATTGATCCATACGAGCAGCTAGGCGAAACCCAAAACTTAATGCTTAATAGACAACCAGTAACCAAAAAAACTACTTATATAGATAAACCAAAAAAATATATATCAACATCAATTTACAACTTCAAAATCCATCACAATTCACCAAAACAACTCTATTATGAACTAGTGAACTTCTTTGCCTTCTCCAAATTTGACGCTCTTTGTTCGTTCTTCTCGTCGAGAACAATTGCAACACAATACTTTGTCCTTAAAGCCGAGATCTCAGCATCGTTCCCTTTTTCAAGACAACAATCCCAATCTTTAACACCACCACCCTTGTAAGTCTCCATGTGACGCAAGGCAAGAATGGCGCAATCCAACTTGTTTTTTGTATCCCTCTAAGGCATATGCAATCGAGTCATTGATGAATTTTGAATAAACCGGGCTTTCAACATTGCTCCCTTCGACAAAACATACTGAGAGAATATCTGCCTCTGAAATAAAAAAAAAAAAGGCCAACCATTACTTTCATAACAAATTACCATAATACATATATACAACTATATTAACTAACTAAAGCAGTAGTATACTGCAATAGAAGCAAAATTTAATCATTATAAATGCATACTTAATAATTACCACATGCAAAATTATCAGTTTATGTATATACACTTATATTAACTTACATAAGCAACAATCCACTTCTATACAAGAAACATTTAATCACTACAAAGGCATATTTATGAATTACCATATGCAAATGCAAAGGTACACAACTATAGAAGCAAAATTTAATCAGCATAAATGCAATCACTGTAAATGCATGTACACAACTATATTAATTTACATAAGCAACAATCCACTACTATATAAGCAAAACTTAACCAGTATAAATGCATATTTAAGAATGAACACATGCCCAAAATGCAAAATGTAATGATTTTATATTTACAGCTACATTAACCTATGTAAGCAACATTCCAATGCTATATAAGCAAAAATTAATCAGTATAAATGCATATTTAGGAATTACCATATGCAAAAATTACCAATTTATATGTGTACAACTATATTAATTTACATAAGCAAAAATTACCATATTCACTACGACAACCTTCCTCGAAGGATTAAAACGTCCAATAGATTTAACTAAAGCCCTAGAGTGGCTCTTGTATTAATTTGCGGGAAAAGCCACAGGAGTGGCTCTTGTATTAATTTGCGGGAAAAAGTTTCCTCTTCTACTTTGCCCCCATTGCATTGCCCTTTCACCCTCTTCACCCCATCATGCTTATTGAAATTGTCTTTCTTTCTTTTACAAGACCTTTAGCCATCTCTTAACACACAAAAATATTAACTCCGCAATGACATACACATCATAAGCATATATATTATAGAAACGAAGCAAAAAATTGTAATAAATATGCGAGAAAATAGAAAATGGCCTTATTCTTTAATGAGATCAGTTGGAACTGGAAGTACATTGGGTATTATGGCTTTAATTAAAGACATCTTATCTCTAACCAAATAGATTAGGAGAATTAGATTAGGAGAATTTTACCAGTTCTCCTAATTTCTTTTAATCTAGAGGAAATTTATAATTACAACAACCAAATAGCAATATACATATACATTATAAGCAACAACTAAAAAATACATATATAAAAACTAAAATCTTGCTCACTCATATAAATTCAGAAAAGCCGTAATTGTGAAGGACCCAAAACTTAGATTCTTTAATTGTTATTATAGAATTCCATGACCATGGAATCAAAATTCGGAACCCAAAAAACAACTAAAATCTCTAGAAACAATTGCCAAAAAAAATAATAAATAAAAAAACAATAACCGAACCTTCAGAGATTCTTCTCCCTTGTACTCGAACAAGCAAATGAACATGTGTTCAAGCGGTGGGTTCTGCGAGAAGAGAGAAACCAAAGCGAGAGCACTCGATTCGGTTGAACTACATTCAACAGTAAAAACCTTACGATAAATCGGCAAGTCGAGGGGGAAATTGCAACAAAAAGGAAGAAAGTGGGTTCTGCGAGGAAGAGAGGAAACGTGTGAGGAAACGTATTGCGAGAATGGTGGGTTCAGAGGAGGAGGAAACGTGAGAGGAAACGTTTTGAGAGAAACCCTGTAAATCCGGAACTTACCACTCCCAACAAAAGGATACGATTTAATCAGGTGTGAAAAGAGGGATTGAAATTATACCACTACCCTTAAAATTATTTAAAACAATTAAAAATAGGCCAAGAGCCAATTAAATCATGACAATTAAAAAAATATAATCAAGGATCGAGATTTGTTCTCACGTACTCACCCCAAATAGGTAGACTTACAGGATCCAAATCTATCTATCTATCTATCTATCTATCTATATATATATATATATATAGATAGATAGATTTCAAGAATTAACACATCACGAGAAAAAAAGGAAGAAACAAAATTGTAAATTGATCCTCTAAAGAACAATCTTTAGATGATCCCACCAAAACAAATGACAAACTCACAAAATCTAAAAACTGAATATTGTAATAAATTACTTGAAAAAAAAAAGGAAAAATATTACCTCGTGGTCAGCGGACCTCCGACGGGGTGAGGCGATAGAGATTAGTCGATCTTTGGCGGGATGGGGCGGCAGAGCTTAGTCAATCTAATACAGAATGGGGAAGAAGATGATGACACTACAAGAAAACAACAAAAGTGATGCAATGGATTAATTACAAATGAACCGCATAAGATCACAAAAAGAAAATGATTGATGGTAGTGGTTGGGGGTGAAGATATGGGTGAGGGGTGGACTAGAAGCGCGATGCGTCAAAGAAGGGGATAGTTTTGCTCTATGCCCATTATGTTGAAGGAAAGGGGGTGGGATTTTAGATTTAAACCTAATGACGGATTTAAAAGCCCTAATTTGTGGAAAAGGGATCGAAATATCTTACCTGGGTGACGCGGCGGGCTTCGGTGGGTACGGCCCTTGTCTTCGCCGGTGCGGCAAATGGAGGAGGGTGGTGAAACGGGAGCGCATACAGGTCGAAGAGGAGAACGAGGAGAAAGGGAAAAAAGAATATCGCCCGATTTTAGGTCACATTTAGCGGCGGATATAAATCCATCGCTAAACAAGTTATGCGATAATGTTTTACCTTTTTTTGAATTGAAATGCGATGCGTCTTTTCTTTATATTGTAGCGACGGATATATATATATCCGTATTTGAACTTCCATGATTTATTCATAAATTTAGCAACGGCAATACATCTGCCGCTAATTAAAAAAAAATTAATTTCCAAATTCATTTTAACTTAATAATTTAGCGACGAATTTTTAATCCGTCACTAATTTTTTTATAACTTTAGCGACGGATATAATATCCGTCGCTAAATATTCCTGATTTATTTATAAATGTAGCGACGGATTTACATCCCTGGCTAATAAAAAATTAAATTTTCATATCTTAATTATGTAACGATGGATTTTATATACGTCGCTCTATTGATAATATTTTTAAATTAATTAGCGACAGATGTTGTATCTGTCGCTAATTTGATAATATTTTATTATTTAGAGACGGATATTACCCGTCGCAAATATTTTTTCCCAACTTTCCAAATTTTAGTCACCTTATTAACGAGGGATTTAGATCTGCCGCTATTGATTTAATAAAATATTTTGTTTATTTCATTTCGTTGATATTCCGTCGTTGATTGATTCGCCGTCATTTGTGACGGCTTTCTTCCACCGCTAATATCCGTCGCTAATCTTCATTTGAACTATTTATTTATTTTCTTGATTTATTCCGTTGTTAATCGTCGTTGATCCGTCATTATTAGCGACGGTGAGGTCCGTCGCTAAAATTCATCGCTAATCCGCATGATTTCTTGTAGTGTTTCTGTTCTTCGTTGTTTATCTGAGATAACCGTGAATAATTTTATTCATACGGAGTGTTAATTCCGCTACACTTTTTCTATATTTACAATGGTTCGGCGAGAAGGACAAGGATTCATTTTTGGTTTTGCAAATTTCTAGAAAAGTCATACAATACAATCTTGCTTATGGGATTTGTGTAACATTTCATGAGTTTGAGATAATAAGGTTGACGATTCAAACATGCATGCCAAGGTACGAATGGATTTCAATACATTGACTCCCTTTTGTGTGATTAGTTCTTGATGTTTATAAATTACCTTGTGCTTTGTGGACTTTGAATGTGAGTTTTAATTGAAAGATTAGTATGGATTGTGTTCCTTCAAGTTATTCCTTGGAGTTGTCATTGTGTAAGGTGTTTCCTTGTAGACAAAAATCCAAGTTTAGATCCTTGGAAAGGGTTTTCCTATTTTTGCTTAACAAGAATCTATCCAAAATTACCAAGTTAAAAGAATGAAATCCATTTGTACATTTACTTATGAAATTCTTTTGTAAAATTTTCTTAGAGAAATCACTACTGTATTTTCATATTTTCAATTATACGAATGGTTAAATGAATGGTGTATTTTACGAACAAAAATGTCTACTCTTTTTTTGTTCTCTGCGTCTTTGGTTTTCCTCCTCTCGAAACATATTTATTTTTTGAAAGTTAGAAAATGCACATCTTTTTTTGATATCCAAAATTTAAATTTAAAACAATGATAATGATCTTAGATATCAAAATCGAGGCAATCTTTGGCTTTTTAGATAGCTAAAATAGCAAATTAATTTTTCTTTTTGGGGAAAATTTTTTGGGGGATTTCATTGTATATAATAGATTTTGAGTTTTAGACTCGTACAAATTGATAACCTTATAATCATGTCTCTCGACTTTGTTACCTCGGTTTTTTTAAATCTTGGACAAAATAAATCTCACAATAATCCGAAGTTGCTTCTTAGGTAGAGATGTTAAGCGGGTGGCCCCTAGCCCTATAGGGCCCGACTCTAACGGGATTTGGGCTAAACAGGCCATTGTTAAACGGGCTAACATTTTGTGAACCTAACACTAACGCTAGCAGGCTTTGTATGGATGTATTTCTAAGTCCAAATTCCATTTTCTAGAAACTTTATTGATTTTCGTGTGAGAATTGAAAATATGTTTGGTTTGTTGTCTGAATTTCTATTTGGAATGAGAATATATTTGGTTATAGTATTTTAAATGTATTTTGGACATAAGTTTGCGTGATTGTAGTGTATTTTCACCTAGATTTGCGTGTTTGGGATGAAATTTTGTTTGGTTGTCTTTTCAAAAGAATATTTCTATAAATATATGAAAATTGGAAATGACTTTATTTCTACTAAAAATTTCCTAAAACAAACATAAACTCATTTTTTGGAATAGTTGAAAAGCGGAAAACCACCGTTGAAAATACAACCATACATTCAGAGGTGGAAATATGTCAGGCTACCCAACAGGGGCCTACTAAGGGCTTCGCTTGGCTTGACCTATTTAACAATTGGGTCAGGCTCAGCCCTTTTACAAAGCCTATTTATATAGTTGAGTCAGGCTTAGGCCTTTAAAAAAACCTTTTAAGCTCAACAGGCTGGCCTATGTAAGGCCTGCATATAAAATTTATATAATATTATATATAGTACATATATAATATATAGGAATAAATAGTATAGTATAGAATACACATATGTAGTATATTTTATAAACATATTGAAGATATAGATTGTATAACAATATTACATGTATCTTATATATAAATATAATATTAGAACACTAATGAGATTTATTTTGTATTTGGATTTGTTATTGTTATGAAGTTATTGGATTTTGTATTATTATACTTATGTCCCTTGGAGGTAGAGCGTAATGGATTCTATTGTCATGTGTATTTTGTTGTTTTCATTATGAATTTTGTATTGACTATCGTGAGATAGTTCTTTGTTTTTTGTAATTTGCAATTTTTTAATATTTTTTTGAAATTGACTTTGACAAGCTTAAACAGACTTTAAATAGGCTTAGATTTAGGCTTAAACTTAACAAAGTAGGCTTAGGCCTTCCAACTCAAAGTCTGGCGTCGCTTGGCCCATTTCAACCCCTACATACATTCCAATATAGATTTTGCGTGGAATGATTTGAATGCGGGTACAAGATGATAATCAACTCATCTGCGAATATTCTTTGATTGGCTCTCGCAGCAAATTTTCCGGAACAAAAATTACAGCTTAAATACCAAATCAAACTTTTGAAGTAATGTATTGTACCCAACATGAAAACCAAAATCAAAGTCTCCGTTGAGGCACAATCATTATCTCAAATTGTTTCTTCAATTGATGATCTGTTAATTCAGATTCTTCTATACCTCCCAATAAAATCTCTTATTCGCTTCAAATCAGTGTCCAAACACTGGAATTCTCTCATCGATGATCCACGATTCTGTCTTCAATTGATATCAAGTACCGAGTTGACCTTTCACCTGTTGTAGCTGCTTTTCCTGAGATGATTCGGTCTAATCCAATCAATTTTTATATGGACTGGCGTAACCGTCCCATTTATGCTCTATGTTCTCTGGTTCGGGAGAGAAAGATGAAGATTCATTCTTGGTTTTGAATATTGAAGGAAAAGCCATTCGTTATAATATTGTTTATCAGACCTTTGAAACAATATTTGAGTTTGTAGGTGCTGAGGTTGAAGGTCGTGAGAGATTTTTGGGTCGAATTGGATATCAATACATTGAGTCCCTTTGTGGTGTTTAGTTATTGATGCTTGCTGATTACATTGTTTTTTATCGTATAATAATGTACTTGTGGAGTTTGATTGTGGGTTTAAATTCCACTAAAGTTTGCATTATCTCTCAAATTATTCCCTGTTATTGTCATTGTGTTAGTTGTTTTCTTCTAGACCTGATCAATTTTTAGTATCTGGAAGTTTAGCTGAGTTAATTAATTTAGTCCTGGATACATTAAACAGTTCATGTTGCAGGTACGTATTTCCTTCCAAGTCCTCCATCAAATTAAAATATGCACTGTATCCAAAGGTAATCAACTTGTAAATGTTGGACAATCAGAGTATTCTGTATCGAATAATATACGTCTGACAAGCCTGGTGCTATTACGCATTTGCTATATTTCTTGATGTTTGCTAATTATTATCTTCATTGTATAATAATGCACTTCATAGTGGGTTTAAATGGTGGAAATTTTTATGGGCTTTTTCTGTCCGGTTATTCGTCATTTGTGGAAG
This sequence comes from Rehmannia glutinosa, assembly GCA_016081115.2. Lineage (NCBI taxonomy): Eukaryota > Viridiplantae > Streptophyta > Magnoliopsida > Lamiales > Orobanchaceae > Rehmannia > Rehmannia glutinosa. The sequence goes on from JABTTQ020002831.1 coordinate 365,573, forward strand.
AATATAGAATTTTGGCACCTCCTGAAGCATGCTAGTAAAGAAACTTTTATGGATGTGGTTTTTTGGATGAAGGTTAAGGTTTAAAAACAGAAGTTTGAATCATTTGTGTTCTAAAGTTGGGCCATTTGGAAGGAAAAACAGAGGTACACTCATTCTGTTGACAGAAAAATATGGCCTCATTTATTTTTTTCCAAATCAAATGGATAGCGGAGCAGACAATTCTTACATGCATTAAAAATGTAATAGTAGGATTGCTTTTGGAAAAAGTTCGTTCACGTGGGACTGTTTTGCAGAAGTAGGACTAAATTTGCAACTAAAAAATCTTGAAGGACTAAATATGCGATTTTCGCCCATCCAATATTATACATGAACGGAGTTGGTTGTTGACTCCGTTGAAAATGTAACGATGAGACTATTTTTGCAAAAAATCAATCCTATGGGACCATATTGCAAACATGGGACTAAAATTGCAACATGCCAAACTTATGGGACTAAATATGCAATTTCTCCACTGTTACATTTTTAATGGAGGAATTTCTTGCTCCATTAACAAAGAAAATTGCATTTTCAGTCCTATAGGATTATACCTATTGCAATTTTAGTCACATACTTCACAAATATAGTCCCCTAATTTCTTTCAAAGCAATGATAGTCTCATAAGGATACAATAGTTGTAACTTTAGTCCTATAACCATCTAAAACTTAACGGAGGCTACATGTGTGTTACACGCGAATGTCAACTCATACATTTCTTGTGGAGAAAATTGCATATTTAATCCTATAGGATTTTGTCATTTGGAGTTTTAGACCCATCTATGCATAAATCATAATTGCCCAGTAGGAATGAATTTCCCGCAAAAATAGTCCCAACCATTACATTTATTTCATAATCTTCAATACAACAAAGCTAGTTAAAAGATTAAAATCTCCTCTTGGTATATAATAGATACTTTTTTATTAAACTAGACTATTTAGTATATATATATATATATTAATATAGTTATTTAAATAATAGTTGGCGAATAATACTTCATTTAATATATTTTAATATGTAAATTAATAAAAAAAATAAAAAGTCATTTATAAATACAATGTAAATACTATACAAACAAAAAATAAGAATATAAATAATATGCAAATATACTAATTATTATTAAATAACTATTCTTAATTTATGTTAAGTCATAATTGATACAATAAAAATACTATATATTAAAATTTGTATGATCTAAATATAAGTAGAAATACAATTCACTTAAAATAAAACTGATTATTATTAAATATTTATTTTAATTTGTGTAATAATTATATATTTAATTAATATAAAATATCTTAAATAATATTTATATAATCTAAGCATAAATATAAATATAATTCATATAAGAATAATACTAAAATAAATCATGTTTTTACTTCCGAATAATTATTTTATAATTATATTTTATCCGTACGTCTATAAGTCGGTATATTAATTATTTTCTATTTTTTCCAATTTTTCCACCGTAAATTTTAATGAATTCATAGCGTACTCGTATGTTATAAAATCTGAAATTTTCCTATTTCTTATTTAATTAACTAGGAAAAATATAAGTTCTGACAGGACATGTGTTGATTGTTTTTGGAGAGAAAAACTAAAAAACATTACATTCAATTTTTTATTTTATATCTTTAATCGAGGAGTCTGCTTATGTTTTTCCTCTAAATTCAATTTCTATCTGAGTCGACTTGCATGCATTAAAAATATAATAGTGGGACTATTTTTGCAAATATTTCTTTCTATGGGACTGCTTTCGCATATGTTGGACTAAAGCGCAAATGACAAATTATATGGGACTAAATATGCAATTTTTGGTCCTTCAAAGCAACATGTTAATGCAGTTAGCAATTTTTCCCGTTAAAAAGGTAACAGTGGGATTTTGTTTTGCAAAAAAACATTCTTATGGGACCATTCTGCAGATATGAGACTGAAATTGCAGCAGACCAAATCCTATGGGACCAAATATGCAATTTTTTCTCAATTAACATGTAACTTTGAAGGGTCAAAAATTGCATATTTAGTCTCGTATGATTTGTCATATCAAAATTTTAGTCCTACATACGCAAAAGCAGGTCTATAGAAATAACCTTTTTGCAAAAAAGTTAGTTGTTATATTTTTAATGTATGCAATTTTCGGCTCCAATAGAAATTGAACTTGAGGGAAAAAATAAGCCAAGCTCCTCAATTAAAGAAATAAAAGAAAGATTTGAACGCAATGTTTTTTAGATTTTCTCTCCATCCGAAAATTTTCACGTGTCATGCCTCCGACATTTAATACGTCACGAGTACATTATGAAGTCATTAAAAGTTCTTGTGAGAAAAACGAAAAAATACAAAATAATTAATATCTTGATCAGAGACGCATTTACGAATAAAATACAAATATAAAATAATTATTCGCAAGTAAAAAAATGAATTATTTTAATATTATTTTTATATGAATTGTATTTATTGGTTTATACTTATGAATTGTATTTATACTTATGCTTAATTAAAGGTATTTTATACTAATTAATTTATAATTATCACAAATTAAAAATATTTATTTAATAATAATTAGTATAGTTTTAAGTTAATTGTATTTATACTTATATTTCGATCATACAAATTTTAATATAAGTATTTTTTTAATATATTAATTTATAATTTAACATTAATTAATAATAGTTAATTAACAATAATTAGTATATTTGTATGTTATTAATATTCTTATATTATTATTTATATAGTATCTCTGTTAGTTAAAACGCGTATCATACCCATATAGTATCCGTTCGTACGAATAATTGAAAAATACTTCTGTTTATCGTGCACATTTTGAAGCATCATTAAATAAGCACGTAGTTTCGAAATAAAATGTTTAATACTCGTATTATAGTTATCGTATAATACTTGGCTAATAATACTTCATTTTAATATTTTTATAATATTCAAATAATTCTAAAATCATTCAAAATTTATTTATAAGTATAATTAAAATATTATGAAAATACAAAATAAGAATATTAATAAGGTATAAATATATTAATATCATTAAATAATTATTTCGGATTTATGTTAAGTTATAATTTAATATAATATAAAAACTATATATTAAGTTTTATCTAATAAGTATAAACTACAATTCAGAAATATACTAGTAATTATTAAATAAATATTTTAAATTTGTGTTATAATTTAAATGTAACAAATAAAGTACCTTACATTAATTTCTATACAATCTAAATATAAGTATAAAATACAATCCATATAAAAATAATGTTACAATAAGCCATATTATTGTTGCCGAATAATTATTTTATATTCGTACTATTCCCGTACATCTATGAATCTATATACTAAATATTTAGGATGTTTTTCTTTGATTTTTCACGATAACTTTTAATAAATATTTATAATATATCACTACAAAAAAAAAAGAGAAAATTGTAAGTCCAAGCTGCTACGATAAGCTAGAGGGGTGAATAGATTATCTCCATCTTTTCGATTTCGCCCTCTTTTTCCAACCGAATGCTCAAGGATAATAACAAAGGTGCGGAATGTAAACAACACACGCCGATTTAAAGAGGTTCAACCCACCAGGGCCTAATCCTCTACCACCCCAAAGATATCCGGATGGATTTGAAAAAAAGAGAAAAAGATTTTATTAATAATTACCAAAATTATTACAACAAAATCTTACACCAACACCTTGAAGAGCACCACACTCTTCTTCAACACCACCTTTGAGATTACCATTAATCTCACTTGAAGATTACCACAATCTTCAACGGCACCTTGTGAAGATTACGACAATCTTCACCCTCAAGAGCACCACACTCTTCAACACCTCAACAAGAAGATTACCACAATCTTCTTACACCTAACACCTAGTTCACCCAAGTGTGTTCTTACCACAAGAACACTCACAAGGATATCTTGTGTTTGAATGGCGACCACAAATTCAAGATTACAACTCGATAATGAATAATACAATTGAGTGCAAGTGTAATCAAGAATAGCCTAGACCTCAACAATGTGAAAGTGAATAGCTAGGCAAATTACAACAAGAAATAAGACAATGTAAGAACAAGTGTATTCTTGAGTGTATCTTGTTGTGTTGTAGTTTTCTCTCTTGTTGTGTTGCTTCAATTCTTCCTCTACTTATAGGAGATGATTTGATACTTGATAGGCTCCTCTGGAATCTGATATCTACAAAAAAATTGCAATTAAAAACAAGATTATAGCTGTTAGAAATCAATTCCACAATTTAAGGGAAAGTTGTCTGTGCACAACGGTTAGAATTTTGTCTTTGTCAAAGCATAGAGCGGCGGCCGCACGAGTAAATAGAAGTTTGAAACATGTCGCAGCAAATTAACACAGGCGGCCGGTCAGTGCACCTCGGCCGGTCAAGGCTAGGGCGACGGTTGCACGACCAAAAATCAAGGAACAAAGTTTCTGTTTCGATGTTTTGCTCCCAGTACCGTCGCCTCTTTGGTCGACCGCCTAAATTCAATGTTGTCCAATTTTTGACAAAAATAAACCTCAAGAAATACTCAGAAAAATTCGTAAAAACATTTTAAACCGATCGGGAGTATTTAGGACAACATTAAAAATATAGTCTTGAAGAAATAAAACATTTACACAAAAAGTGTTGTCCGATATAAATTCCAATAAATACTCCAAAAAATAGTAGAAACATTTTAGATCAATTTGGAGTATTAGGACAAACATAGTTTAGAACCATTGTTTTGGTGTAAAAACACATTAACACAAAATCATCAAAAGTGTTGTCCAATTTATATCGAAAATAAACTTGTAGAAATAATCCGGAAAATATTAAAACCATTTTAAATCATTTAGGAATATTTGGACAACCTTTAAAAACATTGTTTTGGTATAAAAACAAAATCATCAAAATCATGATAAAATCATTTATCAAACAATCTCCCCCCTTTTTGATGATTACAAACCAAAACAATTTTAACGAGGTCGATTTTGAAAACAAAACATTTTTACCGGTAAAAAGGAACTTTCCGTTGTGAGCGACAACATTCCACGCAATATAATCACAATGATGGGAGTAGAGATATTCAAACACATATAGCAAATGCTCCCCCTATCAACATGCACAACAAGAGTTATATAGAAGCAACTTAAACATAAGGCAAAATATTAGCTTTTCGATATTGAGCTTAAGTATCAAAAACTTAAAACTCCCCTTGTCAAAGATACATCATTAGAACGTATATGAGTCCATACTACAACCAATGGACCATGATTCATACATAACCATAATGCACCAAGTGGACTAAATATGATCCACAACTTATGGCTTTATGAAGCCATAGCTTATAGCTTCTTTTCGTTAAGCTTATCTTAGCTTTTATGAGCTAATGAGCTTATAACCTTTGTTTCTCCCCTTTGGAATCATCAAAAGAATGTTAGCACGATAAATACATCATATATTCATATCAAAGTGCGCAACAAAACCGATGTATCGAGCTATTTGAGCATTGAAGGTTAGAAACCAAATAGGAGGGAAAAGTCGAATCATACGACTTGTAGAGGTTTATGAAAACTCATTTGATAAGCAAAACATGATCTCTATAAATGTATAAGACTTTTGAAATCAAGAGAATCATGTAGGTGATGAATTTTTCATTGAAACGTTTTATCGAACACTTGGCGGGCGTCAAAAATTGAGAAAGATATACATAGCCCTTGTAAATGAAATCAAGCCAAGTTTTTTCATCACCAAATGCAATTTAACAAATGTCAATCATCAACAATCAATAAGCTCATCACAAAAATATATGAATTGCATTAAGAAAAATACATATAAGCCACAAACTCAAGTGTTCAACCCAATTGAGCTAAAAGAGAGTGAAATTTTTACCATTCAATCGGTAAAGATGAGCAATGATGATGATACTCGAGCTAGATAATCCCCAAAATATATAATTCATGCATCAAAACACATTTGAAGTAAAATGTGTGTGCAAATTGCAAAGGGACGAAAAATGAACCAAAAGAGCCAAAATGGCTAAGTCAGAAATGAACCATTTTTAACCAAGAAATTGTCAGTATGCACGGTCCAGGAAGCGAAGCGGCCGACGGCTTGGGCGACCGGGTCGGCCTTGCCCGCGATCGCCAATTGGTTCTTTCGTTTTGAAAATCCAAATTTGATCCAAAAAATCCGATTTTTCGCCTAAGTTTTAAAACGTGCAAAATGCAAACGTAGACCTCATTCAATATACATTATGTCATAATCAAGCTCGAAATGAGGTAAAATACTCGGCGGTTAACGATCAAAAAGTCCATGAGTTATCCTTGAGACGGAATTAAACACATCTCAAGTTTTTGTTAAAAATCATAATCCCTTAAAAAATATATCGAATCTCAATATGTTTAGTTCGATTATGACGAACAAATTTTGAATACGAATAATCGTATAATAGATACCTAACTTGTTATCCCGAAAAATAAGAACGTTTTAAAGCTTTGGATACAACAAGTCATAAGAAAAGTGCTTTTCAAATATTTGAAAATTTCTTTTAATGGCACTTTAATGAGATTCGTTGGGATAATTTTTGAAGTCGAGCATATAGACATAAGGTATATGGAATGTCGAGTCTATAGGAATAATACAAGGAGACATACCTCGAATTTGTTTGTCAACCGACATGCCTTTCTCAACCTTTGTCAATCTCTTCATTGATTGCCATAGAGGTTGGAATGATTCTTCCTTCTTCAATGCCTAACTCCTTCAAGAGTTCTTTTGAAATGTAACCATCTACTTGGCATTGAATGATTTGAAGTCCAAGCAAGAAATCATGCTCATTTCAAGTACACCTTGCATCAACTTTAGAAAATCATATCTTGCACAAATATTCATTAGTAGCACCAAAAATATTCTCATAAATATGCACAAGTTTAAACAATATTGCCCTTTTTCACAAACAAAGAGAGTAGTATCAACTTTACCTTTTGTAAAATCATTTAGCAAAAATAGCTAAGTCTTCATCATACCATACACAGGGTACTTTTTTAAACCATACAAGGCCTTAAAAACAATCATTTGGCCTAGAAAAATTTTAAACCCCGGAGGTTGTTTTACATAGACTTCTTCTTGAATAAAACCATTTAGAAATTTGGATTTAACATCCATTTGGTAAAGCTTGAAATTTTCTTAAAACAATAATGGGCAAGTAAAATGCAAATAGCTACAAAATGTGCTATGAGTGCAAACGTTACATCAAAATCGATTACCTTCTCCTTGAAAATACCTTCGAGCTACTAACCTCGCCTTAGTTCGACCAATGTTGCCTTGGTCATCGAGTTTGTTCAGGAATACCCTTTTTATCTTCTTCATCACTATCATCATAGGGCATCCAATTGATCTAAGATGTTCATAATAGAACATTTACATCCAAATATTTGGAGTACTTCATTTCTCATCTACACAACTTAACAAACTCATTAACGGCACGCTTATATAAGCAAAAAAATAGCCCAAGTGTAAAAACATGCCTCAATCACAAAATATCTTGCATAGTAGAAATAGACACTATATATAGACCATGAAGCAAGAAACACATACTATGCATTTAGAATATCATCAAGAGTCTAATAAATCATGCAAGTTCAAATAAGTTTAAGAAAGCTATAAAAGGTTTCTTTTGAAATTTGAGAATCCAGATAGCATATAATTGAGACCTCATTTAAAAAATTATTTGAACAAAAGTTTACAAAGCAAATATGTGCAATCAAATATCAAATAGTGCCTTTCAAAAATCTAAAAATCCTCTTAATGGCATTTGTATGAAATACTATGAAAAACAAGCACATAGGCACATGGCAATACATATATCGAGTCTATAAGAGTAAAAATAACACAAGTAAACGTACTCGATAATTTATGCCTTTTCTTGACAAATAATGAAAATGGCCATTTGTGAAAATATGTAAATCTACACAATTCTTAAAACAAATCTAAAGCACAAATCATAATGATAAAAGTGTAGGCTAAGAGATATCACAAGTAAGCTCATGCCATAAAATCCATAAGAGATGATAACATACTATAGTCTTCAAAAATGCACAAGAGTTTTAAAAACATCATATAAGGTCTTTTTTTAAAAAAAAAAATTTAAAAGCACAAATATATATTGAAGACCTTAATTAAAAATAAATATTTGAAAACTCATTTTGCAATAAAGACACAAATAAAAGCATGCATAATAACAAAATAAAATGCATATTTAAATATGGAGATACGGGTTACCATTACGCCATTTCCATGGGTTATGCCGTTCCCATTGTTGATGATATCTTCCTTTGAGAAGTCACTTTGTTGATGATGACTTCTTTGATTACTCCATTTCAAGGTTTGTTGCCTTCCCATTGTTGAAAGTCTCTTCTTTGAAAATCATCTTGTTGATGATGTCTTTGCCATTTCCAAGGATTGTGTTCTTCCATTTTTGATTGTACCCTCTTCTTGAAATTGGCTTTGTTGAGAATAGTTTCTCCTTCTTTGATCAAATGAAACGGTCATTTGATGCCTTCTTCGCGGTATGAATTTTCTTCGATCATTATTTATTTGGGTACCTAATATGACATTGTTTTGTGGTACCCTCGTGTGTTTTAGGTCCTTTGGGATTAGTCTTGAGACATTTAGGTCTCCAACAATAATTAGAGCTATTTCTAGCCCGACAAGTATTTAGCGTATGACCCTTTTTACCGCAATAAAAGCATGTAATAATTCTAGGAGCATAATGACCAACGTCTTAGAGACTTGATTCTTTTTCATGTGATTGACACCCCAGGCTTATGATCAAGTTCTAGTTTCAATTATTACAACAATCAACAATGTTGGTCATTCTATCTAAGACTCAAGTTGGATTTAGATAAATCATTTTTCAAGCAATTTATATCCTCAACAAGAGTACTATTTTCTTTCTCAAGGTTTCTAACCTTGTCAAGAGTGGTGGTGTGAACACATGATAGTGATTCATAGGAAGTAAATAAACTATCCTTATCATTTTTCAAAACAATGAATTCCTTTTTCAAATTTTTGTATTTAACAAGTAAGTTTTGGAATTCATCTTGTAGCTCATCATAATAATTTTGTAAATCACTATATTCATTTTGCAATTCATGGTCATAAGAAGTAGAGGGTTTAGAACTTACCTCGTTTTCTTCTTCGATGCCCATGAGGCATTGTTCAACTTGTTCATCATGGGAGGTTGTAGAAGGCTTATCCCGTGTTGTTGGATTTGATGTTGTATCCATTTGTGAAGTAGATGCTTTTGAGTTGCTCCTTTCATTTGCATATACTTCATAGATGGCTTCTAATTTTGCCATACTTCATGTGCCGATTGAATACCTACAACATGATCAAATTCTAAAGTGGTAAGTGAACAAAGTAAAATATTAAGAGCTTTACCATTTAAAGAGATGATTTTCTTCTCTTCATCTTTGAGCTTTTTGAAGCCTTTTGAGGTGTGTGGTGTATCATTCATCGGAATGGATTCTCCATTAATGACGGTGTTCCAAATGTCGAACCCGCAACCTTGTAAGTAGTATTCCATTCTTTCTTTCCAAAATATAAAGTTTTGGAATCAAACCGAGGTGGCTTGGTGGTGGAGGTGCCTTAGGAAAGATGAGCTTCGTTAGAGCCGACGATCGTTTCTCTTCACTCGCGATGTGAAACGAGCTTGCCAAAGAGTTTGGTTACGATACCACTTGTAAGTCCAAGCGCTACGATAATCTAGAGGGGGTGAATAGATTATCTCCATCTTTTCGATTTCGCCCTCTTTTTCCAACCGAATGCTCAAGGATAATAACAAAGGTGCGGAATGTAAACAACACACGTCGATTTAAAGAGGTTCAACCCACCTAGGGCCTAATCTCTACCACCCCAAAGATATCCAGGGATGGATTTCGAAAAGAGAAAAAGATTTTATTAACAATTACCAAAATTATTACAACAAAATCTTACACCAACACCTTGAAGAGCACCACACTCTTTCTTCAACACCACCTTTGAGATTACCACAATCTCACTTGAAGATTACCACAATCTTCAAGCGGCACCTTGTGAAGATTACCACAATCTTCACCCCAAGAAGAGCACCACACTCTTCAACACCTCAACAAGAAGATTACCACAATCTTCTTACACCTAACACCTAGTTCACCCAGTGTGTTCTTACCACAAGAACACTCACAAGGATATCTTGTGTTTGAATGACGACCACAAATTCAAGATTACAACTCGATAATGAATAATACAATTGAGTGCAAGTGTAATCAAGAATAGCTAGACCTCAACAATGTGAAAGTGAATAGCTAGGCAAATTACAACAAGAAATAAGACAAATGTAAGAACAAGTGTATTCTTGAGTGTATCTTGTTGTGTTATAGTTTTCTCTCTTGTTGTGTTGCTTCAATTCTTCCTCTATTTATAGGAGATGATTTGATACTTTATAGGCTCCTCTTGGAATCTGATATCTACAAAAAATTGCAATTAAAAACAAGATTATAGCTGTTAGAAATCAATTCCACAATTTAAAGGAAAGTTATGTTTGCACAACGGTTAGAATTTTTCTTTTCAAAGCATAGCGGCAGGCCGCACGCATTTAAATAGAAGTTTGAAACATGTCGCAAAGAAATTAACACAGGCGGCCGTAGAAGTGCACTCGACCGGCCGGTCGAAGGCTAGAAGCGACCGGTTGACCGACCAAAATCAAGGAACAAAGTTTCGTTCGATGTTTTGCTCCCAGTCACCGGGTCGCCTCTTTTCAGCCGTGATCGACCACCTAAATTCAATGTTGTCCAATTTTTGACAAAAATAAACCTCAAGAAATACTCCGAAAAATTCGTAAAAATATTTTAAACCGATCGGGAGTATTTAGGACAACATTAGAAATATAGTCTTGAAGAAATAAAATATTTACACAAAAAGTGTTGTCCGATATAAATTCAATAAATACTCCAAAAATAGTAGAAACATTTTAGATCAATTGGGAGTATTAGGACAACATAGTTTAGAACGATTGTTTTGGTGTAAAAACACATTAACACAAAATCATCAAAAGTGTTGTCCAATTTATATCGAAAATAAACTTGTAGAAATAGTCAGGAAAATATTAAAACCATTTTAAATCATTTAGCAAAGATTTGGACAACCTTTAAAAACATTGTTTTGGTATAAAAACAAAATCATCAAAATCATGATAAAATCATTTATCAAACAAAAATAGCGGCGAATAATTAGCGGTGAACAAAATATGCGCCACAAATAATTAAGTTTAGCGAGAAAATTTTAAATATTCGCCACCAAGTTATAATAAAAAATAAAAAAATAAAAATTAATAAATATTACTGCAATATTTACGACAAAGAAAATACTTTTCGTCGCAAAACATAAAACTAAAAATAACTAAATATTTATTTTGTTTACTTTAGCAACAAAAAATTACTTGATCCGTAAGCTAATCTTGAATAATATAAGGGTGGCGCTATTTGCCCCCAAGATTTGATTAATACTATTGTTCGCCTTTATTTTTAGCTTCACCGCAAGTGTACGGTGTAGTTTATAGAATAGGGTAAGCAAGGTCGTATCCACGGAGACTAATAAATTAATATGCTAAGTATTGATCCAAGATAGTCTTATTTTTATTTAGACGATCGAATTTGATGATTATTGTATTGAGATTAAGACAATTTAAATCACTAAAACACAAGATTAAGATAATACAAATGATAGAAGTATCAAGAAAATGAAATGGATTTCGAAAGTTAAGGTTTCGATTAATAATCCTCTTGTTGTCCAGGTTTAATCAAGCCACGTTATTATCAATATTCCTAGAAGGCGATCACAAAGCTATTTTATCCTCCCTCTCGAGATGCATATAAAACGTAGATTGAAATACTTATGCTAGCATCCAGACTCAACATGAATCATTCAACTCCCAAAAGTTTAAAAGATCAAATGTCCTCACAAATATTTACAAACCTCTCGATTCATGCAAATATTTGTGTCGAGTATTCAAGATCTAATATTGAAACTCATCTCTCGAATTATGAATCAATGTATCAAACAAGTTAAATCATTGATCAAGTGATAAAACAAGAATAAGCTCAAAATACTCAAATAGCTTCAAGATAATAACTTCAACTAAGATTAAAACATCCAACAAGAGTTCATTAATCTACTTTCAAAACCCGGAAATCTCAAGAGTTTAGCTACACATGATTTCTAAAAACTTATAAACAAAGTGTTCAAAGCCATTACAAATGAAAATGAAAGATTGAATCTAAAAAGAGAAGCAAGAAAAACTTAGAATGTCGACAATCTCTCGATATATCTCAGTTCTTCAAGCTCCGATGCAACCCGATTGTCTCCTTGATATCCTCTTCCAAGAGTTGACTCTTGTCTTGTGTTGTAGATCCCAAAAATGCCGAATGTCCTTGTGTGCGCCCCCAAAAACCTTTTTATACCCACCTTCAAGTTTAGGGCATAATCTTTGCCAGTTATGGGATTCAGCCACAGACGCACGGGGTGGTGCGTCTGAGCACGGGTTTCCGTGCGCCACCTGTTGAATTAATCCAAGTCTGTAGAGCGCACGGGTGGTGCGTCGAGCCGGCTACCCGTGCGCCATCCCGTGAAATCATCCTTTCTCAGAGAGCGCACGGGTGGTGCGTGGGAGCGCTGCCTACCCGTGCGCCATGCGAGAGACTCAAAGTTTCTTTATTCACGGGTGCACGGGTGGTGCCCGAGGCACGCCCAACCCGTGTGCCCCTGTCTTTTCCTTAGGACGCTCAACTTTCGCTCTTTTTGGCTTCACTTTTCGTATACTCACTCAATTCTTCGTGTTTCCACTTTGCTATCCTCGTATCCGTATTCAATTTGCTTCAAATATCATGAAATTCCTACAAAATAAGCAAAGTGTAATATCTTTTCCACAAGGAGTGAATATGTAACATAACGCGAGTATGTGCATGTTTACCCATCATTATAGCCAGTAAATACGCCTCAAAATACATGCAAAACTCACACCTATCATACACCCCACTCCCAATATTTATAAAAATGCCATAAGTTAAAAAGACTATGATACCCTTTAATAAAATAAAAACAAAAGTGGCACGATCGAAAAAAAGTTGTTTTTTCCAAAATAAGCTTCAAAAAAGTCGTTTAAAGGCATTTTTTTTTTCAAAAAATGTTGGAAAGCGACTTTTTCCCGAAAAAGTTGTTTCTCTTTTCCGAAAAAAGTGATTTTTCCACTTTTTTTTTTTCAAAAAAGCTTATTTTTTTCCATTGTTTGTTTTCTCAAAAACGCTGAAACAACTATTTTCTCCAAAAACTGTTTCTGTTTTTTCCAAAAAACTGCTTTCTCTTTTTTCCAAAAATAACTCGATTTTTTCACTTTTCTTTCGAAAAAAACTGATTTTTAAGTTAGGTTTTTTTGTTTAGAGGGTAAAATTAGAAATACAGATGTGGTGTATTTAGTAATTAGATGGGTGCAAATAGCACCACCCTAATATAATTATGATAATTAGCGGCGAATGTTAAGTTTCACCCATGAGACTCTAGTTCTTAGTGACAAAACATACTTATTCGCCGCTAAAATAATTTAACTACTTTTTTTTTTAAATCAAATAATTTAACTAATTAAGCTAATACCAAACTATAGCAGCAAACCCTAGCTGTGACACCTCATATTTAGATGTTGATATAAACACCAAGATGATAAATATTTAAGATTTAATTTATATAATTGATTTGGTGTATATAGGGATTCAAATGACTAAAAAAGACTTTGGTTCATATAGCCTGTTTTAATTAAACTTATTACAATGGAGATTAAGAAAGATTTTTTTGAGTCATCGAATTAGTAAGACTAATTAGTAGTTTTAGTGGGTTTAAAACTAGATATATATTATCGAGCTTATAACACCCACCCAACCGCATGACCCAAGGCCGGATCACTCCAATACTCGAACCGGACCGTTCTATCCCGTAAAAGGCCTTTAAAAGCCACTTAAAATCCTAATTCTATCCATAGTCATCATTTTACACACACTAACACCTACTAGAAGGTCTCGTTTGTCCTTATCTATTTCCCTTCTTTCTCTCTTATCATGCTGCCCATTTCTCTTACTCTTATTTTTGTTTGTTATTTTTTTTTTATCTTCTTTCCCCTTTTGTTTTTGGAGTATTTGAGATCTTTCAAATAAAAAACATGGAGTTTTAATTTCCTTGAGGGAAATACCACCACCAGTCCACCACCATGTCACTGCTACCGTTGGGCTACCGCTGCTCGTGGCTGTCAAAGAATTCCTGTGAAACCACCTTGGTGACTTGATATTCTACCACAAGATTCTAACTAAAGTGGGTAAACCATTCTTTTAAAATATCTCAATTAAATAAATCGTAAATCTTGCAATTTTAGATCCCTTGTTATGAGTCTGTTTGGAAGGCATAATTGATACGTATTTGATGTTGGTGGTGTTTTTGTTGTGAGGATTGAGATAAAGACTACAATTTATTGAAATAGAAAATAAAAATAAAAATAAAGAGATAACCATTATAGATAACCACTAAGACCCATTTTCTCATCCTAGTAGGCTAAATGCTTTAGCTTAAGCCTGGTTATAGTAATTGGCGGACTGCACCCTTAAATTATACTCCATTCGCACAATACACCCTGAAATTGCATTTTTGGCAAAAGGCACCTAGAAATAGGATTAGCATTGCATTTTGCACCCTAAGCCATTTTTTATTAAATTTTCATTGAAAATCATACTGGTAAATTGCAAAAAATAACATATTTTATCAACTAACTTTTTCTTGTTCAGTTTAACTTGTGTGGTGCTATTTCACATACAATCTTTTTTTTAAAAAAATTCTCTTCTTCTTCTTCTTCTTCTTCTTCTTCTTCTTCTTCTTTTTGGGCAATTTATAATGATGAAACAATTTTATCTTTGCTATTGACAACTCATGTGCTCTTCTTCTTCTTCTTCTTCTTCTTCTTCTTCTTCTTCTTTTTTTGGGCAATTTATAATGATGAAACAATTTTATCTTTGCTATTGACAACTCATGTGCTCTTCTTCTTCTTCTTCTTCTTCTTCTTCTTTCTTCTTCTTCTTCTTCTTCTTCTTCTTCCTTTTCTTGTTCTTTTTTTTTTTTTTGGGCAATTTATAATGATGAAACAATTTTATCTTTGCTATTGACAACTCATGTGCTCTATTATTCTGTGTTAATATAGAAATAACAAGAATTATCACAAATCCAACTCATAACTTAAACATATAGAAAAGTATATATGTAATACATTGTACTAATATCAACTATATATATATTATGTTATTCTAGCAGATTAAACTAATCTTACGTTTGTCATTTACTGATAACTGATTATTTAAAATTTTAATTTTACAAAGGAATGCAAATATAATTCATAAAAATAAGAAAACCCATTCAAATTAAAAAAAAGTACCAAAAACAGTTGTCGATTTGGGATAGATCTATTTTAGTATTTTTTTAATTTGAATAGGTTTTCTATATTAGCACAAAATAATGGAACACGTCAGGTATTAACAATAAAGAAAAAAAAATATTTACCTCATTCTCAATTGCCAAAAAAAGAAGAAGATAATTAAAAAAAAAGATTGCATGGGGAGTATATATAGCATCAGACAAGTTAAACTGAACAAAAAAAATGAAGTTAATAGACAGAATGCCATTGTTTGTAATTTCCCAATATGAATTTTCAATAAAAATTTAATAAAAAATGGCTTAGGGTGCAAAATGCCATACTAGTCCTATTTCCAGGGTGCATTCTGCCAAAAATGCAATTTTAGGGTGCATTGTGCAAATAGAGTATAATTTCAGGGAGTAGTATGCCAATTACCCGTAAATATAAACTAATTCAAATTGAAACAAGAAAGTAGGAAACTTAAATATTGAATCCTGTAGAATTGAATTTGTAAAATTCTGAATTTAACTTTTCGGAATTCCTCAATCTCCATACTAATCTAGAAACTAATTAGAGATGGCTGCACAATTCCAATTGTGAAATGTCACAATCTACTTACTGAAAGACATTGTTTATATGAAACCAATAATTTTTATTTTTGGATAATATCAATTTTTTCCAAATGCATACTACGTACATGTATATATTATTCTGATCGGCGAATATCTATAAATAAATTACTTACAATAGATACCTTAATAATGAATAAGAATACCGCACTTACTAAAATATTAAAACTAAAATATATAATAGTACTAAGATGCTTATGATAAAATAATCTAATTTGTACCACCAAAAGATATATTCTAATTATGAGGGTTATATAAGACTAACCATTCACAATTTTAATGATATGAATATCAATCTGCTTTCAAAATAGTAATATATATATAAATATGATAATTGTTTGGTTTGATTGTAGGAAACTCTGGAAGCTTGGGTAAGGGATTTGTTGGAAATTTGATGATCAAAGTAAAGGTGGGCAAAATATTATTTTTCTAGATAAAATTAGGTTTGCTTGCATTTTATAAATTTCATGACATTAATTATTCCGAATTTCACGACATTAAGCAATTGCAAAATTTCACGATATACATTATTTTCATGAAGTTCACAATATAATATTGTTCTATGATTATGTTTTGTGTTTCTTCCAAAATAATTTCGTTTATTAAAGGAAACATAAAGTATATCATTTATGGTGTCAAATTGCATATTCATTTGTATTTTAACTATTGCAAGCGCTTGACTCGAAGGCTTTTGGCCTAAAAAATGTCACTTTGACAAAAATATTGATCGACCGAGTCCATGCGGTGTGGGTAGTTAGACAAATCGGATCGAGCAGGAGGTTGCATGTGATCCCTGTTTGACTACTCATTTACCTACTCCCCACTTTCGGCCCGGGGAGAGAACGTATTTAACTTGGGTCGTAGAACGGTATATTCATGAATATGACGATCTCTCGGGGCAAAAGCCCATAGATAAAGAGACGTCGAGCCTAGTGGGAGGTATAAGGTGGTGGCTTCGGCCAAATATTATGGGAGCAATAAGGAGAATCTGACAGGTCGATGTCCGATCAACACCGATCCTACGTTTTCTTGTTCGATTTGTGGATTGGTATTATTGCTTGTATTAAAGAAACTTTTTATTTTAAATCCAGATATATGTTATTTGTTTTCAAAAACGAGATATCTATGATTCTTGTGAAAAACAAAACCTTTCTGTCTAGATTAATTATTGCATAACGTGCTTTGCATCATTGCTAGCATTAAAAATTGATTGAGAATTATTGAATCGAGCTATGTTCTCTATCATTGCATTTAATGAATCTTTGTGCACTATTGTCACGCATACATGAATAACTTTTTGGAATACTAAGTACTCAGTAGAAAAAGGAAAATATTTTAGCTTTTCAATCTTTTGCATTCCCTACCCCAACCTATCGAGCTCGTTTGGCTCACCTCACGATTTTATAAAACTTTTCGGTGACCAAACATTTTGAGATCGACGAGACCGGCATGAGACGCCGGA
Organism: Rehmannia glutinosa; assembly: GCA_016081115.2. Taxonomy (NCBI): domain Eukaryota; kingdom Viridiplantae; phylum Streptophyta; class Magnoliopsida; order Lamiales; family Orobanchaceae; genus Rehmannia; species Rehmannia glutinosa. The sequence continues at coordinate 383,168 of JABTTQ020002831.1, forward strand.
AAGGGATTACCGACTGCAAGGTTCCTTCGATGACTTCTCCGTCAACACTTGAACTTTGTAACTATTTTATTTTGTACGGGTTCGGTGACTTGTAACTCTACATGTTAAATGTCAAGATCAACATATGGTTGATCAAACAGATTAATCCCATTCTTATTAGTTAGGATATTTAGTTTATTCAGGTTAGTCTTCATCCATTATATATAGTAGGATAGCTCATTCATTCAAGTTAAGTTGGTGATTATATTTGTATACAATTTACTCTCCAAGATCAATCAAGAAGTTTAGTCTTTCTTTTCAGATTTATTCTTCGTTTCTATATGATTCAATATCATAACATGGTATCGATTAATATTTTGATCTTCAATCATCGCTTCTATAGTTTGTTGTTCTTGGAGTTCGATTTCTTGGCAAAGAACACCACAAGATCTTCATCTCTTTGTCATTCTTCTTCCAAGATTTCATCTTCTTTCAAGATTTCTACAACAAATCTCTTGTCATAGTTGTTGATGATAATTCAATCAATCAAGTACCTCTCGCGTACTCTGTCATCAATCCACTTGATGATTTTTCTTCACCATACTATCTTCACCCGGTGATAATCCTGGGGTTTTGTATCAGATATGAGCCTTCACGGGTGACAACTACATTTCTTGAGTCGGCGATTTCAATGGCTCTAAAATGTCAAGAATAAAAGTGCATTCATTGATGGATCATTTGAGGTTCCTCTTCTTAAATCGTAGTTCTTTATTTTTTTGTTGGCAAAGGGCGGCAAACAATTTGGTTTTGTCCTTGGATTCTCAACTCCATATCAAAAAAGATTAAGTAAAGTCTTTTATATTTTACCACAAAGAAAAGATGTATGGGATGAGTTGAAAGTGCGTTATAAAAAGAGTGATGGTCGAGAGTTTTTCAATTGGACAAATCTTTGAGTTCCATATCTCGGGGAACTCAATCTATCACATCCTACTACAACCAGATTTAAAGCAATCAGGATGAATATATCAACTACGGACAATTATCAAATGTACATGTGGAAATTGTACATGTAACATCTCGTCATCTTGATCGATTTACAAAGAAATGATTCTCAAGTATCAAGTTTTTAGTTGGACTTCATGAGCCTTATGCTCTATCAAGTCGACTCTTCTCGACTCTCCCCTTCCATCTTTAGCCAAAGTTTATGCTCTCCTTCTTCAAGAAGAAACCTTCAGGGACTCGCAACTGGCTTACTGTTGTAGAATCTTGAAAATTCTCTGGCTATGTTAGCAAAAAATAACAACCCTAAGTTTCAAGAGGACAAGAAGAAGTCCAAGTGTACCATTGTGGTTATTCGGATATATCTTGTTGATAAATGCTTTCAATTAGTGGGGTATCCCCCGGTTGGAAACCCCCAAAGGTCCACGCGCATACACAAGCACATTGCCGCACCAATGCCATTATTTCATCTCCCGAGAAATGCGAGACAAGTTCATTGTTTAGCCTTTATTCTCTAATGACATGGTAGAAAAGTTTTTAGCATTTGCTAAACAAAGAATCTATTAAGACTCACAACTCTGCTATATCCCTCCCTCCTACATCTCGTGGGTAGACATGTAAATTTCCTTGTTTTGCTCTAGTCCAGAACTCTACTACTGATTTTAGAATCGGAGCTGCGATCATATGATCTATAATCCTTCCCTTTATTCTAAAAGTCCAAAACAAGTTTCAATTCCTATTCACTTGCTTCATTGTCATATTGCATATATGCAACTCATATTGAGTGAAGTTCAAATTTCACCGGACTTAACACTTTATAATGTTTTATGTGTTCTTCCTTTCTTATAACTAACTTCTATTTTTAACCTTACCAAATTTTCAAATTGTATAGTCCATTTTCTGTCTTCTCATTGCATATTACGGGACATGAAAAATTTGAGGACGATTGGTTTTGCTAAAGAATACAATGGACTATACCAACTCTCAAATCACTCACCAAGCATCACAATACTCTCAAAGAATCATGACTTTGGCAAGACAGGCCATTTATCGCCTACTAGAATGTCTTTACTTTCTGGTTTACAAGTGACTTGTAAAGACTTTAATTCTTGTGATATATGCCATTTTGCTAAACAAAAAAGTTTTTCCTCATTTCCCATCGTAACCAATACATCTACTAAATTTTTGATTTGATTCATTGTGACATATGGGGACCATTTTTGTTGTTTCTCACGGTGGTTTCAAATATTTCCTTACTATTGTTGATGACTATTCTGTGATGTACATGGTTATACATGATGAAACAAAAATCGATACAAGAACTCATTTTGTTGAGCTTTTTATAATTTTGTTCTTACTCAATTCAATGTTAAGATTAAAGTCTTGAGATCGGATAATGGTCCTGAGTTTCATCTTCGTGGATTTCTATAAGAACTATGGTATACTACATCAAACAAGTTGTGTAGAAACACCACAACAAAATGGTGTGGTTGAAAGAAAACACCAACACATTCTAGGTAGCAAAGTGCTCTTATGTTTGATGCAAAAATTCCATTTCAATTTTTGGGATTAATGTGTTCAAACCGCTACTCATATATTATAAATAGAGTCCCAACTTCAGTTTTGAACAATAAGTCTCCTTTGAATTGCTTTTTAATAAATTAAGTGCATTATTCACACTTAAGGATTTTTTGGATGCTTAGCTTATCTTACCTTAAGTGCTCAAAGAACAAAATTTCGACTGAGAGTCGTTAAATGTATCTTCATTGGATATCCTATGGGTTCAAAGGATACAAATTATATGATCTTGTTAATGATAAAGTGTTTATTTCAAGAAATGTTCAATTTTGTGAACATATTTTTCCTTTCTTCGATAACGATTCTAAGATCAACATATGGTTGATCATTTTATTCAAGACATTAACAAAGATTATCATAATTTTTATCCTACTCCCGTTGTTAACAATCCTTCTATTGTTCTTGATGCTGTTCTTGATAATACTGATGTGAAAAAAACAAACAACTTTGATCTTATACCCACCGATGTTGTTCCACCCAGTTAATGTTATACCAACCGATGTTGCTCCACAACCGATAACATTGTCTCTAACATTTAAATGGTCAAGACCAAAGACTCTCAAAGAAAATAACATCGAAAATGCTCAAGAACAAGTCATTATCGATCCGAGACTCTTGAAGAAAATCAGGAGATCAGAACAAGAAACATTCCTTCTTATCTTCAAATATATGATTGTGTTTTACCACCTTCACTTCACAACACACATTCGTTGCTTAATTGTATTACAGAAAACAATATGATATTGCAAGTTTCTATCTGTCACACAACACACATCAATCTCACAAAGCTTTTTACAAACATCCATCAGATCCACATAATCCCGAGCAAGAACTTACAAGCAAGCTAGTCAAATCTTCAATGGCGTGACGATGAAATGCCCGAATTAGATGCACTAGAAAATGAACAATACATGGACTTTGTGAATTGCCTCCTGCCATCATTGTATTGGATGCAAATGGGTTTACAAAGTCAAATACAAGCAAATGGGACTATAGAAAGATACAAAGCAAGATTAGTTGCAAAAGGCTACACGAGAAGAAGGATTAGACTACTTTGACACCTTTCCCCCTCGGGTGACAAAAAATCACAACTATCCGTTTAGTTCTAGCTATTACAGTGAAGACAAAATTGGCATTTACATCAACTAGATGTAAACAATGCTTTCTACATGGTGATTTGGATGAGGAAGTATATATGAAACCTCCTCCGGTGCCATTGCAGGCCGGATAATAGGTGCAAGCTCATTAAGAGCCATTATGGTTTTGAAAACAAGCCTCTGGCAATGGTTTCGTAAAATTGACTTCATGCCTTCTAACATATGGTTTTATACAATCAAAGTCGAGGTTCTTTTTTTATTAAAAGTTCTTCTTCCTCAATACTTGAAACTTTGTGTTTATGTAGATGATATCATTTTAGCCGCAACAATCTTCAAGAAATACAACATATAAAAGAAATCCGATGCAACATTTACAATCAAAGACCTGGCACATTAAAATACATATTGGGCATTGAAGTAGCAAGTAAGTAAAAAAGAGATCACTGGCCAAAGGAAATATGCATTGGATATTTTTTGACAGAGCATCAAGCATTGGATGCAAGCCGTGTTCAACTCAATGGATCAAAGATAGAACTCTGAGCAAAAGATAGTACTTGTCGAGGATGCCGTATCTGAAGATTGGTTGGAAGATTATTGTACTTAACAATCATGAACTGGTTGTCATTACACAAACATACACATTCTATCAGCGTTTATGTCCAATCAACAACAACTCACTTATTTCTGTAAAGACATTTAATTTTGAGATACTTGAAGTGACCCTGGGAAAGGTCTATTCTATCCAAGAACCTCAACTATTCACTTTAAAAGCTACAGGTGCGGTTGGGGAAGATGTTTGGACACTGAGAAAGGAGTATCGAGTGGATATGCCATTTACCAGGAGATTCTCTAATCTCATGGAAAGCTAAGAAACAACAAGCGGTAAAGCTTCGCTCCGCCTCATCTACGAATACGGGGCCTTAAGCAGCAATTACATGTGAAGTTCAATGGTTAATCTACCTTATTCATGACATGAAACTATCACATAACCATCTATCTTTAGTGTACACTGCAAAGAAATCAACATATTGTATCGCACATAATCCATGTCACCATGAACGGACCAAGCACATCCAAATTGATTGCCACTTGGAGAAAAAGATAGAGAATGGTTTACTAAAGTTAATACACATACCTTTCTCACACCAAACAAAGTAGATATCCTAACCAAACCTCTATTACCTCAATTATTTGAACATTTCATTACCAAGTTAGGCATGATTAACATCCATGCCCCACTTTATGATGTCAAGATCAACATATGGTTGATCAAGCGATTAATTCTGTTGCTTATTAGTTAGGATAGTTAGTTTATTAGTTAGTCTTCATCCATTATATATAGTAGGATAGCTCATTCATTCAAGTTAAGTTGGTGATTATATTTGTATACAATCTCTCCAAGATCAATCAAGAAGTTTAGTCTTTCTTTTCATTTATTCTTCATTACCCATATGATTCAATATATAACATTAAAGATTTTAGAGTTCCATTGTATTTATGGGTTCTAGTTGTTTGTGGTTAGAGAATAACTCTTGACAGCTTCAAATTTTGAATATTTCATTGTACCATATTGGATGATATTCTATTGTAATTAGGTGTTATTTTGATTATGAAATTTGGACGTGACAACCCCAAACTCTTCCCTCATTTGTCACGAAGTAATTCACGATTGATTGTGGCGATTTTTAAGACTTTGGCGGCAAAATCTTTCCCTCGTTCTCTTTTCCCCAATTTTGGTTTTCCCTGCGTTATTCCCTTATATTCCCCTTTATATTCCCCGCACGTGTCCATGGTTCTCTATTTTCCTTCGGTTTTTTCCACCATCGTTGTTGTCCTATTTGCTGTCGTTGCTTCTCGGTGTGCCTCTGCCACCTCCGCTTGAGGTTGTCGTCGGTACATGTCATTTTTATCTACGTTGCGGATTATGGTGCGTATTTGCATAGTATTTGATGCATATTTATAATCGAGCAGTATGTTTCCTTTTTCCGAGGCTTGCTGTTGGTATGGGTCGATTATGGTGATGAATTTTGTTTACTTAACTGTAAGATGAAAATTGGTAGTAATTAATTGATTGATGTATTGCATACTTAAAGAGTTCGATCAATAAGTTTACTTATCAACCACTGATCAAAATTTTGATTGTTGTTCAAATTCACCATCTGGCTAGTTATTTCTTCAGCAAACTAATTATTTTGTTGTGATTATTTTATTCTGGAAACATGTATTAGAAAAAGTGCAGTTTATAATAGAAACAAACAAAACAAAAAAAAAAACTAAAAATAGTGGCGAGGAATTCGTCACGAATATTATTTGTTTCTTTAAAATTAATACTTAGTACCAAATCGCCACAAAAAATGATTTTTAGCAACAAAAAATTGTTATAATGTTCTCTTTATTTTATTTAAAATTACTAATTAGCGCAAAACTTATTTCTAAATTCTGCATATTGCGCTGAACATATTCTATTTTGCCGCTATAATTCAAGAAACTTAGTTATTTTGCGTGAATATCCTAGATTATGCTAAAAGTTGTTTAAGGAACTGCATAATTTTTGAACTTGTCGTGCGTTGTTTTGAAAATAAAAAATGTTTAAATATATTTTACGGTGTTTCTTTGTTCCATTAGCGATGGAATATTTTGTTTAAGTTTTGGCAACACAAGAAATATACTTTGTTGCCATATCTTTTCCCGATGGCTTAGGGGCATTTAATTTGGCGAATTATATTTGCACTGAGGAATATTTAGCAACAAAAATTATGTAGTTAGTAGAGGATATTTCGCTTAAAACATGCATTTTGTTGTAGTGATATATTCTTACGTATTAAATCACAATTTTTTCTCATCCCATGTTTAACTAATAAAGTATTATATTTATAAATGGTTTTTTTATTAATTTTACATATTAAAATATATAAGATGAAGTATTATTCACCAATTATTATTTAAATAACCATAATATGTATACAATTAGTTTAAAGAAAAAAAGTCCGTGAAGATCTAATATATACCAATACGGGGCCACCACGTCAGATCGCTCTGAATTGATTCAGATCCATTAGACGGTCTAACGACTTACCCATCTTGTGTTCTCGGACTCGTGATCCGCAAAAATAATTCAACAAATGATCTCTGCCTCGACACCACTGGTCACGCCTTCACTCTTCTTTTTTCATTTAATTACTTCGCTTGCTGCCATTTACGTTGTTTATCCAATTGATTCGAAGAACTGAGCGTATACTCAGATTTCAATCAAAAGATTTTCATCAATCAGCGGAAATGGTGAGGTTATCAGATTTATTTAATACTAATTGATTTATAAGAACTAGATTTGTCAACAGATTTTTCTTTTTCAATGTTTAATCAACGGACAACACCAACGTAAAAGGAAAAAATGACGATGGTTGGTGATGGCCGTGGTGATGATGCTCTTTTTTTCTTCAGGTGGTATGAAGAATGAATATTGACTAACGTTACAAGTCTTTAAGATACTAACTTTTTGTATAAATACTTAATACATTTTATGAGAAAAACTAATCGTTGCAGGCACTCACTAAAATATTCTCAAAGAATTACTAATATTTTTCAAAAACTACTAATACTTTTCCGATAGAAAAGCAAATATATATTCACTTGCAATATTCTCAAAGAAATTACTACTAAAATATTCCAAAGAAATTACTAATATTTTTGAAAACTACTAACACGTTTAGGTATATTCTTAGGAAATACTAAAACTCTCTTAAAACTACTAAATACATTTTAATAAGAACTGAATACTTTTAGATTGAACGACTAATACTTTTCGGGACGATCGTTATTAAATTTTTGAGAAAAATTTAATTAATTTTTAAAAAATTACATTCACACGTTGGAGACTAACAGGGCCTCTTGGGTAAGGACTTTTATTATATTTTTTGAGAAAAATTTAATTTATTTCAAGGAACTACTAATACTTTTTTGAGGGATTACTAATAATTTAGGACATATTCATAAGAATGCTAAAAACTCTTCAGAAATTCTAATACATTCAGGAATAATTGTTAATACTTTTTACTTAATCCATCGACTAATCGTTTGGAAGGACTACTAATACATGTGCTCCCGAAAACTACCAAAACACCACTACTAATATTACGGAAACGCCACCAGGATCTTCTGCGTCGATCAATCAACTAACAGACATACCCGTTAGACTGGTCCTGGATGAGTTTTTCCCACAATATGAGTTTTTAATCATCATATCAAATTATCGTTCAATTGATGATCTCTTTAAACATAAATCCTTCCACGCCCCAAGCACTATTGGGTAGTGCCTTTTGGTTATATGCATATGAATCTGAACCAACAGCGGATGGTGTTCTTGGTAATACCGGACAACCACAGTGCGCCACAACCTCCAGCGGCTACGGCTCGGATGGGGTGGCTCTGCCCTTTTCTCGTTTTTGCAGGTTTAAGTCACTTTCTGTGTGTGGGCTTGCCCGCTAATAATTCCAAAAAGGAAGATTGCCGCAACCGAGGCGGACCACCCACCCTACCCTACCACCTATGGGCGATCGTTCGTCTCACATACTGGAAAAGAACCATTCTTTCCTCTACCAAAGTCTACCAAAAATTACAAATCTTTCCATTTTCCAAGTCGACATAGAATTTTGCATGGGCTTCCCTAAACTTTGATTTTCCTCGCCACTTATTCGCCTTCAATGTTGAACATAGTTAAAGCTGGATATTCCTATTGTCCAAAAATTATCAATTTAAAATATTTAAATAATCAAAAAATTATCCAAAAGTTAAATTATATGTATTAATTAAATTTAAAATAATTAATAAAATAATTTAAAAATGATTTGCTTTTTTCCATTTCCGAGAATATTTCATCTTGAATAATAATTTGCTTATGCTCTTTCTTTTCCACTTAAAAAATACCTAAATTTATGGTCCTTGTATGGTCAGGTTTCCATCTATTTTTCCATTTCCACCATCTTAAATTCGGCTTGCTTTCTGGGCTACTTTTATAAACATTATTTTGAAAACACAACCAAAGAATTTCTCATTCCAATTACGCAAACTTGTGAAAACACCACAATCACACAAACCACAAACTTACTTGAAAAATTATAACTAAACATATTCTCATTTTCAAATGTAATTGCATAACAAACCAAACATATTCTCAATTCTCACACTTAAAACCAATAAAGTCGAAAATAATGCCTTGTATGGTCGTTTCAACACATCTTTCACTTTCCAATTATTCAAAACGCGATTTATTGCTTGCTTTCTAAAAGCCAATAAATAAAATCATTTCAAATTTTCACTTTTTTATTAAAATATCTCTTTTCAAAACACAACCAAACAATTTTTCATTCCAATTACGCAAATTCAGTAAAAAATACACTACAATCAATGCTAAACCTATATCAAAATACATTTGAAAATCTATAACCAAACACGTTTCTCATTTTCAAATGTAAATCTCGTACAACAAACCAAACATATTCCCAATTTTCACACGAAAAATCATTAACAAGCTAAAATTCATTTTCCAACACTAGAACCTAAATTGAATCAAATACATCCATACAATCCCTATTTCCAACACTATAACTAGAATTTGGACGTAAATACATCCATACAAGCTCATATCATTCTTAACACGATTTAGCAATACGTAACTGGAACACACAATG